>VXBZ01003785.1:737216-974835 GCA_013399135.1 Heliornis fulica
AGCCATTAGGGCAATCTTGGGGAAACATTTCTAATAGGAGAGGGTAGAGGTGCTGGAGGTGCTGATGTTTTGGGGTATTTTTTCTGATGTGAAGAGAGCAGGTGTTTTTCTTCATGTAATTCCTATCTCCTCTTGAAATATCTCCTCTTGAAATATCTCTCCTGTTGTAGAAAGATCTTGAGTCCATGTTGCAATGGATTGTGCAGCACCACATTCCAGAGAATGTCATCAAAACTGGGTTGTGTGCAGAGGCGGGTGCTTTACTGCTAGAAATGGTTAGAGTCACTGTAGACAAGGTAAGCATTTTGTTGCGAGCAAAACACCATGTGAATGCTAAAATAAACTCCCTGAGAATCAGGTGGCAATCTTTACCTGGAACCCTTAGCCTTCCTCTGCCATCGTGGGGCAATACTGAGCATAACAGTGAGCAGCTACTTCCAAGTATCAACATAGCTGTCAGCCTGAATATGGTACTGTCCTGGTTTTAGTGGGCATAGAGTTAATTTTCTTTCTAGCAGCTGCTGTAGTGTTGTGTTTGGGATTTAGGATGAGAGCAATGTTGATAATACACGGATATTTTTACTTGTTGCCAAGCAGTCAAAGACTTCTCAGTTTTTCATGCTGCAATGGAAAGGTGGGGGCCCCTAGGAAGCTGGGAGGGGACACAGCTGGGACAGGTGACCCAAACTTACCCACATTACCCATTTTGCTCATTCTTGATAGTGCCTTTCTGTTTGGGTGTATCTTCAGTCTACAAGCTGGGAGATGGCTGCTTATGCCTTGGCTGGAATCTCTGAAGTTGTGTCATGCTTGCTTAGTTGATTAGGAATACCTAGAGAGGACTATAGGCAAGCTTACAAGAGTGAGAGGAAATCTGCCTTGACTAGATGTACTTTTGTCTGTGTTCAGCCTATTGCAGGTGCAGAAGTCTCCTGGAAGATTGCTTATCCAGGAAACGTTATCCAGTTTCTGTGCTTGATCTATCACAGTTATACTCAGGACCCAGTGTGGCACTGTCCTGACTTCTTGAAAACTTTAGCTGTGGTTGCTTTCTACTCTGGACCACTCAAGGTATGTCCATTGGAGCCAACATATAAAACCTGTACTGTTAGAAGGAAAAATCAGTTTAAAGGAGACTGAGTTAAAATGCATTGCTGTTTGCATCCACAGGGAGGATCTGAAGGCTTTTTGACTTCTGATGGTCCAACCATCACTGAAGAGAAAGGCTGTGTTGATCCCTCTTCTCACTCACTCCTACCACACCCTGCCAAGAAGCAAGCATGGGATTTTGTGCGAGTCCTCATGATGGACAGTCTTCTCAACATCCCAGTAAACAAACAAGGACATCCATTTGAGCTGCTTCTTGAGGTAGTCATCAGGCTTTGCTGCCCTACCTGGTACTGGGAGGGGTAGAAGGACAGGAGGTGTATATATTGCTAATGGTTTAGTGAAAAAAACCCCAATGGTGCTAACCATGAGAAAGAGGTGTATTAAGCCAGCATTTTCAACAGTCTAGAATAATCCTGAGATCATAGCTCTTAGAGAGCATGCACTACATCCTGACAGATCTGGACAGCCTATTTAGTGGAACAGATATCCTACTTTTTTATGAGCATAATCTTGACTGCAGCTGTCATGAATTAAATTCCTTTGCAGAGCAGCAGTTCTCCAAAGGTGTGTTTGGTGTGCAGAGGGCAGCTGTGATGGTTCTCTGCTACAGTGTAGACCTATGTAAGATTTCCTGTCTCTGCAGCCAGGGTATGAGTTTCTGCCATCTCTTGTGCTCTCCAGTAGCTGTCCACATGTGCACTTTTCTTGAACTCTGTATGAGAAGTGCCATATTGCCTTTCCATGGTGGACCATACCAGATCTCTGCGTTTATATGTTACTGTGGATTAGCAGTTACAGATAACTTATCATCTTGCAGCAGCTGTTTCATAGCCCACAAAACAGGCTACAGTATGCAAGTGAGGTGGAGTAGTTATCCTGGAACTTTTTGTGCCTTTTTTCCTTCCCCCTTCCTTTTCCTAACATGGAGCCTAAGTGTTTAAGGGAAATATTGGACATTTTGAATTACCTTTTAGAATTTCTCTTTTCATCTCTTAGAAAAAACTTTTAATGCATCAGAATTTGATAGGCATAACCTGCCAAAGGCCTTTAAAATAAGGCTGAAAACAAATCTGAGCCTGCTTTCCTGGTGGTTGAGCTGCCATACTAATGGGTATATGGTCACTGTATAGGCTTCTCCAGAGGAAGCCACGAGTGAGCAGAAGAGACATTTTCAGACAAAAGTGTTGCTATCTGCTATGGACATCTTCCATGTTACCAGCCAAGGCGAGGGGAAAACAAGACCAAGAGGTGAGTAGGGAGAATTACATCATCAGGTAGCTGGTATTTAGCATGTAGCTGTCTGATCCAGAAAGTTTTGTAAATGGTAGTTAGGAGGGCAGTCCAGCTCAGTTACCCAGTTTGCGTAACTAGTTTTATCATTTTTCTAGAGAGCCTCTTGACATTTTTCTCTCTTAGAACAGATTCTGAATATCTTAAAATCTACATTTATCCTTGAGTGCTTCTAGAAGCAACCCCGGTAACTTTGTTATTGCTGCTCTTGTTTTCTGAGACATTAGTTAGACTTGGGTTTTTTTATGATAGCATTTTAATGAGATTGGTCCTGCCTTTAGGATGGGCTGTCATTTCCAGTCACGGTAAGGTATTTCTGCTACACCTAGAGTTCTCTTAGACATGTCCCAACTCTGAGACATTTGGCTTGGTAACCTCATGTCTCACATAGTTATTTATTTTTAATTTCTTTATTTTTGCTTGTTTTGGAATAATCAACCCTCTTGTATCCTCCCCAGGCAGCAGTGATCCTCATGGCACTTCAGAATCAAGTTTACCTGTATCCACAATGAATCTTATCTATTTTGCTCAGAAGCTGTTCGAGAAGCTGAACAGCAGAATGTTTGCTGCTGACCCCAAGCAAATCCTGATCTTCATTGCCAAACAGATTATGAGAGTGAGTCACATGAAATCTTTTCCAACTGTTATCAACAGTTGTAATGTGCTGAGGTCATGGTACCACAGCTCTCGAGAAGATGCAATCCATACACACTAAGCACATAATGGCTTTAAATGACAATCAGAGCTGGACGGTGCAAAGAAGGGAGTCAGCTCTTCTGTGGCACAGTCTGTTGGCCAGGTACATGTTGCTGAACTTGAATCAATCTCTTCCACAATTCCAAGAACTTCATCAGAAATACAGAAAAACTAATTTGTATCTAACAGGTAGTTCAGGAGAATATTGCTGAAATAAGTTTGCACCAGCTTAAATGAAGTGAGAGGATTGAGTCCTTGGGGAGAGAGTTCTCTGAGCAAGCCAAATACTCTGCTGTTTTGTATTTTCACAGGTCTTAGAAAGCTCTGTTTCTCAAAAGGAAGTTTCCCTCAGTGCCCTGTACAGCTGTCTAAACAGAGCCATCCTATACTGCCTGTCAAGACCACAACAATCACTGCCTGAACAATTTAATGTCCTGAACACTCTCAGTGTCGTGCAGGATCAGTGGGACGTTATTTTTGCAACTTACAACTCAAATAATAATTTTGTCATCTGCCTAATGTACTGTCTTTGCCAGCTGAATTTCGGCAGGTAAAAACATTCATCTGTGTATGTTTGATGTTTGTTTACATCTCTGTGCTGTTATCTGTGGGAGTGGGTGCAGAGGGGAAGATTTCACAAAACTTAGGCAATATCCATTTTAGGGAATTGGTAGAAGCTGAGATTCAGCTGCACTAAGGGCTTAGGATGTAGTACACCTTCTACATCCAAGAAACCATTTGACTTACTGGGCTCAGTGATCTGGAGGTTTAAAGCACTAAAGCACTGTTTTAAATACATCAAGTCTTCCATGCTGGTTTTGGGTCTATTCAAGTAGCAGAGTAAATGTAATTGAGGAAAGATGATGTTTTTTCTTATACACTTAAAAAAACAAAAAAAAAAATAGAAATGTTTTGATCATTTAAGTTGGGGGAGAGGAAGGTTACTAATGTGCTCAGTAGTCTGGAGACAATGGATTGTCTTTCAGTAAAACATGGAAGGGATAAACTGTTCTTCAAACAGAAGGCTGTATTTACCTTGAAATACTTGTGAGCAGAAAACTTCCTATCATGTCTCTTGCTCAGAGCCAGGCTAGTATGTGTGTTTGTGGGTGTAATAAACAAGGCAATGTAGATGATAATACCATAATACTTGTCTTTTTTATTTTTAATTATTTTGAGAAGGGTGTTTTATTTCAGAGACACCCAGACAAGTTTGCATGTTTGTTTAATCAGAACCCTTAAATTTGCACATAGGTTTAATTGCTACTCTTTATTAACCAAAACATCTGTGTTATATCTGTTTTACTCATCCACCATTTCCAGCAGCTTACTCACTTTGGAGTAGTAACTGCAGTTAACAAGCTTGAACTGATTTCAGTGGAATTGGCTCACATGCCTATCATTAAAATGAGAGTCTGGAAATCTTCCTGGGCTGTGGGCTAGAATCACTCCACAAGCATGCAGGTGGCTGTTCTCTGAGACATCTGCATGGGCTAATTTAGGGAGATTTTTTTTTCTGATCCAGCAGCTATTCTTCTGTGGGTACATTTAAAACACATAAAGTTGTGCATGGACCTTGTGAATCTTTCTGTTAATGATTATTGTTACTTGGATCTGAGCTGTAAAGTCCTGATCATAGCAAAGTTAGGTTTTTTGCTATTGACTTGCATAGGGCTAGAACAGGTCATGTATCAGGGGGACTTTTACTGGGTGGTTATTTCAGAAACTGTTTTGTGAAAAGAAGCAAATATCAGCTAGTGTTCTATTTACGATAATGACGATTGTTGTTTCAATGAAAACCTGCTTAGATGGCCTGAATTGCATCCATTAATACAATATCACATCAGAAATGAACTGCACTTCCTGAGGTCTTTTCTTGATTGCTTTATTCAGTCAGTTAATTTCCAGGCCAAAACTGTTGAGGGTGGGGTAAGAATTGTTTCTCTCTATCAAGAACAGAAGCTTTTTTTTCTTTTTAATTTTTTTTTTCTTTGATAAATTACAGAAGTGTTGGTGTTACCAAGAATTGAAACTTAGCAAATCCAGGGAATTTGAACTGTGTTATTTATAAGAAAATCTTGCATACCCAAGGGATCTAATTCTCCCATGTTTTAGTGCCGGTTTACAATTGAAAGAATGTAGTGTGTGAATACTGGCTATAGATGTTATTGACAGCACTTTTGTGAACAATTTCAGGTTGTCTGAATGCCTTAACTATGCTTGTTGCATTTATTGTATTACTGCAGCGCCAAAATTCCTGGTGCCTTTCACCTCCTGCCTGGTAAATTATCTGTCAGACACCCCTCCCTCAAAGCAGTACTAACTCTTTTTGGCAGCAATGATGTTCTCAATTATAATCACACATATGTGATACTTACAGCATGGCATTACAGTTTACCACTTTTTCTGTGCCAAGTGCTTTATAAGCTGAATGATCATTGGTTCAGAAACTTAAACTAAGAGAGCAGTTCAAGTGTAGGATATGACAAGGCAGTGTTGCCAAGTGCTTTATAAGCTGAATGATCATTGGTTCAGAAACTTAAACTAAGAGAGCAGTTCAAGTGTAGGATATGACAAGGCAGTGTTGCCCACATAATGAGGAATACTTCTAATGAAGAAATTCAGTGCAAAGTGGTGACATACAAGATGCTCAGGGGAGGTGTAAGAAAGCTGGATGCAATCTGGTTGCCTCAGTACAGTCCTCTGTTCCAGTTAATTGAGATGAACAGTAGATTAAATGCAGGGATAAGGCATTGTAACAGTGATCCACAGGATCTTGGTGACTGTTTCTTGAATTTGAAAACCAGACTGGTAGTGATTTAGATCCCACTTCCAGTAAATCCTGTAGTATCATGTGATTGGTGTAAGTCCTTAAGCCTGGAAATGTTGATCTACTAAGTGAATTTAGTATGAGTAAAAATACCTTTAGCTTTTTCTTTATCATCAGTTTGTCCTAAGTCTGGTTTCTTAACATGCTCTCCTCTTTTTATGTTTTCTTTCATTTTGTTTCTTTGTGTTTCCTTATTTTTTATAACTTTTTTTTTTTTTTTGATCACAGTTATCCAGAAGGTTTTGGCGTGGATGCAAAACCAAAACTGGCTTCATATCACCAAATTTTCCTTGCACCCAGTGAAGAGGAAAAGGGCAGCCTGCCTACTCCAGATGATGGTAATTTATGGCACATGCTGCCTACGGCTTACAGTGCAGGGAAGTGCCTAGCTTGAACATCTACAAGCACAGCTTGTGCAAGAGCTAGTCAGTTGCCTCTTTGGTGCACAGGCACTGCAGGCACAGAATAAAGAAAGGAATGTTGTGCTAAAAATGACTTATGCTTGCATCGTACCTTTTTATTAAAAATTTACAACCTACATCCTCAGATGTAATGCATGAATCTGGAGATCTCTTTCCCATGCTGAGGCCAGTATCAGTGCCCAGATATATACTCTGTAGTGCTTTTTCTTTTTTTTCCCTTCCCAAAAGTCTATGCAGAGCTTGTGTGTCTATTGTACATTTTTATCTTAAGAGAAACACTGGATGAATTTTGGACTTGATTCAGTATGGGAACTGTCAGATGAACCTTAGAACAGAGTGGTGCTCTCATTTTCTTTTTATAGATATATATTGGCTTGGGTATGATGTAACCAAGTCTGATTTTCAGGAAACAAGAAAAATTCTCAGCATTTCCTTGAACAGCATTGTGCTGTGTCAAATTGTTTCATGACTTGGTTACCTTCCCTCCACCATCTCTAGTGATGTTTGGCAACATAAAGGAATGTCCTGTATGTGTTTTATCATTCTATATATGATAACAAGATCATAGAATTTCTGATTAGATTATTTCCCAAGGCAGAAACCAGTTAGAATCATCTATCACTCCTACTTGTTTCTTTGAGGGAGTTGAAATACAGTAAAAAATTTCCTGCTGTTTTCTCCTTTGGCTTAGTACCTATAGAGACAGTAGGCAAAAGGTAGAGACCTCATTGACTCCAGTAGTTACTCTGGACCAGTGCTGTTCTAAATAAATGTTTTTGCTTTATTTCCTGCTTGACTTGTTGTTTTGTTTTGTTTAAAGACTTTTTTTTTAAGTCTTAATTTGTACTTTTGTTTCCTAGTCCACCAGGAGATTCTGAGAACAGTAGAAATCATCTGGAAGCAGCTCATTTCTCAGAGGCGGCAAGCTCTGGAGGACAATTACAGGATGGATCTTTCTGTAAAAGGAAGTGACAAAGAAAGGGACGTGAAGATAATGGAGTTAACTCCTTTATGGGAAGAAATTATGACAAAAGCTTGGCAACAATTCATAGGTCTCTGTTCTTTTATGGAACGCTCGCTGTAGTAAGCAAAGACGTTGCAGTAAATGTAGCACTTAATGGAAAGCCACTGATTCCTTGATTATACTCTTTCTCTGCACATTGCTTGCTAGACAAATGAGATTCTCAGGTTCTTTCATCCAGGAATCTGATTGTTTTCTGTCTTGTGCCCAAGTCCTTCTGTAGTCACTTGGTGATGTTGTAGGGCTTGTGCTGTACTGCATGAAAGAGAAATCTCCTTAGACAATTGTGTCCCATAGGAGAATTTAAAAGGGAGGGTATCTGGGTGAAGAAGTACACCCTAGTGTGTAGTGTGCTACCAGGATTCAAAGTTTGTGTCTGTATAATGAAACTTATCTGTGGCAGACCTTTGTGAGGCTTTAATAAAGACTTGAGAAGTACATGTTAATTCAGCACCCCTGTTATAAATAGAAGGACGATCCAACTGGAGCAAGCCACTGCCATGTTGTGTATCCCTTGTGCAACAGGGATACAAACCCTCTACCTTCCCACAGACTCAATGTCAAGTCTTACAAGGTCTTTTTGTCTGTTTTGGCCCACAGCATCTGAAAAGAAGCTTCTCCAGAATAAAGCAGGGATAGGCCTCTCACAGAGCAAGCACAATTCCTGGAGTGAAAGCCTTTCTTCAGCTATTAAGTTGATGCCTGGCCGAAACACAAAGGAAATGACATGCAAATCTGAGGTAACTTCTGCTCTTTGTCTTTTCTGGCTCCAATACCAGTCTGCCTTGGACATGGCTCTGGAAAGTTTGGACTTGGGAGGCTTGGATTATACATGTCAAACCATAAAATAGACATCTGTTGTAGTTAAAATTTCTTTTTAGACTGCTAGAAATAATCAGTAAAAAATGTTCATTGATCTGAAGAACTTTGGTTGATAGTCTTGACACATAATGTATTAATGCATAATTATTGCCTGAGGTCTATTATTGTGCTTGAAAGGAGGAACCTAAGCATCACATGTATGTTTGTGCTCATGAGGCCTTGCTTGTGACAGACCAAGGTGAGGAGACACTGGTTTTGCTGCTTCTTTTGACTTATATTGTTTATGTAAGCCTTGTCCTGCAGACCCTGAATTAGTAGGAAGAATAAGGTATTACCATAGTACTATCCTTTCCAGTTAATATGAAGTATTAAACATCCAAATTTTACTTTAGCCTCAAGAGATAAGAGGAAAAGTGCTTATATAAACCAAAGGTGGGTCTGGAAGGTGTGCAGAGTTTCTACTACTGCCAGTCCAGCTGGAATCTCTTTTCCATGTGTAAGTTCCTCCTTTGCTGAAAAGGGACCATTCCCATGTTTTTGCTGGGCATTTGTCCAGAATACAAATAAAAAGCACCAGTTAGATGTCACTTGTCTGTGTTGGGGCTAAAGTAACTACCTACAGGGTATGACAGCCGAGCATTAACAGAATATTCAGAGCTTTGGACTGAGCTTGCGCTGTTGCAGTTCTGAAGATGTTAAGGTCTTTTTTCATCCTGTTGAGGACGTGTTAAGTCTGTTACAGCATCAGTTTAGGGAATCTTAACTCTCTAGCTCAAGCTGTATCAGGTTGAAGCTTTATCTTCAGTGGTTAGTAGTTTACTTCTCCGTGTGTTGACTGGGACAGCGATGCTATCTCAGTACTGTGTCTGACAGTACCTTGCTGAGCTGCAGGGGTTTTTTTTCTCAGCATGTTGCAGCACCCTTCCTATTCCTTAAAATCACTTTGCTGCTTACAGACTAAGCAAGTTCTTCCCAGGTACATATGCAGACTGTGATGTCATAGTACAAGAGCATCGACTATTTGCCCTGGGGTCTGTTTAATTATTTTTTAAAATTAATTTTGATTATTACAGCTGATTACACCTCAGTGAGCAATGTAATTGATATTTGTAAATGTATCCCAAGGAACATTTTGTACAACATGCTTTTTGCTGTTGAAGGTTAAAGACTCCGTTATTGGTTTTTCCCTAAATATGCCCACATCATTAGTTCCTCCAGTGAAAAGGTTGCCATCTGGAAAAGGCAGCACGGAGACATTATTCAGGCACAAGTGCATGAAATTGGTGTTTCTGTATCTTCTGTCTCTCTTCCGCAAGGAAGCGGCTTGTAATTAAAGGAGCTGGGTTTGGAAGAAACATTATTCATTTGGTGTTATTCCTTATCATGTCAAGGACTGACAGCTCCGGAGCTCTGATAAATTGTTCCTCTCAATTCCACAGTTCCAAATGTTCTCTCCCTCTCCCCATTTTCTCCCTCCAGCCTATCTATGAAAAAGTGCAATGCACTTTTCAGAAAGATGAAATCTTAGAGGAATAAAATTCATTTCTTTGCTCCTCAACAGCCCTCTTTCTACATATACTTCACAAGCAAGATACAAGGTGGGATCTTCAGTATCAAAGGAAGTTGGGGCACAAGTTACATTAAAAGTAAATGGTATTTGTGCTTCCAACTCGTATTTTTCTTACCTCAATTTGGTAGTTCACTAGAGCTGTAATGTGATTTTTTTTTTAATAATTGGATGTTTCTCAGGTGCTTTCAGTATTAATTAGGAAAAATATTTAGATACTGGCCTCTCTCATCTTCAGCTGGTTATGGACCTATGTTCTATAGCAATAGGTAGCTGGTTGAAACATGGAGACAGAAGGGAAAGTGGCAGTATGAACTACATAGTGAGAGGCAAAGCCCTTAAATCCCACAATAAAATAGAAATCTTTGCAATTACTGAAAACTAAGCACAGTTATTCCTAACTGAGAAAAACTACTGAATTTTATAAAAGTGCAGGAATTCAGCCAGGATTTCAAACCTTTACCCAGTGGAAAGAAGTAGGTTGGTCACTGGGTTATTAATGTAATTCCTCTGTTGACTGAATTTAAAGAAGTGTAAGCAGTAGTAGCATTTGCTGTCGATGTAAACATTAACAAAAAAAAAAAACAAACCAAAAAACCAAAACAAAAACCCACAAACCCAAAACACCCTCCTCAAATCTGTCAAGCTTTTTCCTCTTGTAATTTCCAAGATAGCAAGAGTGCTTTTGAAACCAAATCCTTCATCTGGAAAGCATCCACAAAATTGAAACTAATCACTCTAGGCCCTGTGTTTCTGTTGTACTTTCACTCAATTCCTTGCTATTTAGTGGGATTTGTCAAAATTAACAATCAAAAGCAGTTGTGTTTTCCCTATATTTCGGAATGTACTTTGCTATCCCACGTTCCATCTGAGTTTTACCTGGAAGGCATGATAATTTAGAAAGGTGAGGATGATCACCATTTCTGGTAGTGAGATGGTGATGATTTGCTCTGTTAACTGATATTTCTTGGAAATCTGAATAGCCAAGTAGAAGCAAGAGAATCGATGCTTACAGATGACAATGTTGGAGAAATTTGATAGCCTAAGGCTCTGTAAGATTGAATACAGTGACAAAGACTTCCAAATCATTGACTTTCCTGTTTCAAAGTGAGCCTTTTGGTCTCTTTCCTTCCTCAACTAGTCCCCCCTCCCCAGTTTTGCTATGGGAATCTAGGATATGTACTTAATTTTTAAGTTAGCGATGATTGAGTGCTTTTTGTCATCTTCAGTAAGCTGGAAGAGCAGCAAGGGAGCACTGTAACAGTCATATTTCGGTAAATTGTAAATCAGTCAACAGCTTATTCCATGCAGTATCCTGAGGCTCTTCCAGAGGATGAGTGCCTGGGCAAGGTTACAAGCAGCACATTTCTAACTACAGTAAGACATGCTGCTGTAGATACAGTTGTTAGTCTTTACAGGAAATGCGTAGCCTCCTGAGGCTTGATCATGCCTGTCCTCTCCTGGTTGGGTTCATTAATTATATTCCGCTATGCCAGTGGCCCAAGCACTTTGAGAGAATGAATTTAATACCAGTCTTCTGAATTAAAAGGTTAACAGAGATACCCTAACTTGTGATCACAAAACCAGAAATTTTACAGTAGAATTTTGATGAGCCAAACATGCTTGTGAAGACAAGTATAGCTAAGACCCAGCATCTGATTTCCTTTATGCTGGTTTGTCACCATTAGAAGATAATTCTTCCTGATTAAGCAATAGGAAAATACAGCTTTTAAACAATAAGGATTTTTGGACAGTTGGGCATCTTGGTTTCTGCTCTGCTGCCCTTTTAATGTGAGAGCATTGCAGAGCTAACAGCACAAAAAAAAAAGCAAAAAAGCAACAAAAAAAAAGAGCGCATTTTATGGTGTAGCTCTACAAACCAGAAAATATTAGGTGCTAAGTTGACTAGGAGTGATTAATTTTTTAGTTGCTTTTGTACTAACGCCTCTTGTTCTTTTTTTTGTAAGCAGCAGGCAGACTGCTAAACCCACAGCAAATGTGTAAAAGATAACTGCTTCAGTGAGAGCTGCCTTTGTGGATAACTTTCTGAAGTCAAAATCACTGTCAAAACCAGAATCTACTTCAGTTCATTTTGAAAATTCTTCCTCTTATTTTTTTTACAATGTAGGATTTTATTCATACTGGTGGCTGAGAAGTCTTGATGTTCCTCCTGGAAAGACTCATTTAGGAAAGTGAATTGTATGTACTTATCACTGATCAAGAACATAGTGGTATGACCAAAGACCGGTTGAATTCTGCATAGTTTCCTGAAAATAGATAAAAATGTAATAGAAAATGTCTCTTGGGCAAACTCTTGACAAGTCTTTCAAGTCCTACCTCTATAGTTAAATTCTCAAGAGGAAAGTAGACAGCCTCTCAGATCTTTTCTAGGAGTTGTTTATTTTGAAGCCTGAGAAAAACTGAGACATGTTTCAAATATGTTATTTCAAAGTGCTTAGGGCTTTCGTTAGTTTTAGATTTAGAGAAAATCTATTTTTAAAATTTTCTCATGTGTTTATTCATCAGGCTTCTCTTAGGCCAGCAGCTAAGTATGTGATTGCTACAGGAAATTCTTTGTTACACCAAGAACAACAATCTTTTCAAATTTCACAGCCAGCCAACAAAAAAATTTAACAATTGTTTCACATATAACACTTACACTTAAGATATTTATGGCTAGTATACCTAGTATCTCTACTGATTCCCTTGTGGTGGTAATGTATTATGTTTTGAGATGTATTTAAACATAAAATGTCCATTGAATTCAGTGGGAATTTGAGTTACAGGCTTAAATTCCCTCTGTACTGGAAATGTCAAACTCTACATGATTGTTTACAGGAGTATTTTAATGCGTTTTGTACAGTATTAGGACTTATGCAGTATAAATAGCATGACAGATACAGGATTAGTCCTGTCTGAGGCAGGATTTTTACCCCACGTGATTCCACCAGGAAAGAGCACTGGGGCTTCATTCAATGCTGGCTGTCAGTCTCATTTCACGTTTTTGCAGCCATCTTTTCAGGTCTTGCATTAGAATTGCAGAACGTTAGGAATTAGAAAGGACCTAGAAAGGTCATCTAGTCCACACCCCCTGCCTGAGCAGGATCATCTAGATTAAGTCACACAGGAATGCGTCCAGATTGGTTTTGAATGTCTCCAGAGAAGGAGACTCCTCAACCTCACTGGGCAGCCTGTTCCACTAGGTACAGAAGAGGAAAAAATGACCTGCTTCAATATCTCTAGATCATACTCACAGTTCTTTGAGAGGTCTGTGTTTTAGAAGGCAGTTTTAAACATGGCTTTTGAAACAGAAATGTTTGATCTTGCACTGGAAGACTGATAATGTAATCCTAGGTTCTTTTTCAGGGCATAGAAGACACATAAAATCAGTGTTAGCTCAAAATGCATTGTGTCAGTAGGTGGATTGAAGAAGATAGAAATATATGAAACATAATCACAATTAGTGACTAAACAAATGTTTTTTCTTACTTATCACTCAGTCTTTTATCAGCTTTTGAACTGGCTTAAAACTGCAAATATATAATGGTATTTCTTTGAAAAGTGTATCATTTGTGTAACATCTTTATCTTCATAATAGAAGGATAGTTAACATCACTAATTATCTAATTAAGTTCATTAACTATTCACCAACAGTGCACCGTGAAGTTGACACTATGTTCTTCTGTCAACAAATGCTTTGATTTCTTAGGAAGTAATTAAAATGTAAATTAGCATGTCATTAAATGCACAAGGGAAGTGGAATCAAATATTCATTTTGAAACTGCTCATAGCACAATTTTTTTTACTTCAATGAAAGTAGGCACTTTACTATTAATGATGTATATTAAACAATTTCCATTATAATATTATTGTCTTGTTTAATAACTGGCTCAAAGCTAAATTACAGTATTCTACAGCGAGCTGAAGGTTTCTTTAACTTTGTTCAAAGAAATTTTTTATGTCTGCCTAAGCAGATATCTGACACACTTCTTGTTTATCATTTTCAGATTGCTTACAAGATCAAAGACAAATAATTCAACAGGTCAATAAGATAACTGCATGAACACATAAAACACAGAGCTATCTAAATTTTATAATACAAATCATTACATTTTCTAAAATGTATGGGAATAGTTCATTAAAGATAACTTTTTGAGAAAGAAAGTTGAATATAAAGGCTGTATGATAATGAATACAAATTGTTTGGCTGACTCAGATCCACAGGCCACTCTTCTGTGACCTCTAAAAATCCAGTATAGACTGTGACAGGAGATGGTGTCTGTTACAGTAGAATGTCTGTCCTAACAAAACTGTTGCTTTCTTGATTTACATAAATTTAAGCTTAAAAATCCCCCAGAATGTTTTGTGAGTAACTACTCAGATGGAGTTTTTCTTTGTTTTTAAACTTAGTAGTGTCCTGTTCAGTGAAGTCCATTAAATCACACATTATATGAAAAAAATGGTTTTTGTATCCTGTATATTTTTAAAATATTTTTTTGCCTTTCAAACTAGAGATTGTGTCTGGTTCAGGTTTAAGATAGGATATAGGATTTCAGCTAGTAGAGTTTCATGCTTATAGCTCTTGGCATTGATATCTCATGTTTCAAGAGTTTCTGGTTGTAGAGTTTTATTTTCGTACAACAGAGGTGATGCCGAATGAGCTGTGGTGGTAAAGTGGATGAAAGCAAATTTTTCTTTGGTTGCAGAGAAACTTTAGAAACAAGCAGTGGCCACTGGAATGGATTTTTTCCCCTCTCTGCATAATATTTAAAAAGAAAAATAATTTTTCATATTTCTTGGTTCAAATATGTCAGTTTCACTCCAGGATTTTGATGCAATTTTTTATTTATAATAATTTCAGAAATAAATTGTTTTAATTAAGTTGTTTTATATGAATTTGTCAATTCAAAAACCAGAAGCAGGAATTTAAACTGAATCAAACTTACATTTTTATTTTAAAAATTTAGTTGAAATCCACATTCCTATCCACAGTGTCCCACCAGGAAATAATTTTTCATTATCTTGTAAAGATTTTTTTCAATTTTTGAAAGAAAAATAACTTTAATTTTTCAATTATGCTATTTATTGTTAGAAAACTTTATGAGGAGAATAATTATGCATAAATAACTTCTTATCAAAGAAGTTATGAATTTATGGTGCCTCATCTCATGCAGGGAGCAGTATACAACACGCACAGGAGTCTGGGTGACTGCAAAATTAAACGTGAGTTTCAATTAGAGAGCAGACATTCAAAATACCTGAGAGTGAAATGGTGGTGCAAGTAGAGAACAGGAAATCAGGAGAGTTCTTAGAAATCTCTGCAAGATGAATTTAAATGTTTCTCCTAAATGAGGGCATAGGTTGCTAACCTCTGATGAAGTCTGTGACCATTCATTTCTTGTTCTTATCCTTGCTAACCAAATTAAAGATGAAACTCGGTGTACTTATTAGTGTTCCATTCGGGATTTCTGATGCAGAGCAGCCTGCAGGGTCCAGGACTTATAGTGCCTTTAGAAAAAGCTCCGGAAGGAATCTTGTTACCTTTAAATGCATGTCATTTTAGGAAAACCAATAATTTTGGGGGTCGGGGAAGACATGTTTCCTTGTATTCTGTACTCTGAGCTCTAAGCATGCACTGTTTACAGAATTATTTTGTCAGCTAAAGGATTAGAAGTACACATTTGTCTTAAATAAAAGTCATTATTCAGATGTGATCAGAAGACTCCAGTGCATGAAAGATACTATGTAATGAACTTTAAATGACATAAACCTTTAGGACTTCATAGAAAAATCACCATTTTAAATAGAAATAGGAAAACAATAAGAACAAGTGAAGGCAAGAAGAAACCCCATTGCTGTTCCCCATCATGCCAAAACCTGACCTTCACCTTTCACTAGAGGTTTAAGCTAATAACTCCAATAGGATGGAAACTGAGCACTCAAGGGGTTGAGTGCATTATCCCAAAGTCACAGAAGTCATTCTGAGATGGGATTAAAGAACAAACATGTCTAGCCTCCCATTGTGCCTTTTGCTATTAGGAGACAAGTTATCTCTTCTCCAGGAATTCATCTCTTCACTAGTATCTGTTGAAGGAGCATGTGTGTATGCACACATAAATATATGCAGTTGTTACAGAAGTAGAGCTGTTTGTGCTGTCTGAGTTCTAGCTGATAAATAGTGTGGAAGTCTCATCTCATGTATACTATACTTTGGGTTTATCCTCTTGAAACCCACCCCTGTGTGGGGGTACATTTATGATGCACTGAAATATGGAGGTTTTTCTCATTAAGTTTGTTATTCCCCAACCAACTGGCAATGCCAGGAATCCATCCACGATCCTTAGGAGCAGTTGGCACTGTGCATTAGCCTCCTAGTGGGTTGAGGCACGAAGCTTCCATGCAACACTTAACTGCTGGAACTACAGTCTGTTGAAAACCTAAATGAATTTTGGCAAAGCAACAATAAAATCCACATGGCAATAACAATTTTGTGATTCAGAAGAGCCTGCGAGCAACCCTCATTGTGGAGAGTGTGAAGGACTAGGACAAACTGCTATTTAACATGATAAGGAAAATATTATGTGCTTAGCTTAACGCCTGGTACCTGGTGGCTACTGAAACAGTTGTTTTTTTTTGTCTTATGAAATGAACCTACTTGCTTAACAGGGCATCATGAATTACTTGAAAAGTAAGCTGGTTGCAAGTTGAGTGCCTTGTTTTCACAGTAGCAGTCTACCTGGTTTCTGATTTGCCATCTTAGAATTTGCAGCAGTAGTAGATTTGGAGATGATGTGCACTTTGTCATTGCTTCTGAATGGAACAAGGCTGGTGAATTGGAGACTTCAACCATCTTTAGTACTTTAACACTCAGGTTCTTTGTAAAACTGCCATGCTAGCTATAATCCTATCCTATCCTCTGCTTGATGAAGAAGAAATTGACTTATTCTCTGTGATTTAGCAGGAAAAGACTAAAGTATTTAATTGTGCATGTCAGGAGGGGAAATTCTGGATAGATGTGTGGGAAGAGTGAATACAAGAAGATAGTTTTCACACCTCAGAAGAGTTTAGGCTCAAAACTGCTGACTGTCTGGATCTTTAGGTATATAAGTCATAGTGGTTCAGGAGTTTCCTATTTAAAAGGTTATTGGTTTATTTGCTTTTGGCTGCTGACTAAGTCACGCTTTCACTGACAGAAGATTCACACTGGTTAGAGTATACAGTCCACAGGACAGAACTGGGTTATAGAGCTGCCGAGAGGAGAATGCTGCTCCATAGGTGGATGCCATTGAATGTTAGCTGTTGGGAAATATATATACATATATTTGATTCTGCAACTTTTCTGTTTGATTCAAGATAGGAAGACTGTATTGCATTTGTATAATTTTTATTTTTTTCTTCTAATTATGCTAATTAGAATGCTAATTATCTGTTTCTCTCTTTTCCAGTCATCACCCATAGCAGTTTTAAGCATGTTTAATTGCCACTTTTAATGTCTAAATGCTCTACATCTATATTGTCTGTATGTTTTGATCTTAAATGTTTGGGTTAAAAACAAATCTGCCCCCTTCCTGTACTAGACAATCTGTATATAGAAGTTACACAATATATGCCTAAACACTCCCTGAAACAGTGATTTCTTGAATCATAGCCATCAAATCTTCCATGAATCAGCTTTTTGCCACTGTCACGTATATACTATTTGAGAGCAGCTTGTTGTGTCTCTAAAAACTTGTTTTCTGTTGTTCTGGTTTTCTATGCCCATGGATTATTTTCTAAAAACCTAGTGATTGCTTGAATATCTGTGATTAGATCAAAAAACTTAAAGAATGCAGAACTGTGAAAAAACAGATTAGAGGAAGAAGGTATGAGACTCTTCCTGTGATACTGTGATCCAGTATCTGGTAAAAAAGCTGTATTAGAATATGATCTGGCACTGGAACATAACAGTAAAAGAGATTACCAAAATGGTTCACCAATTTCCTGCCCTAGTCCTCCCCCTGTCCTTCCCCATAGCACATATACTATATACAGCCTCTTTATGGGTTTATTAGGCTGTATCGAATTAATTCATTTTGTGTTTGCCCCATCACCCACAACTAAGTCATTGTGGCAATATGTTCCAGAAACTCACTTTTCTTAGTTTCCACATCTGTAAGCTAAAGAGTTTGACTTCTTTAATGCATCTCAGAGGTCTTTATAAGTGAAAAGCACTGTACAAGAGTAGATACTTTCATTATAGTTGTGATACTGAAGAATGTTATTTGGCTCTTCCAAGTCCAAAGTTATTATGTCTTGAAGTTTATTTATATTTATTAAGAGTTTTGGCATATACTTTTTTGCACACATGTGTTCTGTAATACAACACATAGCCTTTAATTCCCTAAAGAAAGCCAGAAGTTGCAGAGCTCCAATGACATAATGTTTCTTTAGGAAAGAACTGTGGCATATCTGGCGTCTGTATCATGCAGCATGAGTTTATTATGGCAATAATGAATTTTTATGGGCTGCAGGAGTATTAAGTGAGATATATATTAAATAAAAACCAAACAAAGAACCCTTAAAAATCTGACATAAAACACTCCAGAACTAACTAGGCAATTGTAAACTTAAAAGTTACACCTCAAACTTTTTTTGCTTGGATTATTTTTTGTTTTGTTGTGTTTTCCTTTTCAATTATTTATTACAAACAGCCTTTTAATTGCTTCAGTTGAATGTATATACAGAAAATCCACTCTTTGGGGGATTTTTGCATGTTAATTTTTTTGTTTGTTAGCATTTTTCTCCTTGCTGGTTTTACCTCTCCTCAATGCTAATCACTTTCTCTACTTTTTGCATGAAGTTTCCCTGTAGCAAGAACAGAAATGGGTTTTGAATCTGTTTGGTTTTGGAGATTGGGGGGTAAGGGATTATGCTTTTTTTTGTTGTTGCTAATTTTTTTGGGGGGTTTTGGTTTTGTTTTTTTTTAATAGGGAAATAATTTGTAAATTCCATCACCTTTTCAAGCTCTAAAAATTGGTTGGGGAATTTGAGGCAGCAAAATTACTTGATTCTAGTGAGAACATTAATTTTGAAGGCTGCAAAGTAGAGAAATATATACAAAAAGACTTAAAGTGTGGTATCATACTCAGGTTTTTAGGCCAGGACAGATAAATTTGTCCTTTTAGTATGCTCTTCCCTGAAATGCAGGTCATATTTCTTGCATTTACACCTGCATTTCTGCTTATGAAACTCAAATCTTACATTACACGAGATTGCTGGCACATTGTTTTTGTTCAAGAGAGATACTGCACAGGGCACTGATGTATTTAATCTATTGCACAGAGTTACTACTTTAAAGGATAACCACTGACGATCTTTAATGGAAACTTTATTTTTTATTAATTTGTTTGCAGTAGCTGTTAATTAAGAATTTCAGTATAATTGTTTTGATTGAACACTAAATAAATAATAACATTGTCTATACTCTCTATGTTTATCAGATAAATCAAAATCTTTTCCAGATTTTGGGGTTGTTTGTTGGTTTGTTTTGTTTTCAGGGGTGGTTTGTTGTGGGGTGTTTTTTTTTCCAGTCACAGTAATCTCCAAATTTGTTAACTGTTCATTTTATTTTATAACCAGATGGTTTTCTTGTGGGGGTGATCATCAAGGGTACGTTCATCTGGTTGAAGACAGCTAGCTATAGCTCATTTGGAAGCCAAAGTGGTTAGTCTTCAGTTCACCAGACATGGCGAATGGAGTTTTTCCTTCTTAGGACCCTTCTTATGTCTCAAAGGCCAGGAGCTGGATCAGTGAAGTCAGAATCTTTGCTGTCTGGACTTTGACCTTAGGGTCTGATCAGTGGCCATGAGTGATATACAGACTATGACCAACTTTGAAACATCTGCCAGTAGAGCACTGACTCAGCTTGAATAGCCTGTGGGTATCCAAAATGATTGTCAATAAGTGGAGGGATTGGTTGTCTATTCTGAATGGCTTTTACTCTATGTCCACATAGAGCTGGGATCTCAGCTCCTCTCCTGCACTAAGCCTGGCTCAACAGCACAAAGATGCTGTTGCTTTCTAGGTCAGTCTTTATGGGAGTTTTATATGAATTATGGAATAGTTTTGTGAGGCCACAACTGTGATTACAGGTTTAATGATGCTTTAAACAAACAAAAATGTAATGACTTTCATCAGTGTAAAACAGGAGCTTCCTGCAGGGAAACACCAATAAATGTGACTTCGCGGCAGGGGTACAGACCTGGCTGGCAGCCAACAGTAGTCGGCACACCACATAGACCTTGTGTGTTAACTTAATTATAGCACAGTGCAAGCAGCAGCTAGACAGTTTGCTGTGAGGAATCACTGCCAGTATGGCACGGAGTCCATGCGTTTAAAAGTTATCCATCTGATCCTTGGCTTTAGGAAGTGAGAGGCTAGGACTTTCACAGCCACATTAGCCTCATCCTGTGATACAGCAATCTCACCTTTGCCAAGGAGGTTTGGGTGTGCATGAGAGCCTTTGGATGGCTCTATAGGCCATAAGAACAAATACTTTAGTAAGTTTCTTTGAGAATCAGAATGTCATAAATGGCTGGGAGAAAAGGGGGACAAACAACGTTTTTAAAGCTGGAAGTGTGTCTTCAATTAAATAACAGGTGAATCTGAGGAATTAGCGTGATAGTGAAAATTCTAAGTTGTATTTTGTTCTTTGCATGGTGCTAGTTTGGTACCTGAGGGATTCCACTGACTTTAATAATGTTGCTGCTGATCTTTTATAAAGGGAGGGTCAGATAGGAAGCACTATTTGAAATTCTTTGTTTTGTGTTCTGTATACATCTTGGCTATGTAAACCTTGATATTAAAAAACCTATCAGTTTTGGTGGAGTAGGTAAGAAGAGAATGAAACCCATTTCATTTCTCTACTCTCTGAGTTTAAGGATTAAACCACAATGGAAAATTAATCATGATCTTAGCCTGTGTAGCTCTGGGGCTAGTATTAGTCTCCGTTTTGTGGTTGGAGAGGTAGTGATTTAGGGCAATTGCGTGTCTTGCTGAAGATGACATTGCAATATGTTTACAGATTCGGGAATACAATTTGCAATTTCTTGACAGCAATTCATCAGTCTTGTACAGAGAGGTTTAGCTTGAGAAGTTCATTTCAATAAAACAGCAGATGAAATGTATGACTAACGTGGGTTCACTGTTCTGTAAGTATAGTGCATTCTGGTAACAAAGGTGGCTAGGATGTTGTCAGACTGCTTTGGAAAACATGAATTTCCAGAAATGTGAGTACCACTGGGATTTAGGGCATGTCTGTGCTGTGTAGCTGAGCAGAGGCAGTTGTTATGAGTGTTGTCTCCCTCTTACAGCTCTACAAGTTTCCAGTTCTAGAGCTATCTCAGATACCTATGCATCACAGTCCCATTAAGTAATATGTTTATACTCCAAGTCACTTTTTTTTTTACAGTGGAATTGGTCTCTTAAACCTCAAAAAGGTTTTTTGAAGCAGATGGATTCCTGTCTACAAAGGGAGGGCATGGACTGTTCCTTTGTTTACAGTTTTTCTTTATGCAGCAATGAGCAGGTCTGTCATTATGGATCCTTACCTCAGTCGGAGTCTCTTCAACAGATAATTGTCTTTCATGAGATTTGCAGTACTAATTCAGCTACAAAAGGAAGAGGCTTAAATTTTATTTGCTGCTTTTCTTCTCCTTGAGTGCTTCCACTAATGACCCATGTTAAGATCATGAATATGTTTGTGTTCCTGGAGTAAGTGTGCAACTTGCACACAGGTGGTTGCCTCATGACTCACTATAGTGTCTGGGGAGCTGTCAAAACTGCAGAGACAGGCCATATTCCCTAATTATTCTTGTAAAAGAACAACTAATGCCTGCTTAGAGTGAATAAAGTCAATACACCTGCAACACTTCAGTGTAATGAGTTCTGGTGTTTCTTCTAGGGATTTGTGTCATGTATGGAACGGTACCGAAGAATTGGGCAGGAACTGTATGCCTCCTTGTACAAGAACCACATACAGGTAAAGGGCAGGAATATTGTGTAACAGTTTTGTTTGCTGAAAGGAGTAATTTCAGAAGTGAGATTAGTAGTATGCCCAAAGAAAAGCTGAGAGTTGATGACTCAATACTCCAATCCTGACGTGTGATACAGCATCAATCACTCACCAATCGGATTCTTTGCTTTATCTTCAGGAGCCTTTTTTCTTGTTTAAATGAATTGTTCCACTCTCACAGTAGCAGAAATGAATTTGAGGACTTTGAGCTTTTTTTCTTAGCAACCAGTAGAACTTTTAATGAAGGCTCAAGCTCACAGCCAGTAAAATCACCAGGTATGCTTCTGTTTCATGATTGGTCATTGGAGACCAGCAAGCTTTTCATTCTTCAAAATTCTCACCTATTCTCTCATTTAAATTTGTATTTTAGTGCCTCCCAACTCCATTCACACACCTCCTAACCAGAAATTGTTACATTTATGCCTTCTCTGAAGAGAGCACAGTACACATCTGAGACTTCCAATGAGCATGGATTGCTGCAATTTGACACAAACATTTACCAGAAAAAAAAAAAAAAGAGTGAATAAAACCTCTGTAATGCTGCATTCCTGGCTAATTGCTTTTGATTTGGAAACCTAATGAAAGCAGCAATTTTTAAGGAAGTTGAAAATGCTGACATGCTTCTATTTGTCACTGTATCTTGGATTGACTAGTACTGGTCTCCCACAGCATGGTTTCAGTGGTCAATTTGTCTTGTTTGCTGGGTCTGCAGCAGTCCCTTTGCAGTGGTCCCATCTGGTATGTTGGGTAGATCCCTCTGAGTCACTGGGATGGTGCTACTGCTGGATGGGAGGAAGGGAATACACAAAAGTTGCACAGAGTGTTTCTGTCCCACAGGTGCTGCAGTGTGGTTACAGCAAAGCAGCCAAGGACTGGATGATACTTGAGGAGCAACTTTTCTACAGAAGGGACCCATGGGGAGATGCAGCTCGATCCTTGGAGCCAGGATGGATTCTTGATTGTTATGAAGGGCCTTCACGAATGAGGAAGAGGATTCAGCATGCAAACACTCGAGTTACAGTGAGGCGAACGAAGAGTGAGGTAGAAAGCAAGATGTGCACAATTTCTGGAACAGTTGGTAGTGACTTTATACTTACCACTTTCCTTGTGTTCTCATCACCTGATTCATCAATATACTGTGCCAAGCACAGAGAACCCATGAAATAGGTCTGGATTTGAGAGAGTAGGAGAGGCTGCAATGTGTTCAGCAACAACAGAATGGATTTCTCTCTTTTCTAGTATAAAGTCTCCCCAAATAGATGAGACTATAACCTGACCATACTTTTCTGCTTGTAATATCTCATGGCTATAGCACTTCCCAATGTATGCGACAGAATGCAGTTAGAAGGCTGCACTGTCCTGTTAGTCTTATGCTTGTTAAAGCTAATAGAACTGATGCATGATCAAAAGTGGAATTAAAGAGGGTATTTACTACTGTCTGTTTCTATAGCATCTAACTGCCAAATGCTGTCAACAAGAATCTAAAGCACTTTAATATGTCAGGATGTCTCTAGGATATTTTCAGCTTTCATGTGAAGTTTAGATTTGGATAGTTTTCTATAGACTGGTTTGTATGTATACTTACCCTGTGTTTCTTTGGGTCCTTTCAGATGAGTTTATTTTAATTTCCAAGGCATCTGTTTGTACCATACTTCTAGATCTGTGATTTTCTTTGCAACAAGGTTCTAAGTTGTTTACTTGTCTGCATATTCCACTCTCATCATACCTAGTCTCTTTGCAGGTTCTCCTATCAAACAAAAGTGAAACAATTTCCCCTGTGGAATTGAATCCAGGTAACCTTTTAGGGCTAAGTGGTGGGCACAAATAGCTGAAGAGAATTCGAGTTACTATATGGAGTTCCGAGTAAAATTTTCATGTAGTGAAAAAACTAGTTGTCAGTACTCTGGGCTAAAAAGCCACTTGAACATGTGCGAAAAAAAGTGCAATTGTTACAAGTGGTATATAAGCTGTCTTCAGAATTTGTTTTTCTCTTGTTGCTATCAGAAAGATCTAAAGGCAGGAAAGCTATCTTGAAATGCAAGCTTTGGGCATTATTGGGCACCTGGAAAGCTCCCAACCGCTTAAATTCAGAAGAAAAAGTGCAAATCTTCCCGTTTTTAGAAGCCACTCAACTTTTACCTCTGAAATAGTATTTAAATCCAGATGATAGGTGGCTCAGAGACGTAGTAATAGGAATTGTAACTTACAAGAATGTGGAGAGAATGGAGAGTGTGAAGAAATCACCAAGAAAATTAACATGTCAGACTGCTTTTCAGCATTTAGAATAAAACCAAATTTTTCAAAATATTGTTATAATTTCAAAATTTTACACTTTCTCAGGACACATTTTCTGATTTACTATAGATTAAAAGGAGGGGAAGTGAAATATGGTACAGAAGTCAATAGTTTTTCAGAGGAGGATGGGGGGGTACATTGAGAAAGAACTGTAGTTTGGAAATGCCAACCAAGTCTAAGGCTGTGGATTTCTGCCAATTGTGTGTCTGCTCCAAGTCAAGCTTCTAGTGGGCACTAGAAAATAGGCACATGTTGGAAATAGACAGTATTGCAAATCTTTTGGTGTGATAAGGCCTAGAAATCAATTGAGAGTGGCCCTTATCGTTCTAGATTCCAAACAATTTTGAAGTACTGTAGCTTCTGCACTAAAGTATTTAAAATCTACTTCAATAAAAAAGGCTAATTTTGTCTTCCTTAACTGCATACACTGTATGAATTTGCAAAACTTGGGACACAACTTAGGCAAAATAGAGTGGATTTTCTCTCCTTGAGTTCTTTTAAGATTCTGCTCAGTGTATATCCCCAGAAGTCTACTGTTTTCAGTTTTTTCCTGATTTCATCTGAGTATGAGAACAGATTTATTTTTTATTTTATTATCAGATAATCAGTCCAGCACTGTGTAGAAATGAGAATATATTGGTTCAATATGGTTGATTCTTCAGTGATTATAGGAATTTAGTTTGAATTAAGACTGAGTGCAGCTACCTGGTTTTAGTTCCCTGAACTAAACATTCTTCTTTAGCAGTTTAGATTTTACTTCTCTCTTGCCTGTTTTTTGCAGATAAATAATGCTATTTCCCAAGGCAGAACAGATTGGATGATAGTCTAAATTGCAAATGCTTTTGGTGTCATCCGGCTGCCACTAAAACTGCAATCTCTTTTTCACTGATATAGGAGAGCTGACATTAAATGGAGCAGAAAGGGAAATGGAAAAGAAGGGATCAGACTGTAACCAGCTAACATTCTTCCCTGCTCTACATGAAAGTTTCCACTCAGAAGACTTCTTTGAACTGTGTGTGGAGAGACAAATTATATTGCAGGAGTTTCCAGAGAGTGAAAAGGTAGGAAGGACAAATTAGATTGATTTTATTCCCCTCTTCCAGCAAGTTGTCATTTCAGAGGGTGTGGAGGCCTATCTGTTCCTTTCAGTTTTGGGTCCAGGTGGATTCAAGCTACAGGAAACACTATCTGCTTCCTTAAAGTGATTACAATTTTCCAGCCTCTGTATGAACTCCTATTGTATACTTATTCCTAAAGAGAACTTGATATTAATGTTTTGAGTTACCAGGGAAAAAAAAAAAGGTGTATGACCAAGCTATTTTTATACCTATGAGGCAATATTGTCTGAATTTACCTAACAAGGGTGTTTTTCCCTCCCTTCATACACCTTTTCCTTCTGTGCCAGCTCATGAGTACTGGACAGATTCTTCCCTGTAAGCCCACACTTTCTTCACTTCCTGCTTGATGCTTTCATCATGTGTCATCTAGTCAAAACAGTGTTGTTCCTTCTTTGTTCTTTTATTAATCTAGATACCTTTCTCACTGGTTTCTTCCCAGCATAAGGAAGAAGCAGGTTCATGAACACTGTGGGAGGACATGAGCTGTGGAGTGAATAGAGGTGACTCTTTTATGGGAATGGTAACTGGTCTGGTGGGCTAAAAGCCAGCAACCTCCCCTTTTCTTTCCACATAGTCTCTGCAATAGTCACTCCAGATAAAATATTTGATGTTGGACATGTACTGTGCATAGTCATTTTCTGAAGGACTGTGAGAGTTTTTGTCATGAACAGGAGCCCTGGCTCATCCTCTGATTTTTTTGCAGTGTACCTGTTTCTTCCAGTGGTATCGTTTTCCCCCTGTGGTCCAAGAGTTAGCATCCTATAGTGGAAGACAAGGGTCAGACTTAGATTATTAAAACTCAGCTATCACAGTACTGTGATAGTTGTATATAGATATAGATTTATTGTTATGACTCAATACCATTTTCTTGATGCTTTGCCAGTGCCCAGGGCTCATATATGAGCTCTCTAACATGATGGCTGCCTCATGCTATAAGAGCTGTCTGTCTGTACAACATAATTAATTTCCCTACCCCCCCCTCTTTTTCCCTCCACCTCAAACATACTTCTCCCCAGCAGAAGGAGGCAAGCATGAAAACATGAGGCATGTTTTCTGTGTGCTGATCTCATTTTGAGCCTTCGGGCTGTCTGTCTCTTTTCCATGTAGCTCTGCAGGAAGCCATCAGAAGCGCCAGGCGTGTTTTTTTCCAGCAGCAGTCACCGTGTTGCCGAGCTGACAGAAGTATTAAAAAAAGCAGTAGGGGGTGATATTAGCTGTCCTGCGCTCACTTAGTGCGCTGCGGTCCTGCCTTGTAAATGGCTGCCTCGTGAGCTGTTTGCACTTTAAGCAGGCAACTGGAACCATCTCACCTACCGCACAGAAAAGTCATTGCGATGCTTTGGCAGATACTAGATTATTTCTAGAACACGGGGATAGCCCTTCTCTAGAAAGTGTTATTTGTTTTATAGTGTTATTTTTTTGCATTACCGTTAAACAGACACCTTTGTATGTATTCAGATACATGAGATGGCTTTTTGCAGAAGCAGCAGATCAAATACTATTGACGTTATCTGTTGGTTCAGAGCTGGTTGCAAACTCGAGCAGGAGAATATGGGTACAGGTGGGATTTTGTCATACTATTATTTAGTCTTCTGTTTTGCTAGAAGAATATACAAGAGAATATTTCTAGTGAAATTAATTCCTGTGAGGTTAAATTTAAGTAAAAAAAAAAAGAAATCTGTTTATCACTTGGAAAGTGAAAGCATGGGACTATAAATGAGAAAGCAAATATATGCAGTTCTAGTATAGGCTAAGAAAGGAAGTTACTGAGTAGTGAAGGTTAGTCTCTGATGGGGTGAAGACTGATCATGTGAGGGAGCAGCCATACACTGTGTTCAAACAATACTCAGGCCATAGTCTTTAGATGTGTGCCTTTGTTGCTTTTCTATATGCTAAACTGTTTGGAAGAACAAAATCTCCAGATTAAACATCAAATACTCTGAGTTTAGAAAACTGTGCAATTATAGCCTTTAATAACATAATCACTTTGTACTTTTTCTGTAACACTATGCATTCTGCTTTACCTTTTTTTAACCAACTTTGCATAGGGTGGGAGGTATATATTTCTAAATCTGCACTTGAAAGTAGTATTTAGTTGTATCGACCATAAGTCTGTCTCTTCCAGCCAGGACCTTGGCAATACATTTAATTGCACCCTCTGTGCTCTGCAGCTAGCAGGAATGCTACAGATTCCAGTTATGTTCCTTACACACTGTCAATTTATCACTAGAATAGGTCCATCCTGAGTAGGATCTTTGGAAAAATTAATAATGTTTCATTCTCTAGTTATATAGTAACATAGTTCCATATACAAGGGGGATGATTTCAAGCTGACTTTTGGGGGTATGTCCTTGCAGTCATAATACTGCTTTATTAAATGTTGTGTGACATTCTCAAAGCTTGAAAATGAAAACCTTTATCAGGCCTCCCAAGAATAGCAGGCTAGTGGCAGAATTACTGAAAGTTGTGGGTATCACCCTGACATCTGCTGGAGAAAGCACCTTTAGTGCCTTTCAGGCCTTCCTCGGGGTCTCTGTGGATCTGGCGGCTGGAGGGACAGGAGTATGTTGTGGTCCTGGATATGGGCCTGCACTGTAGAGGGGGTAGGTTGCATAAAAACCACCAATGCCTACCATGTGATCCAGCCCTGCCTTTAGAAAGGTCACTGTTGTGTGAGTAGTTTCTTTCCTGTTTATTTGAATTTTATCTTTAGCTCTTTTGTCCCTCTCAGCTGCCTCCACATTCCTGTTGTGTTTGAGCTATCTGTACCATTCTCCTCACCTACATAATGCAGCCTCCAAATATCAGGATTCTTGATCTCACCCTATTTCCCTTGCCCAGAGAGTCCTAGTGTTTCCTCTGCAGTTACCTTACCCCATGTGCAGTGTCACTTCCAGTTTTTTGAGGCTCCTTGCTGTACTTTCCCTCTTTCTTTCTACACTTGGTCTTCAGAAGTGTTGTAGGTGCTTGTTACTCACTGACATGTTGAGAGTGTGAGCAAAAGAGATGGAGAGGTCATTGAGGTCATAGTGTGTACAGGTGAAGATTATATTTTGCATATCTCTTCAGTATATTGAGACTGTGTACACCATAGTCATGGAAGGAGAGGCTATATGCAATGTGTGGATGGTGTTACACAACATGTACTGCTGCAGAACTGTGCAAGAGAAATGCACATAGCAATCTTTCCTGACCTAATCTATCAACTTGCCTACTAAAAGACAGAGCCAACCCTTTAAATAACCCTGGCTTACCAGCAGAGACAGGGAGATTGGATATTTGCAACCTGACCCATCAACTACAAGATTGCCTCCCTGATCCTTAAAAGTTTAAAGGAGCCCTGCCAGGTTTTTAATATGCAGTTAGTATGTAATAAAATAAGAAACTGTTGGAAGGCTTGAAGAATGGCTTTGGTGTCAAAATACTGAATTTTAGAGAAAAGCAAGTCTCTTTTTGCCAGCAAGTTATTCAAGACAGTAAGAAATCCAGGCACCTGGGGTAATGAATCTGAAGTTAACAAGAGGGCATGGCCTAGCAGAAATCTAGGCACAATGCCTTTCCTTGAAGGAGGGGCTGGAGAGAGCATAGAGGATGCCAAGGACAATAATAGAAGGGACTAGGATAACTCAGAGGGAGAGAGATCTGCACCTGGGAGAAAGGAGCTGATTAAGGAACAAGCTGAATTGAAAGAGGGAGCAGCTGTAAGGTTCAGCGTCTGAGTAGCAGAACAGTGCAACAGTTTTCCCTCGCTAGGTGGGGCCAGTGTCCTTAAGGGCATTGCACATGCCTGACAGCTATGCAAGACACTAAGAGCCTGTTTTCATGGAAGCACTGATACATTTCATCCCAGTGTGAGGATGCAGTAGCAAAGAATTTTAAATGTGCCGATATGCAGTGGGAACAGGGACCTAGATACTGTAGTCAAAGCAGAGGAATAGTAAGCCAGGTCCTTGGCACAAGCTGTTTCTCTTTTCTGTGCCTCAGTTTCTCCTCTTCCGTCCCTGCTGCAGTAGTTATGATTGTAATGGCTGCTTCACTGCAGAAAAGAGTGCGCAGAATCATCCTGTGTTCATATGGGAAGAGGGTCAAGGTGCTGTTAGTGTGTTGCAGATGATTACTCCTGACTTGCTCTATCTGGATTTCTGCTGCAGTAAAGAGGCTGCTGTTCCCCAATCCCTGCTCCTCTACCCCTACCCCAGCTCAGTGTGCAACTGTGTTACTAGGTGCAAAAGGCAGGATTTGCCCAACNGCAGAGCAGCTTTAGTCAGATCTCTACTGCTCTGGGTGTACTACATCACCATGATACTTGTGCTTCATAGATACGTCCTAGTATTCCCCTTTCATACCTGTTTCTGAATGGGCTTTTTTGGTGTTTACCTTTATTAAAAATGTTTTCCAGTTGTAAGGCTGTAGCTGCTCCCTGGTTCTCTGCAGAGCTCCTGACACTGATAAACCCCAGAGTCCTCACTACCACCTCAAGCAAGTATAGATGATCCCCTAAGAGTTAGTTGCTCTCTGTAGAATGATGGAGAGGGGAAAGGAGCAGGCAGACTTTCCTGTGGTTATTCCTGGGAGAGTCATGGGAGCAGTAGGAAGGGCATGAACTTGAGTGAACTGACCTAAGGGGATATCTAAGGGCTCATATTAGTTTTTGGCAGCATTTTCTGTTTGAGAGGAGCCTGGAGTGAGACAGAGATGTCTGGGTGTGCAAGAGGTATGAACGCAATCCTATTAGAACTGGCTTCCAGATGCTATCATCAGCTAAGGGATGCCAGCTTCTCAGGCTGGCGATGGGCCGGGACAGATGGCAGTTTTCATCACAGCAAGGACAAAGAGCAGTTCCAGTACTCATGTGCAAGACAAGAATGTTCTCCTGTCACTCTCCCCGACCCCCTTTCTCCTAAATATTTCATATTCTTTCCTAGCAGCATTTGGGAAGTTGTTAAAACCTGAGAAGGCCACGCTGAAGAAACAATTCCCATACAAAGTTTTTGCCTCAGTGGAGTAAGGGAGTGAGGTGTGAGAAAGGGCTGCTTGCAAATAAGGAATGTGTCCTGGGTCTTCCAAAGCAAAGCTGTGTCTGCGAGATTTTCTTTCTAGTAATTGCAATGGTTTCAGTCAGATGAGCAGAAGAAATTTAATCTAATATTTGTATAGATGTGCAGATTGTGCAGATGTGACCGAACTTGAGCCTAGAGCCCCTATCACTCAAGACTAGGTCAGGTTGATTTAGTTTCCTTTGGTCATTAAGTAGCTGGAGAGAATGAAGCAACCTGTCAGTAATTTTTAAGTTGTGATTAATGAGACGCGTGTGTGTCTGTTTCAAAGTAAGATGAGACTTCAACAACAAGCAAAGTAACAATCATTGCAGCAAAGGTCTTGAGTGGCATACAGAGATGGACATGTATCGCTCTCACTGTGCGAACACGTATCTCTTTCCCTAGCAAAAATTGTGAAAGCAACATATTTGATTTCACGAACTCCTAGTCATTTTAAACTCTGTGTCCTCAAATAACATTGACCCTACTTTACCAATAGGTCCTTTGTGGCTGATACACCTTGGAATTCCTCAATACACAGCAGAAAGGGTAAAAAGTATAAACTACAAGTTTCATTACAGCAATTACTGATGCAGTGCTAACTGAATGCATTGCTTTATGTGTATCATGCAAATTTTTGTACCTTTTGCTGAGAAAGTAAACTAAGGGCCGTGATGTGTGTTCATAAGGAAACATGAGGAGGCAATAAGGAGGAAGAAAGGGCTACAGGAAGTCCTGAAGCTGATGGTTGCTGAGAAGTTATATGAAGATAAGAATCATTCCTTACCTAGCACGTTTTAATACTCTTTCCTTAGGCTTCTGTTACTAAGGTGCAGGATAGTTGTTGAGATAGACCTTTGAAGTGACTTGAGCAGTCATTCTTTTGTATTTACTCTCTAAAAAATATATGCTCAGGAGATTGCATGGTGTGGGTGTGTTCCAGTGATGTGACTGTTAACCTATTCAGGTGTGTAATTCCTTTGGATATCTGAATCTTGAACTCCAGACCAAGTATCCTTTTATGGATGTTTGCTTAAATGCAGCTAGAGCATTTACCAACAGCTCTTCTGAAAAAGAGGAAAAATTAAAAAACGCCATATCTTTAACATTAATTCCCTTGTACATCTGGGTGAACAGAGCAATCGAGATGCAGGGCTTTGGGCAATACCTTAGCAGATTATTATTCAATTATTTCTGGTCATGTTTGCTTCAATGATTAATGATTCTAGTGGCTGGTGAACTGGATTTTGTTCTGACAAAAAAGCAAAGGTTTTATTCAATCTTTGGTAATATCAGGCTGTTTGGTGTTTCAATGAGAGACTGTAAGTACAAGATTGTCCTGGTAGGTGTTCTGTAGTACACCTCTTTGTCAGATGTTTATCACTCACCTGGAACAAATGAGCCCTATTCTCTAAATGGAAACTGATTCAGTCCAAGGGCTCAAGTATTTCAAGCAGTGCAGATGTATTTAAGTCTGTGGGGAGTGATAACATAAAATCCAAGAAGTGAATTTGGCACTGTTTACTAGTACTGGTTGGATAGTACAGAAGATGGAATGTACTGAGGCTTAGTGTCTAAGGTTTGATAAATAGAGGACTGCTAACATGTCCTGGTACTGCCTTAGGTGGAATAAAGAAGCGGTTACTTGTGCCAGATTATATTAGTGATTGTGAGCAGGCTCCCTTCATGATCCGTGTACCGCCCAAAAACACACATGATTTCTGGCAAGTGGCCTGGGTTTGATGAAGTATTTTTGATTTGTGGTTTGTGTTTTTGGTTTTTTTTTTTATTTTAGAAGTCTGGATTTCAACCTTGTGCCTGTTTAGCTATTTTATATAACTGCCTGATGTTTCAATATTCAGTTACCTTCCTTTTGGGAAATGATCTTTCTGCCATTTAATTACTTCAGGAAACCCTGTGGTTTGCTCCTGCATCAGAATTCCCCAGTGTTCTCGGTGCAAACACACATGCCTCTAACCATGTAACAGCACGCACACATGCAGTCACACCAGTTCAGATTTCTGTGGTTTAAATATCCCTGCAGAGACAGGCATTCCTGTGGGATCTGCAGGAAAGGTGATGGAAAAATGCTTGCTTCCACTTAGAAATAATTTAAAGGGGAAACTGAAGGGATTTCCTTAAAATATTGCCCACAGAAATCTTACGGGGTTGGTTTATTTAAACCCAGAACGAGAATGAGAGCTACCTTCTGTGCCTACTCAAATGATTTAAAAATGAACCACTCTATTCTCTTGGTAAAATAATTATTTCTCAGTAAAAAGAAGAAACAAGATTTTATTTTAATAATTTATGAATTTATTATTTCAATTTTAAAAGTTAATCAAAATAATCACCATTATGGATTCTTTCTTGTTTCCATTGCATGTAGTTTTCAGTCTGGACTTAATTTCAAAAATGAAAGCTTGCAATAATTTCACTAAGATATGCTGGCACACAAGACATGAAACTTGTAGGTCAAAACTGGCCAAGTTCAGGTCTGTTTTGGAAGACTTGAGCTAGTATTTTGGGATGGAGGCAAGGAAGATTGTAGATTTGATTCCAAAAATACAGTGAGGTAGGAGCAAAGACAGAAAGAGGAGAACCATACTTAGTCTACATTTCTTCATGTAGACTTTGCGTGATCTAGTAGAACCAATGCTACATCTGGATCTTTTCTGCATGCACAAAAACCAATACAAGACCTGGTTCTTATGAAGTTTAGTAGAGGTGAGATCCATGAGATTTTAAGACAAAGACTTTGTGATACTTCTCATACTTGTCAATTAGGTCTCTTGAGAGTTTTGTACTGGATTTCTGAACCAGCAAACTTCTGTTACGTAAATACCATTCAGATCTAGTCCCTGTGCATCCAGCTCTCTGGACTTTGTAGTTTCAGATGGACTCAGCTTGCAAAATTTTACACTGATTTCTGGATTGTATGTAGTGCAGGAATGTGTCAATTTACTGGGGAAAGTCAGTAGTGAGCATTTTTCTTTGTAAGTAAGGTAGTATTACTGTTTGAATAGTATGAATTTTTATGTTTTCTTTCTTTAACAAAACTGGTTAAATCCCAAGAAAACTTTCTATGAACTGGCATATTTGACTGAAGAACTGTTTTGTTAAAAAATTCCCAACAATTCTAAATTGTGCATTAGCAATTTAACTATTTTAAGGGCCAAGTTAATTTTTTCAGGACAAAGAAGAAAAAAAGTGAGTCTTACAATGCCGGGGTGGATTTTTAAATGACTTCAGAATACTTAATGACATCTTTATTTAAGACAAGTAAAATCATAGATTCATATGTTTTGACTGCCCCATTATAAAATATAGGAAGGAAAAATGCCAGTGCAAGGAGTTTTGTGTTACTGAGATTTCAGTCCATTTTATGCTGATTAAATTGGTTCTGGTGAGATAGATAACATAAGAATATTTGATTCTTTCCTTGCTCCCTGGGATCTCTTTGCAAGAATTTTTTTTCAAGTATAGATTTCACAGTGATCTAAAAAGAATTTGCTTTTTTTGTTCTAAAAACACATATATATATTATATGTCGCTGTTTTTCTATATAATGCGTAAGTCACTTTTCTTCAATGTTTCTACTCCCTGGCTTTGTAGTGAGTAAGCAAAGTTTTGCAGTGCTAACTCCTGCAATATTTGTAAGTTCTTCACGTGCTGTAGAGATATTGCTAAATAAATCCACGGATAGGTGGGGAAGGAACAGATGTATGGAGAGAAAAGTGTCCCTCCCACTACTAGTACAACAGACATGTTTGTCAGCCTTATGGTGAGTTTTGAGCTCCATCTCAGTAACCTGCCAGTCAAAATGGCACCTGTTTTGGTTCAAACATTTGTCCTTTTATGTGCTTGGGTTTTGCTCCATGCTGTTCCTGACTATCACTGTTACCAACTCCTGGCTTCATTATGCTTGGTTCCATACTAGGTCACGTTCAAGTGCTCTGTGGCAGTGGTGCAGGGACATAGAGCATTGGAAGGAGTGCTGCTCTTTGGCAAAGAACACTTTTACATCTGTGAGTGCTTTGTGTTATCTCCTCTAGAAGAAGTTTATTGTACACGGCACTGCTTGTCCAGGTGAGTCATTCTTTCCTTCAAGATCTGCTTGGTTAATTTCAGTATTGGTCCATGGATGCCTAGAATTTGCACAGACTTTAGGAGGGATTTCAGGAAGGATATTAACACAGTAAGAAGTATGCTATCTTTTCCATTTGTTCACAGAAATGTTTAATATAACTAACATAGGTGTTTGTTCACAGACTTTGGAGGTGCAACAAGAACTCCCACTCCCAACAGATGGAGATGGTGTGCAGTCTAACACATACATAGTTGTTTTTCCAATTCTTTTTAAGTGTTGTTGATGTTTCTTTCTGACTTGCTCCCATCTTTTATTCATATGGAACAGTCATTACAGGAGCCTTTAGCTTCATTGCCTCTTAGGTTTTGTTTGTTTCTCCAATAAGGAATCATAATTAATATTTGGCACACTGCTATCTTTGGTTCATGATTTATTGAAACCGATCAATATTGAAAATGAGTCTGTTAGACTTAGCTCTTTGTGCATACTATGTGTTCATGTGCAAAGCCCAGTGGGACAGTGAGTAACTCAGTACTTTTACTCCCTGTCTGCTCTGCATCCGATTCTTACGAAGTCCAATATCAGTCAATTTGGTCAGGTGACTTACGGATCAATTTGACTGGGTCTGATAAAAGCTTAGGTTGTTTTTCTAAGGGATTTGCTAGTTGGGCTAGTTTGTAGATAGTAATTGTGGCACATGCATACAACTAAAGTAATAATAAATTGCTTAATTATTAGTTCCAAATAATTGCTGTTTATAATAACTGTGTGTCCGTGTGATGCTCTCCTTTGACACCCAGGCTTTCAGGTTCTGCCATCAGCTCCTTCCCTTATTTCATCTTAGACTTCAATGTGTGCAAAACATTTCTGTCTGTCTAGTTTCATGCACTAAAATAATTCCAAACCTACCCTTATCCTCCACAGGCTCCTTTTTTTTTAATTTTGAGAACTAGTACAAAATATTCCTTCAGTATTTAGCTTTATTTTCAATTCGTGTATGCCCCAGTTGATCTTGCTGTCTCCTAGTGATTTTATTCTTCTTTAGGGAAGACTTGGATGTTCATGAGGTCCCTCCTGATTTCGTTTCATATCCATTTTTCTTTCTTTACATTTTTCTCTGCCAGCATCAGCGATCCATTTATTTTCAACTTATGTCATAAAGATCATGCTGTGGGAGACCAGATGTGTTCCCGCTATTCGTATCATGACATAAAAGAGATTCATCTGATGCGCTTTCTTCTGCAGGTAGGAACTGAACATGCTCAGTCATTTAAAGGAAAGCTGCAACAGCAGTAGTGACGTTACTGAAAACTACTTGCACAATTTTTACTAAGACTGCTGAGATTTCTTTGGTTGAGTCCCAAAATGCTTTTGCTCTCATCATTGCTTCGTTAGTCTTTGGTAATACAAGCTCCTTTCTATATTCATCAGAATGTTTAAGCACTCTCACTGGATCAGTTGTCTCATTAGCTGTTGGGCTAACAATGTTCTTCGCAGTTTATCTCAGTGCTTTTGAAAATAAGATCTGAAGACAGTTTCTCATGTTTTGATGGAAGTTCCCAGTAAGTGAACATTAATACTCTGGTCCCACAGCTGTCAGTAGTTTTGGACATAAGTGGATTATGGATATATGTAACATACCTTGGGCCTCTTGCAATAACTTAAAAGTTGTGCACTTGAGTCAAAGAGGAGGATTTGAATCCTCTGTGCCTTCAGCTGCACTGCCCAGAAGTCAGTCATCACCACTGACCTGGTACCCATTTAGTTTTCTCTGGATTAGATGAACCTGTGATGAGAACAAAAGAGTTCTGGCAATGTTCCTTGCATCACCAGAGCCCTGCAGGGTTTTGGTACAGTCCAAAGACCAATTCACAGAATTCATTTGACAAAAATATGGCATTTTGAAGCAGCCAGTTAGCTGTGATTTTTTTTTTAATTCCATTTTTGGAAGGTTGAGATTGAACATATAACTATGAAATCATCTAGAAAATTTAAAATGGAGAGATGGTGCAGATAATTGTCTTATGTCATATAGTATGGCATTCATCCATGACTCAGACCTGTTTTATTTTATATTTAGTTATGTATGTAAACCGGACAGTTTTAGTAGGTGAAACTTGTTTTATGATGTAGCGTGTATCAGTAGTTAGCTCACTGTCCAAGTATGTATCAGAATGTTAGACCTTGTTCTTGCACAGGCCATGATGGACTCTGTACTGCTAAGCTTTGCTCTGCAGCTCTTCACACTGAAAATTATTTACCTTTCCAGGAGATTGCCTTGGAAATATTCTTCAAAAATGGTTACTCCAGATTTCTTGTCTTCCATGACAGTGACCGAAACAAGATATTTAAGAGGTAATCACTACTTTATAATAACATGTGAACACCCAGGTGACGCTCTTGGTCTATCACCCCTGTTTATCCTGACTTCAGATACATGTTTTGTGCTACCCCAGGGACTTTCTTCTATTGAAGCTCCTTGGTCTTTAATGGGTTACATTCAAGTAATGCTTAAGTTTTTCTTTTGCTGACCTGTGGATTCTTCAGAGCATTTTATAGCCATTGCTTTATCAAGGGATCTAATGCATGTGTAGGACTCTTCTAGCACCCAGTGGTATATTTGTCCCAGGATATTGAAACTGTAGCTGTGCTGCTTCCTTTCACTGAAATGAAAGTCATATCCAACTCTCCTTCTGCTGCTGGGTCAAAGAAGGTTTGTTCCTGATTTCTTCTGACACTTGGAAGTGTCATTAGATTCTTTTGAAATAAAATGTTTTTGTCTCTCTGAGTCTTTGGTGTGGAATTTTTTTTATTTCTCCTTATGTGCTTGTATTGTTTGATGAAACTTGTATGTAAGACTAAAGTGATTAATTTGCACTTTGGTTATTTTGCCTTTTTTTTTTTTTTTTTTCCTGATGCAGTTCTGGCTGTTATATTAGGCTTACTTTCATTGTCCTTTATGCAGGAAAAATACTTCAAATCATAGTACTTCCTGTGGTAGATTCTCCAGCCTGAACTGAGGGTTGGTACTGTTTAATTTCTAAACAAACATTGCAGTCCCTTCTGCTCCTGAAATCTCTGAACAGTTTCTGATGGAGTGTTGCTTTAAAAATCAATGCTGATTTATCTCTTATTCCTTTCTAAACTGACTGCATCATATGGCTACTTGGGACCAAGTTCTGCCCCAGAGCCAGCTGCTTTGTTTAGCCCTTGTCTTTGCTGTCTCTCAGCTCTGAAAAAGTCTCTTGCGAAAGAGGTTTTGATCCCCAGCTGCCTGTACCACCCCTCAGCAGAACATCACCAAATCTATGTATTTCATGGATTTACTACATCTGAAGTCATAAATCCCCAATGACAGTAAACAGGAATAGCTAAGAAGTGGGTTGGTATTCCTTTCAGCCATTTTTGCCAGGTAAATGCCTTGAGTAGGTTCTCATTCTCTGATTTAAGGTGCTATTAAGCACCTGATCATAAGTCCACAGCCCTATATATGAATTCAAGGCCCTCTTTTGGAAAGAAACAGCTTTTATCCAGCTCATAGGCAACTCCTCAGTATTGAATGTATGCTTTTACTCTGTTGTCTTGCACCTTTGTCCTAGGTTAATGTCTCAATGAAATTCTGTGGCATCCTTCAAGAAGAAAGTTGCTGTCAGGACATGATATAAATAGTATACACATATGCAATGTATACAGATAAACCATATAAATACTTACAATGTGATTTTTTTTTTCATATCTCCTATAGATTTTGTTCTTTTCAACCTGCTTTGAAGTCAAAGGGGATAACAGAAGAGTCCCTGAATATAAGGTAAAACACAGGAAACATTTGAATAACTGTAAATAAGTGCAATTGTATGACTAAGTCACACCTTAGGAAAGCATCTAAAATACGGGGCACAAATATGTAAGTTTCTAAGATTCAAAGGTGTCCCCAGAACTCCAAAAAGCATTCTAGTGTACAGCATCTGCAATATGAAGACATGAAGAACATACTGAGTGGCTGACTGTGCATAGTTGATTAATAAATATTGCCTTCTTAATATGATTTTATTGGTAAATTCTACACAGATGGTTAGTGTGGGAAAGAGACAGTCAGTGAGGTGAGGTTAGAGATAATCCATAATGCTACTGCATAATGGCCTCTTTATTGTGTGGTTAGTGGAGACAGTGATAGATGTACACGTGGATGTTTTGGCATGTTGTAACTCTGCAGTGGAGATTCCAACTTGCTGTTCCTCAGATTTACCACTGCAGGGAAATAGTTTTCTCCTAGTGGTAGTTGATTGAGACCATGTTTTATGATGACCTTGAGTTACTCACAAAGTCCTCTCAGTTCAGATATCTAAGGAATACAGCCCGAACTACCTAACTGGTGTCCTCTGGAATATTGTCTGGAATAATGTTGAGACCTGTGGAGCAGATTGTTCTTAGGAGTATTTTTGTGGCCTGTGTCAGCTGTACTCTTGTTAATTTTCACTCTACCTGTTGTAGTTCATTACTTATCTTGGAAGTGAACATTTTGACTGCTGAGTAACAGCCTTCAACTTGTAAAAAATCAGTGCAGTATGCAGCCAGCTCTGGCTACAACCAGAGATGATGGTTGATTCTATGGAGTATGATGTATGTGTGGAGTTCTGTGTGGAGTAACCAATAACTCACCAGGGATTCCTGTGCTTGCTGGGTGCTCAGTGAGTGGGAATGTCTTGAGATAAAATGCACTATAGCTGTAGTAACTTTGGGCTTTAGCTGAGATTGTGATTATTCCAAGAAACACTTAAGTGTAGTCTCAGAGATTGATTCAGGCTGTATGTCTAGGTCTGAAGTATCCTGTCCCAAATCCCAGAAGACTCTGCCTCAATTTTCAGCCTCTATTGGCTGAAAGAGGACCTGGTGCACCTTGCTTACTCTGAAAATGTAAGAGACCTTTGGCATAGCTTTGCCTGGGCCATGTTACAGCATAAGCTGAAATAAAATAAACATATCATAGTGCCACTGCCAAAGTAATGATCCCAGTAAAGTTATGCTTAACTGGAAGGTCAGACGAAATGTCTCCAATTGGCATGTTTTGTTTTACCAGTCTGGGAACTGAAGGGCTGAGGACTTAATGAGTTTGTCTGCCTTGTTGGAATTCTGGAGCCCCTTCTAAGAAAAATTCAGGAGCAGCATAAGGGAATCATTCCCCACATAGAGGGCGGTGGCCATCTTCCATAGCACCCTGGCTTTGCCTGCCCTACCTGAGACAGGGATGCAGGACAGACTCTTTGCCCAGATACGCTATGAATAATTGCACAGCTGGAGCATGGAAAGAATAAATTACTTATTCGATCTCATAGGATGTTGAGGTAGTAGCATTTCTGGGAAAACTGTATCAGTTTTTCAATGTGGTCTGTAGGAAATAATACACAGGAATTCTGACTCCCAGGATCTACTATAGCTATTTAAAAATAATAATGTGCTGTTACTGGTCAACTGAGTACTTTGCCCCTCGTACTGTTATTCTTCATTTAAATATAGATAAATATTAACTGGAAGAAATGTCTACCAAGCTGGCCATCTGATGGTAGCCAGAGATTACTTTTTTTAAGGATGTTGAAGTGTTACTGTTAGTAGTCTTGTAGCAACTAGAGACTTCTGTCCCAAACTAATCTATTAAAGATGTCCCTGTTTTCTGCAGAGAGGTTGGACTGGATGACCTTTGAAGGTTCCTTCCAACCTAACACATTCTGTGATTCTGTGATTTGGCATCACTATACATTAGTATGGCCACAACCAGCACCTCTTCTCATGTCATGTTTGAGTGCTTTCATAATATGTTTATTTCTTGTACCTGTATATTGCTGATTGCAGGCTGTCAGCACTCTGTGCCCTAGGGATATGATTTGAACAGGTGAATGTGTATGATGAGGTGCATGTGCACATATAAAAAGAAAGCTAAAAGTAGTGTGGGGACATCAGATGTGAATTCCTCAATTCACCAGCTGTCTCTTGGATCATGGTAGGGAGTGACTCCTAGTCACTGCTGAAGTTATCTACCTAGGACCCTTAATAACAGAATTTTACTACCCTTTCTCCCTTCTGTACCTTCCTTAGAGAGAGACTCAGACAAACATAATGAGCATAAGTAATAGTGCTGATTGTGTCATGCAAGTGAGAGATTCCTTTACTCGGGTATAACACCCAAAATCCCAGAGAATTTGCTTATGCAGAACCTTTGGCCCCTTGATGGCAAATGAAATCTCTGGTTGTGTAGCTGTAAGTATTGTTTGCGCTGATTGGTTACCTCTGAGCATAACATTTGTGTCTACCCCTGCTGAACTGGAATGAGCTCATGGTTCCTACACTGACAGTGCCTATCTGAGATTATCTGAGATTCTCTGACGGGTTGGTGAGAATCACCAGCAGCAGAAGGTTCTCAGGTCTGTTCCTTTTTCTCCAAATGGTATTTACTGAGAGTAGTTTAACTGTGTCTCACCCTATGAAAATTAACAGAAATAATGTTTGAGGCTCAATAGGGGAAGTGGTGTTACTAGAAAAATTCACTGGACACATGTACACACAGAAGACCAAACAAACCTAAACATGGAGAACATATTGTAGGAATGGGTCCAAATGGAAACAGTCCTTCCTTTCCCAAAAGTACCTTTCCCAGATGTACATCTATTTTAGATGGGTTTGGATTTTGTTTTAGAGACCACACCGGCTGCTTTGAAAACTGGGTAGATTTTTAAAGGAAGAGAACTGAAAGAGAAGGGAGGTCAGCATGGTCTTTGGAGTGCCTTTGTCTATCTCAGAGATGTTCACTTCTTAATCTCCATTCCTCTTGGTTATCCTTTGCAGAGGAATTGGGTGTAATGAGTAAAGGGAAACTTGGCTTCTTTGAGGGGTTCGGCGTCACATTCTTCAACTTGTTCAGTTTGTCCCTCTCATCCTGACACATCTTCAGGCAGGAACAGCACAGATCTTTTTCTTGTACTAAGTAAAATGCTTCTACACATTTAGTGGAATCACCATGCTCTTCTTGCTCTGTTGAATCTAGGAAAGGGTTTCTTCCTGCATTCAGTTTCTTGAGCTTGGGGAGCTTTTTCACACTGTTCGGGATACTGGTCAAGGCATTGTCAAAGAGACCTATCTCCTTAAGTTCCTTCAGGGCTCCAAGACTGGTAGGAATGCTGTCAAGACAGTTCATGCCAAGGTTGAGAATACGCAGGTTCTTGAGAAGGTTCAACTCTTCTGGCAGATTTTTGGAGGTCAGCTTGTTGTTGGATATATTGAGGTAGAAAAGTTTTTGAAGTGTGCCTATTGTGCCAGGTAGCTCCTCGAGCCGATTACTATGCAGGTCCAGCCAGCGCAGTTTCTGGAACATCTGGATGCTACTTGGAATCTTCTTTAACATGTTTCTGCTCAAATCAAGTTCGTCCACATCGGTCAGTTTCAGAATGCACTTGGGGAAGGTGGTGATACCCATCTTGCTTAAGTCAAGACGACGCCCTCCATCAAAAGATATCCGGATGGAATTTTTGGCAGTTTTCAAGGTGATCTTCTTCCCTTTTGGGGCTTTTGCTTTCCCCTTGGCCATTTCTCCTCTGAGAGGTAGACTAGACTCCATGAATAAAGTGTGGAAACTCCAGTAAAGACTTTGAAAGCAGTGGCTGTTAGTCCCTAATTAAAAACAAAATAATCACATAGTTATAAATTAACATGTGACCACTGGATTCTTCAGAAGCCTTTTACTTTTAAATCAGGACTTTACAACTCTGAAACTGCAACTCTGAAAGTTCTTCCTGTGACAGTATTTTGAGTAGGTGAAATTCTAATAGTTTGCAATATTAATTTACTGCATTGCAAGATTTATATTTCATTACAGGGTGAAATCACAACTGGGACACATTTTCTGTCTTTCATCACTAGATACTGATTTGAGATCAGCGTGTCATAAAACTGAATGAAATGTGTTCCTCATCGCCTATTCGAGGGCCTAAGCAAAACATATTGAGAGCCTCAGTCCTTAGATGGCACTAAAAGAAACTATATGAAATTGTGCTTATTCTACAAAAACTTTACAGGCCTGGCATCTGTTGACATGTTGTTTAAACATCCTGTTTAATGAACCTGAGATCTGGGCTGTGGACACTATCGAAAGATTAAAAGGTTAAAGCAAATGATTAAGAATCTTGTTTTAACCAGAACCTCAGCAAACTAGTGAGCTCCCAGATTTGCCAGCACTGAGTGCAGTTCATACATACCTGCAGGGCAGATTGCAACAGGGAGTTTGTGTTAGTGCAGCTTAGTGAAATGTTAAACTAGGCCTTGGTAAGTGTCTCCTGTGCTTTTAAGGACAGACTGGTACTTTCCATCTGTGCCATTGGATAGATAGACTCCTATTGCAAAGGTGCTGTGCCCTCAGAAAATGCATGTAGATCGTATGGTCATCGGTGAGACCTTTGACTCTCACTGATGCTCAGCATGTGATATGTGCTGTGTTGAATGGAAGCCTCTATAAGTAGTAGGTCACTGTAATGTCAGGTTTAGTGAACTGTCTCTCTAATTGAAGGTCATCAAATGCAGCTGCTAATTGTGGATGGGTGACAAAGGAAACGGGCTGGTTGCCTGGGAATGGATGACTATGTCTCTGTTAGCCAGAGTGCAGAGAGTGGCATGGGTTACAGCTGACTAATCTCAGGATGGTGTGGGTGCTCTGGCATTTAATTGTGAAGAGTCAAATCGCAGCTTTGATGAATGATTGTTTAGAACGAAATATGGATTTGTGTACAATACATTTATTAGCAAGGCTTCATTTCAAACCCTTCGGGCTTTTTGGCTACTCATTAATCATGTGCAAATACATGAAAGAGAAGCTCAGGCTACAACTAAGGCATTTCAACGCCTTTTCAATTACATGCTATAACCAAAAATAATGCAAAAGCAAGGGGGATCTCCCCCAGTTATCACTCACACCCCTGAGAGAGCTCTGTAATGTGGCAGATACTTCAGAAAATCCTGGAAGCAGCACAGTAAGGTCAGTCCTCCCCTAAGGGTACATTTCAAGATTGAATCTTTTTTATTTTATTTTTAAAATAATTAAACACAGTTAAATCTTTCTGTGTCTGTCACTCCCACATATCTGTCTCTCACCAGTACTTACTGGCTCATATTATCCTTATATCTGATGGCCTCTCACTCGTTGCTGTATTTAACCCTACAGTGCCCCTGGGGCAATATCAATGCTATTCCTTCCATACTGTAAACTGGTAACTGAAGCAAAGTACTCAAGTGGAAAATGAAGCATTTTTTCCACCCTTGTTGATATTATCTTAAATAATTTGCCCGGGAGTGGGTAGGAAGTTCTGGAAATGACAACAATAATTTTTTTTTAATCAGAATTCACTCATTTTAATAATTTGATGCAATCATCTTCTTGTCAGTTCCCTGAAGATAATGTTCAGCTGTGTGGGAAATGCCAGAGCCCTACTGCTGTTACAGGACACCATAAGTCCTTTGCTGATGCAAAGGGTGACTACCACGCTTCAGAAAAAGATCTGCAGGGCAGTTTCCTCATGCTTTGGCAGGTCAGGAAGAGTCTTTCTGCCTCTTACAATTGATGTGAGCTGGTGACTCTTGGGTTCAACTTTCTTTTTTGTTTGAATTTTACATTGGAAAAATTGACCAAAGCATTCAGTACATTTTGATCAGTGAAGTTATTTGGCCAAGAATGTCTTTTAAAAAAAGTGAAAGGGACCTGAAAGAATTTTTTTTTTGTTTCTCTTAAATGCAAAATTATGATTTCTTTTAAAATGTTTTTTAAAACCTCCAGAAAACATTTTGTTCCGTTCCTAGAAATTTTTCTATCTTTTTTTATTTAAAATCAGAGGGTGAAACATTGAACAAGTTTCCTAAAAAATACCAGCTACCCAAAGCGTCCACCCGTTGTGCAGGTGTCCGGTAATGCCGGTCGCCAGGGCTGGTGTCCCCGGTGCTCTGCGCGCTGGGAGCACTAGAGGGAGCCAGGGGTAGGAGGTTCAGTGCTGGAGCCTTGTCAGGGATAACTGTGTACTGTAACCTTTCAGGTTTGGGTACTTCTCTGTCAGTAGCCCTTGGCAACTTGTTACAGAGTTTGAACTTGGACCTGTCAGATTTTTAAGAAGTCAAAAGCAAGACATCATTGTCATTTCCCTAAGGGCAGATCTCTTTGTACAACGCGCTGGTTAATAGCCAGTCTTCAAAGAGATGTAAACACCTGCAGGTAGGGTCAGATCTCCTTTGGATTGATTTTTTTGTTTGTTTGTTTGTTTGTTTGTTTGTTTGTTTTAAAATCCTACCATGGACCTCTAAGATGCAATGCTCAGGAAAAGATGAGTCCCTAGGCAGTACTCATGCTTTTCAAGTGCTATTTCCTTTGGATTGAAAGTGGGAGCTGCATTTCAAATCTACAGAAAGGTGATTTTCAATCCCAGAGATAGGGATTAGCATTAGTTCTGCAGAAACACCGCACCACACAGAAAGCTTGAAGGGGATGAATAGCTCTCTTGTCTTTGCATGCTTGTAAACTAATTATCAGTGTTTCACAGGGCTGTAACTGGAGATAATGGAGATTACTTAGCCATGTCTCATTTTCCTTAGCTCCACGTAAGAGAGCTCCGGTTCTATAACCGCTGATATTAAAAATTCAGGAATCACAAGAACCCTCCTTGCTGTAAATGTTAATTATGCGTGTTCCATCTCATGCTTGTAGTGCATCTCCTGGGATAGCAGAGCAAGAGGTACATGTGTTGCCCTACTATCTGAGAAATTGCAATCACAATAGGGAACTCTATTCACTTTCCTCTAGACCTTCATTCCACTGCCAGGTTCAGCCTTTGAACTGATTGCAAGCCTTTACCTGAGAGTGAGGGTACTGTATTTCTATGTGATAAGGTCTTGCTAAAGAGGACCTTGACCAGAAAACTCTCTCTTTTTATCCACACTTGGTAAAATCTTTTGTTGGATTGAGCTTTTGAAAGCCTAAGGGTAACCCCAAAGTTTTTTTGAGTGTTTCACAGTCCCAGAATTTGAGGCTGACCTGATAAAGAAAATGTGGGTCAGGGCATTGTGCTGTCTGGTCCTGGGAGCTGTGAGGAGGAAACAGACCTTGAGAACCAGGGCTATGACTGTCAGTGTCTCTCTGAGGCAAGGAAAAATAGGACATTATTCCTTATCTGCACTTAGACACTTGCACATGGCTCAGTCATGACCCTTTGTATCTTAAGCCCATCCTAAGAAGGAGATCCAATCTTAGAAGAACAGAGATTTTTATCGTAACAGTAGTCTCTTCTACCTGACCCTTTCTTCTTTTCTCAGCACAGGGCTGGCAGGAGCAAAACAGACCTCTTGCCTGTGACACTGCCAAGGTGTTTCAGGACCTGCTCTGTTCTGCCTGTTCTTTTCGTCCCATAGGTTCCTGCTTCCTACTTCACTGCACAGAAGCACTTTGATCCCATCTTGAACCAGTCAGTGAGAAGTTTCCTCTCTTTCCTCCTGGAAGTCTGCATGGTGTAGAGCAGGCTTGCCAAGCCTAGCAGAGCTATACATGCCCTGCATCTCTCTGGGGGGGCAGGAAGGCAGTGAGGTGACACATGCGAACTCACCCAGGGAACAGCTCACAAGAAATACTTCTGTCTAAAGCTTAAAACATGCATGCACACAGTGAATAATTTTTGCAGGAAGCCCAGCAGTTTCCACTAGGGTATCTTTATTTCCCTACTTACAAGTCTGTTACTGTGTCTTTTTTGGTGGATACAACCTGTTACACAAGAGAGATTAATTCAGTGTCAATCTTAAATGCAGTCTCTTGCTAACAGACAGGTTTGGACTAAACCCTGGCATAAGTTAGGGGGGAGGTTTCCTTCCTTAATTTTTGTACTTCTCTAGATCACTTCAGAGCCACTGTGCTATCAAACAGTGCAATGTCACTTCTAAAACTAAGATCCTCCAAGAGTAATCAAAAATACATTCTTTTTAATCTTAATGATTCTGCCAGGCTGCACCTCTCCCCCCCCACCCCACGCACAAGAGCTTACCAGCTGGCCGCTAGGAAGGCGCAGAAGGCGAGTTACAGATGTCCCAGGATTTCTCAGTACCGTGGGATGAGCCTTCGTGGTCTGTTACTGTGCATTTGTCCTCTGTCTACTCTGAGTAATGCGTTAGTCTTTGAGTCTGTAAACAACCCCACGGGCAGGGAGCACAGGACAACTTCCTTTTGACAGTCCTGCAGATTTTGAGTTGCACTTCCTTGAGGGGAAAATGGCTGGCCTTCAAAGAACTTGTGTGCGTGAGTGTGCGGGGCAGGCGGGGTGGGAAGAGGGGTGTGGCAGAGTTCCCCAGCTCTAGGGTGTTTCTATTCAATTCTCCTTCCGCAGCCTGTGAAGCTTTTGTTGCTAAGAAACAGCAGTGTTAGGTCCTCGGAGTTCATTAGCATAATGTCCGGTTCAAGCTGGTGGGAAAGAACCCATGTATGCAGCACTTGCGAATGTTTGATTTCAAAATATGCAGACAGAAAAAGCATCTGAAGCTGGTTAGAAGCTGTTTGTCAGCTTTTAACGTTGTCTTCACTGTGCATTTTAGTCATTTGGCTATTTAATTTTACTTGGCTGTAATGCAATGTGAGATATTTGTGTGTGTTAAAACAAGCAACATTTATGATACCTTCCTTAGCACTTGCTGGGTTGGATACAATATGCTGCTCATTCAGCAGCAGAGAAGATAATGAGCTGCATTTTCTAGTCACCTGTCTCTGACACTTCCAGAGTGCAGTTGGTGCAGTTCCTTTTTGTAGCATGTGAATTCACCAGAATTTGCTTCTCTGATGGGTTAGTTACCAAGCTTAAGCTTTTAGTAACCAGTTGCAATAATTTCAGACTAGAACCTTTCTGATATCTGAGAGGGACAGGGAAAGCTGGCATATCTTGTGACCTCTTCTTTCCTCTTTTGATAGCAGGACTTGGACTTACTTTGTGATTACCCAGGAAGGGTTTTTTTCTCACAATATTCTTGGTAATTGCAAAGGCTCTTTAAGAAAAGTGGTTTTGGAGGTCCTTGACATTGTTTTGCAGACTTATGAATTCTGGAGGACAGAAGACAAAAAGAAAATGAAAGCAGCTTTGTGAAGCCTTAAGAACCCAGTTAACTTTATTGGAATTTTAGTATTCATTTCAGTGGGGGAAAAACCTTATCCTTTGAGATTATTTTCTCTGCAATGCATCTCCAAATGGGTTGAGATCCACTTGTCTAGCAAATGGAGAGAACTGGCTATCTCAAGAGTGAGATCATAGTCTGATATTAATGGAAGAGGGATTAATAAATCACTTACACATAATGTAGCCAAAGGCAATTTTCATTAGTACACATCATGCTTAGATTCTGCTGTGGCTAGAGCCCTACAAATACCATATAGGTTTAGATACAGATAGATATGTAGGCACTTCTCTTGACTTCATATAATTTCACCCTTCCTCGAAGTTTAGTTAGCTACATTTATAAAGCACTTCTCCTGTTTTATTTACTTTTAAATAAAATTAATTTGGTTGCATGTCTGCAGTTCATATATTTTGAGCTTTTGGTGTACTGGCTAGAGAGGTGTTGCCTGGAAGAATGCTGATTAATCACCAAGGAGAAGGGAGGAATAGGTTTGGTCTGTGTGTAATGCAGTTCATGTTCTGAGACTCTGTGAATCAACGAGTCAGAATGTGAAATACCCTATCACTGGGGACATGGAGAGATCATCTTCTCTAGTCCCCTGAGACTCAGAAGGATGGCTCTCAGAGGAGTGACTATATTTAGCCTTGCATATTTTCATCACAGAGTTAACTCATCAAGCTCCTTTGAGCTATATAGAGGCTTCCAAAGTCAGCAGAGAGAGGTCATTTTGACCCTTGTTGAGTCTTTATTAGCTGGCTAGGGCTTCTAGCAAACAGGTCAACAGTTCCATTGGAGGTTTATGACACCCAAAAGTCAACATATATTATGTATATTTGCATAACATACAGGCTGGCCCAGTTCAGTCCTGTGTATAGTATTTTACTTCTCTTAAAATGCTCCCACTTCAAAATGATGGAGGACTGATGTGTTCATCAAGTTTGTATGTTATGTAATCCCCTACGTTCTAACTTGGCCATAAATCCAAAATAAACCTGAGCAGATTTAGTACTATCTGCCAACATAGAAGAAGAACCTAAACTGATCCCTCTGGGATGCACACCCTAATCCAACCACCTTGCAAATAATGCCAGGAATCCTGATCCTCTTCCATCCCTTTGAGATGCTCTCTCCAAGTTCCAAGTGTCTTTTGGAGACCTTATGAAGGCCAGTGGGGCAAAGCTCTCTGAAGCTTACAAGTATAGCAAGAAGGGTGAATTGTAAAGGGTAAGCACTCATAATACCTGTTTTTTACTTTAGATTTGCTGCATTCTTGAATTATGTGTGGTTCAAACTGGGGGGGTGGGGGGGAATCACCCTAACTCTTACATTGTATATATTAAACTATTTTATAATCCTATTTTTTTGGATTCTTCTTTGGAATCTTCACAAAGAGTGAAGATTCTATTTTCCAGTATCAGATACAGTTGCCTTTTTTCCTATAAGTATAGTCTATTGTTGTTAGTTTTTATATGCTTGGCAGAAGAACTAAACAAAGCTTAGGAGTTGTGGACCAGGAACTAGAAGTGGTCCTTGGTTTCATGTTTGTTCATAGGTTATTACTTAGACTATGCAAAATCATTCCTTCAGATACAGTTTTCTCTGAAGACAAAGTCTAGGAGAGGAATAAAATATTGTGTTGCTTAAACTGTAGTGTTTTTCCTTTATGCACAGAATTAACTTGTCCAGGAGTGAATAGACAGTAAAATATTTTATAATCATGAGAGGTAGTTTACAAGAATTTACTACTGCAAATTCAATAAATATATAATGATCATAGACCATTCCAGTGTTTTATTTAAATCTTTGAGGCTGCTTTAAGCCTAGCTTTGTGGATTTCTGATGTGATCCACTACAGAGTACAAGAGGAGAAAATAGCAGCTAGTACTTCATGTAGCAGTTTTATAATCTGTGGCTGAACTTACTTCCTTACACTTTAAGAAATTAGTAATCCTGTCTCTGAGCTGGCACTTCAGGATTAAAGTTGTATACTCAAAGGAAAAAAGATCTCCTACCACCAGTTACATCATGTCAGTAACCCTGTTTACTTTGGCAGATCAAATGCTACTTTAATCCAGAAGCTGCCACTTGTCACAGTTTGGTCTCTAGGAATTGGCAAGAGCCAATAGTCAGACAGTAACTTGCCTTCTAGTTGAGTGTAGCTGAAATGTTACTTTAGCTCCAAAGTTTTGATTTCCCCCCCGCCCTTTTTTTTAATTCCCCTGTTTAGAATCTGCCTTCAGATGTTTGTTTTGCCTTTTTTTTTTTTTTGTTTAGCTTTTCAGTAAAAAAGTTGCATTTTTGGGAATTAAAAGAATAGAAAACCATGTTTGCTCTATTACTTAAGAAAAATCTTAAAACGTCAACCTATTTTTTTTTAAGGACTACATTAGTTTCAGAGTGTTTTATGCAAAAATAATATTTGTGATATGGAGAGTCACACCACTGTTTTCCAGCTAGTAATTTCAGAAAGCTTCAGAAAACAATGATTCTTTGAGAAGAAACCTCAGAATAGAAATGGGTGGTCTTAATGGTACCTGTCACTAGCACTCTAGCTCTACAGTGGGATGAGTTTGGGATAACAGGCTGATTAGCAGCATGGCTTAGCTTGGAACAGCTGAGGAGGTTGGTGTCCCCAGCTGTCCATCTACCTCTGCTGCAGGAGCACCTTTTCTGCCTGAATTCAGCTTGTGAGTTCTTGCAGTTCATCATGTGGTGTCACTCCTGCAGTTTACAGTTATAGAAGACAAACAGAATCCATGCTTAGCACCACCACCCTACTTCCATCTTTTTTTTTTTTCTGTATTTTAAATATCATGCTTTAAGTACCACTTCATTCAGAAGCAGACTGGCAAGTAACCTGGGGGAGTAAGCAAATCACAGGGAAAGTGACTGACAGAGATAAATTCATCAGCCATCTGAAGCTAGGTCCTCCCTGTTCACCGGGCAGAGCCTTCCTTAATAATGAAATCAGTAATAGAAATGGTGTTGTTTAGCACTAAACTAACCAATGACACTGATTTGGGGATCACTTGGTCAGTGATGAAACCTCAGCATTTTTCTAGTTTTGGTGTTTTCTCGTTTCTGTGAGATGAGACCAGTGGCACGGGGAACACAGACATTATTGTTCTGAATCATGTTATTTCAATCAAATGTCTACTCCATACAGGAAACACTCAGGAGGAGAAAAGACAATGCTCCAGAAGTGGCAGGTAAGCTAAATCTTGGCTTCATGTGATTAAATGAATTTCAGCACCTGTCTGTGTGTCTATGCCTAAGGCCTAAGCTGTTCTCTCGCTGCTGGAGGTGAGGCTATTGGCAAGAAGAGCAGAATATTTACATCTGGTTATTGCAGAGGTTTTGCTCTCTTGCTGTGAAACATATGGTGCTACTGTCTGGCAGATTAAGTGTGATTTTATGCACATTTTTAAACCAAGACCAAAGAGGGCCACCTAGTTGAATAACTATTTACAGATCATCTTTACATCTAAGTCAGCACACCTCTCATTTTCCCAGTTTTACTGAACTGAGAAATGCATTTACTTGCTTGTACACCTGATCCTGGTGACCCAAGACAGACTGAAGAAATCTTTATCTTCTTATTTTTATGTAGTGCTTCATGCAGTCTTTCCTGTACAGGCAGGTTTCCATGATTTTCCAATACACAGTTTGCATGCATTTGCTTCACTTGTAAACTGGGAAAAAGTGCTCTGTTATTCAAACACAGGATAAAAGCAGCAGTTGATTATAGACAAATGCAAATGACCTGCCTGAAGAAGAGCCAGGATGAAGACTCAGATTCTGTTGTATGGATTGTTATATAAGAGATTTCATGCTGATTACGCTATTTATAATTCTTGTCCTGGTGAACCTGGGTACCACAGGGGTCTGAGACTCCCTTTGAGGGGTGAAGTTAGGAGATTTTAATGCTTCTTTCCTTTCCCTGGCAGAAAAGGGAGATCAGCAACTTTGATTACCTCATGTACCTGAACACGTTGGCTGGCCGCAGCTACAACGATTACATGCAGTATCCCGTGTTTCCATGGGTCCTTGCTGACTACACCTCCAAGGTTAGTGCTTGATGAAGCACTCTGTATTTTCTATGACAGCAACTATACAGAGGTTTCCCAAATGATGTAATTGAAGCAGAAAGGTCAAAAACAACTGTTCCAAATTTGAGATAGTTCGTGTGAACTGTACTAGTTCTATATAGATTAGCCTTATATTCAAATCAACATGCTGAAAGTCATCTTCTGGTTCACAAAGGTGTACGAACACCTGTTAAAAATATATCTAGGTAAGGGCAGGCTGCATCAGTTCAGCAGCTGGGTGTGGACAGGCTTCTGTTACCGCTGACCAGGAGGTTTGTACAGAAAAACTTTGAGAGCAATTTGCAACCTGACAGGTCCCTTGTTTGTGAAGCTTCTTGAACGTGCTATCCTTGCAGTGGCACATGCTGCTACTCATCCCAGTTCTGGAGATGGGTGCTTCAGTCCTGAGCCTGTGGTCATCTTGTGTAGGTGACCGTAGGAATTCCCAATGCAGCCTTGCTGTTACCCAGTGTTGCTGAGCTAGCCATGATGTCCAAGATTCAGAGATCTAAAATCTGCATCTTTGCTGGTTTTGCTTTTCAGACTTTAAACCTTACTAATCCTCATACATTTCGGGACCTGTCAAAGCCCATGGGAGCACAGACAGTAGAGAGGAAATGCAAGTTTATCCAGCGCTACAATGATGTGGAAAAGACTGAGGGTGAGTATTTTAGAAGACTAACAGACAGCAGAGGCTTGAGTCTCCTCAGAACTTTGATACTGGTGAATCCCTCAGAAAAGATCCAAACTTGCCAGAGCTGTGGTTAAGGGAAGCACTATGTCAATGAGGTCCTCTTGCTTCTGGATACAAACTGGCTGACAATTCAAAGATAAATGACTCCTGTTAACACTGCTTTGCATGCTTTGCACTACATTCTGTTCTCTTGAAAAGGAAGAGGTGCTATAGCAAAAACCCACGTTCACTAGAGAAGACTGCTCTGATAGCTAAGCTGCATGCATTAGTCTTGTTTGTTAGCTAAAGTGTGTTTATAAGATTGCTGCATGCAGCTTAGCTAACAGTTACTTTAAGAAAACAGGATATTGACATCTGGAGATCAAGACATTACTAATGGGGAAGGGGATGGTCTGGAAAATTAAATGACTAATTCTTCATGGAAAGATATGTGGAAGGCAAAAAAAAATCTACAGAGATGGTAGTAGCTGCACATTCAGTGACAATATACAAGGTGTGCTTTTGCTCACAGATACTTCAACACATCTGCTTTTAAAGACCTGCTTCCTATTTAAGTTTGCTGTGAAAACTAGATGCTATAGGCTTGAAATGGTGACATTTTGCACTGTAATCTGATTTGTGTCAAATTTCCAGGAGAGCTGTCAGCCCAGTGCCATTACTGTACTCACTATTCGTCAGCAATTATAGTTGCATCTTATCTGGTCCGAATGGAGCCATTTACCCAGACCTTCTGTTCTCTGCAGGTAAGGGGGAAAGATAGCTTCTCTCCTACACCTCTTTATGAATGATATAGCACATTATATTGGCTGTGTAATGAAGGAGGATTAATTTTAAATCTTCTCTATGTGAACTCTGGGCTTACTGAGGCTCTGTGCTATATCTTAATGGGAGCTTGATTGATGTCTGATAATATTTTTTTTCTGAGGCAGAATTATTTAATTTTGATCCTGTGATGCATTTTGTGATAACTGAGGCATGTAAACACCTAGACAATGTTTTGCTACTTGTCTGAATATACACTTCTGACTTTGGGCAGATGAGACATCAATACCAGATATTATAAACCCAAATGCCCCACACAATAATAGGGCTACAGGCAAGCACTGAAGCCATCTGTGGTGGCAGAAAGAGTATTCCTGCATTCTTCTGGGGAGGGAATGATAAAGACCATGGGATCAGCTCTCTGAAGAAGTGGGGTGAGACTGCATCCAGTGACCCAGAAGGAATATTTTGGGTTTGCTGGCTCTGAACCCAGCACTGTTTTGATGCCAAAAGCACTCACCGTAGAACTGAATTCATGGAAACTGAGCTTTGTGATAACCTTTCCCCACTGGTTAGAGTACAGTGTGCCAAATTTCCTGACCATCCTCTTCAGCAGGCAGTCGGTGATGCACAAACACAGACACAGGCTGTAGTAGATAGTTGGTACTTATACTACCTTATTTCTGTAGTGTGTGTTGTGTTGTAGCAGGGTCTGTCAGGAGGATAGGCTGTCAAAGGTGTACTTTTACAGTGTCTTGCTGAAATCTACCTATCCTTTTGGAGCAATGTGAGGCAGGCATCTGGGCCAGAATTGAGACTGCTGTATGTACGGTGAAAGGCTGCACATGCCTCCTGCAGCTTTCAAAGTACTTTGCTGATGTGCTGGTCTTTTTTCTTTTTTTTCTTTTTTTTTTTAATGAACTAATACAAATAAAGCACTGTGCTAATTAAGTAATAAGCCTTATGATATTGGCTGTTACCAGCAGTAGCTGATGGGTTAGTGAACCACCTGAGGCATTGGTTACCACCACACTCTGTGAGCCATATGTTAGCTGCAATCATGAATGACTGTGGAGCAGTTATTTCTTGTTGTAAACAGCAAAGGCTGCTGTATCTCACTGACACACTTTTCATGCATAGCAAGTTTCCAGTCTGAGTAGCTGCTTTGCAGCTGTGTTTTCTGAGTGATTAGGATGTAACCAGCATTTTTGTGGGGATAGATACCTTCAAAGGCTGCTGGGTTCTTAAGCATTCAAATTTTTGTGTGGATGCAGATTCACTGAAACTGTTGAACATATTCCATTTTCATCCTTTGGTCTTACAGTGGTGTATGATCAACTGAGCTAATGGCTGTCATGTGGCTTAGGAATCGCTAACTGTGAGATGCAGTGAGGCAAACAGCAGAACTGTTCAAGACCTATAGTAGAAAAGGAGTACTCAAACTCAAGACCTTGAAAGGGTGCTGAGTTGGGAGCTGTGAAAGCTTCTTGGCATCTTAAAAATTTCAAAAGCTATGCTTATAACTGCAAATTTCCAGTCTGAATATGCATGGCAAAAGAATGCAACAACTTTGATACACCTCTTGTAAAAAATTGATGTTGGTATAACATACTGTTTCTTAAGTCAAAGAATTGATTTGCACCTGATCACAGAAGGTGGCAGTGAGGAAGCATTGCCTCTAGTAAGGGAACTGTACAGGAGTTTGAAAAGCATCCTTTCTCATTTTATTGAAGTATATTGAGATTTGACTCTGGAGAAAAGTGTGTATGTACTCGGCATTTTGTACTGGAATGGATGAAAATTGGCTCAGGTGTTGGATGGTACCTTCCATTTTACCTTAGTCAAGTACTTCCTAGAATTCCTTTCAGGTGTTAGTCTCAGGATCACAAAAGAGCAGCAAACATTTCTGTGTTTAGTGTCTTTGCTTGAAAGGCATTCTAGGATGACATGCCCTCAATTAGTGACACTTGATTTTGATTCAACTTAGATTTTTATACCCTTCTATTCTTAACCCACTGTTGCATTTCAGCTAGCAGGCTGGCAGTCTTTCCCATTGTTTATTTCTTCAAGAGAATAAGGTTCTTACTCTTTATTTTATCATTGACTCTCGAGCAGTCATTTAAGGACTGTGTGCAGGTAATTATTTCTCAGCAACTCTGGGGATGTCTTTGCATCTTCTTAAGCATCTCTTAAAAACACTTTGACATATCTGTGTTTAATGACCACCTAGGATCAGTGATGCTTAGTTTTATAAATATGAGAAGTTCTGGCCTCCCTAGAAAATATTTTTATTAGTTGTTTCGTATATACCCTGCTGGAAATCATATTTTTGTAGTATTCATGGTGAAAGTATAGGGCCTCTACAGAAAAGAAACAGCCTTACTGCATCTAGCAATACGAAAGCCATAAAAGTTTATGTCAACTTGCAATCTAAAGGCATAAAGCAATTCTTGATTCTCTTTTTCCATTTCAGTGTAGTTTTTGCATTCACAGAGAGAGAAAACTCATTAATTTTGATATAAATATATGCAAATAAATTTATTAATATAGGAAATGGGAAAATCAGTTATTGCTTCCTTTATAAATAATACAGGCTTAAGTTTTAAAGATATTACTTTTCCCTAAAATGAATTAGACAGCCAGGGAAAATATCACATTTTTTCATGGTGGTAATATCTTTAACCAGATTTGTCGCGCTAACAGCATTTCCTATGTATATATTATTTTTATTTAATACAGGTAATCTTTTTATTACAAATCATATTGTTTCTCAGGAGATTACCATCAGCTCTCATAAAAGCTGCAAAAAAGATGAAAAAGCATCAATCACCACCAGACACAGCATGCTGTGTGCAGATTAAATATACAAAGCCCTTTAATATGCTTCAATGAGATACTTGTTAGCTGTTGATTTATTTATAGTCCTTCTTCTACTCTGTTTTAATTTCAATTTGAATTTGACTCCAAGGGTCCCTGCCTAATAATGATCAAGAACAAGATGACCTTGTGCATCAGATTAACTCCAGCTAGGCTTACTCATGTGATTAGCCTCTTTTTCACTCTGTCCCTGGAGTGAGTGGGTGTGGGAAGGCTTCACAATTGTCAGTAGTATAAGGAGGAAGAACATAAAATACCAGGAAGTAAAGCAGAACTGTGCTGTCATTAAGAGATGAGACTGGACCAAAAACCTGGTCAGTGTTCACTTAATGGGAAACAGCATTGGCTTTTTCTATCTGGAATATTTGTTGGGTTATGGTGGGTGTCTATCTCAAAAGAACGTGGGGTTTATTTAATTCTGTCTTTTTGTAGCTTATCCATGAGGGTTGCTTTTTCCTAAGAAAAGATAATGGCAAAAGTTATTTCTCGATTTGCAGTTCCCAGACTTAGCGGAGTCTGTAGATCCAGAGGAGTTCCATCATAAATGTGCAGATATTCAGGTAATCAAGAGGCCAGTTGTTCTTACCATCAGAAACCAATATGGGAAATGCTGCTTAGGGTTTATCTGGTCCATGGAAATGGCATCTCATCCTTAAAACATGAGGATGCTTAGAAGTTCCTATTTAATAGTTTGCAAGTTGAAGCTTCAGCTGACTGTTACTGTGAAGGATAGCATCCTCCTCATCTGGTACATACAGCAGTCTACAGGCAGAGAGAAAACCAAATGCTGTCAAGTTTTCTCAAGAGCTCAGCCAGAAACAGAACCTGGCTGTGTCTTGTATTCATTATTAGATTCACTCTTGCACCACCTCTGGCTTTTAGTGTCTTCATTCTGCAATCCCGCTGGCCTGTTCTTTTTGCCTAGTGAAGCAGCTCTGAGGAATGAATGCTCAAGGATGAGCAATCATTCATATGTTATCACTCCACTGCAGAACTGCTTAAATATACTTGCTCTATATCTTACAATCTCTCTTGAGCTTTGGTAGTGGGATGTAGTGTTATGTCCCATGACACAATCCAGATTAATTAACTCCGGTGCGAAACACATATATCAGCATAGGAACACGTTGCAGTTGGGCAGCTATACTGAACTAGGTTTTGAGAAACAATTTTTTCTGTCACTTTATACAGTTAAAGAGTCAGCATTCTTCTGAAACAGCTTGATTTTTCTGACAGACTCATTCAGATGATCTCAAAAACTGACTATGTGGTTATTTCCATTGTTGTAGAAATCTTATGTTAAATCCTTTCATGCTCAGTGTAGGGAACACTGTACAAAGGTGAACCTGGGTTTTCACAAATTCATATACAGTAAATGAGATCTCATTAGAAAATCCTTTAGAAATTATGTGTAAGGCATGTATGCTTCACTCAGTGCTGATTATGTTTTTTGAGTTTTTTTGTTTGTTTGTTTCTGGTTTGGTTTGGTTTTTAAATTTTTCTTGAAGCTTTAGTTCAGTGTGATGTCTAGGGCTGCTAGGGCTGCTTTTGTTTAATGTTCAACTGTCATTAAACTAAACATGTTCAAGTGATCTCAGGATATGTGGTAGTTCATTTCTCCTTCCCTACATACCAATTCAGCTTGGGACTCAAACATTCTTCCCTTCTTCTCCTCTTTATGCTGTCCCTCATTCCAATAAGGAATTAAGTGTTCCTTACTGCCCTTGCCCTTCTTGTTCCTAGGTATTTCTTGTTTGTCTGTATCTGATGAATGTTATTTCAGTGGTAACCCATTTCCCCAAAGCCTTTTCTCTCAAGGATTGCTTATAAGATTGTTCGCATCTATTTGGGTCACAACTGAAGTGAAAACACTGAAGTTGTGTCCACTGCTTGCAAATCACTTTGGGATGAAAGGAATGAATTGCCTTGCATTAATATTGGTACAGTGATATTTTCAAACTGTCTGTGATCATTTCTGCCTGTTTCTGTGTTATTGCAAGTTATCCTAACTCCAAGCTTTATGGTGTTCTCAACCTATATACCTACAAATCAGATCTAAGATAGCACCTTATGTCCTAATGTAAGATCACAGTAAATAGAGCTGTGAGAGATCATGAGAGATCACCTAATCAAACAGGTGATCATTGCAGAATTGGCTAAGATTCTGCATCTTCTTTTTATTTAACAGAAAATTCACGTTGCAGTCTCTTTGTCTCCATTTCACAGGGTGGGAGTTTTGATGTTGCAGACAGGATGTTTCACAGTGTTAAGAGCACATGGGAATCGGCATCAAGGGACAACATGAGTGATGTCAGGGAACTCATTCCTGAATTCTTCTACTTGCCAGAGTTCCTAACTAATGTGAATCACTTTGAACTTGGTAAGTGCTAGAAGGGATTTCAGTGCTGCTTTTCCTTTCCACAGCATTCTGTCATGGGAAAAGATCCAGATCACATGTTGGGAGTTGGTCTCTGGACTATGCTGACTGATGAGGCACTCTAGTGATGACAGAGCAACATTTATTAAAACAAGGCTACAAGAATACAAGCTTCTGATACCTGAATGATATCTAGCTCAGAAGGAGTTCTAGTTCTGGTTAGTTACTGGGCAAAGGAATTGCACATTTTATCAGACAAAAGTAGATTTCAGTACAGAATCATAGAATTGTTAAGGTTGGAAGAGACCCTTAAGATCATCCAGTCCAAACATTAACCTATCGCCACCAAGTCTACCACTAGACCATGTCCTCAAGCACCACATCTACCCGTCCTATAGAATCATAGAATATAAGCAATCTAGATGGCTGCTTTCGTCTATATCATCATATCTATGTGGGTATAAACAATAGATTAATTTGACTTTTGGAGATGGATCAATTGTTAGATGGCATTGGTGAAAGGCCTTTTTTTTTTTCTTTTTTTTTTTAGTATGTCATGTCTCTGGTGATTAAGGTTGATAAATGTCCTGTCACTTTTTAAGGTTCTGCACAAACCATGAGAACTTGATATATCATCCCTGGCCTCCAGCAGCAAAGCAATCTCTTCTAAATGTACCATAAATGTTTCTAGACCTTTCTGCATCAGTGTTGTGTTTAACCTGGCCAGCAGCAAAAACAACCATGCAGCAGTTCATTGACTTAGATTTTAATTCATTCAGTTGCACAAAACTGTGCACTTATTGAAGAACATATGCTCACCTTCCAAAAGGAATCAGATTACAAAGGACTTCAGAACAAATCCCTCCCAGTGGCAGTTAGGCCCGTGGGATTAATACAAAGAGAAAGTTGTGCCAACAGGTTTGTCTTGTCTGAGTTTGCTGTCTCTGCTAAAATAGTTTGTGCAGAAGATGTATGTATTTTTACTGCAATAGTGACAGTTACTAGAACATCTTCTCAGTGTTTTATTGCTATATCAGAAATCCCAGGAGAAATTGGTTCTGCAGTGCTCTATGGCACTGTATTTGATGTAGAACCTGAAACAGCATGTGTGAAAATCATCTCAATTTCCTTTGATTTCAAATGTTGTAGAAAAGATGTTCTTATTTGCAATGTATGTGATTCTTGTTTTTGATTTTCCTTTTTTTAATTCCTGCAGGCTGCATGCAAGATGGAACAGTGCTGGGAGATGTGCAGCTTCCTCCTTGGGCAGATGGGGACCCCCATAAATTCATTCTCCTGCACAGACAGGTTAGTGAACATCAAAATTTGTGACAAATTGCTGAACTGGGTACCACTGAAAATCAAACTGAAGGCCAGAACCACAAACCAAAATATTAGATCCAAATGCATCCTGCCTATGTAGGGTTCTGAACTTTGCATGTCTACTTGTCTGCCTAACAGTTCATCCTGCATCAAGGCAAAGGAGGTGAGGCTTATACCCAGGTCTTTGGCATGGACCTATCTTAGCCCATAAGCGTATGTCAATGCAACATAATGCATACACATGGTCTTTATATGTGTACAGTATCATGTTGTTGCTAAACAGCTGTGTCTATTTAAGCTATCTACCTCCATCTCTGAGTCATTCCAGGACTACAATTATTTTTTTTTTACTGGGGAGAGCGGAACATAATGTGATTTCCTACTTTTAATAGAGTCAGCCTTGGCAATTTGAAAACAAATAATTTAGGGTCCTGAGACTTGCTACAATTAATGCTGTCTATTAATAGGAAGTCTTACTTCTGTATGATGTCACCTTCTATGTAGAAGTGAGTGCAAAGGCAATTCTGTACAAAGGTTGTTGCTCTGAGTGCATGTTTCGTAGCAGAATATCTTGGTGCAGGTCTCTCTTTATTAGAGCTAAAAAAGGAGTGGGCTGTACTGCATTATCTCATCAGATTCACTCTGGCAAAAGCAGTCAATCTATGTCTCTATGTGCAGCTGGTTGCTGTGTATGAGAAGCATGATATGTTAGCATTGCTGAGACTGAACAAATAGACCATGATTTTTGAGGCTTGGTTTCTGCCTCAGTGGGTTCTTCTCACCTCTCCTTTGCTGTGCCAGTCCCACTCTTGGAGGTTCAACTTTCACTCTATAATCTCTTTGTAGATGATTGCATCCCAACCTGTACACCATCTTCTCCATTTTGATATTGCTTCAAACACTTTGGCTTGTGAATAACTGAGTATGAGATTGAGCCTGTTCAACTCTGGATTCATTCACACATGTTCAGGTTACTCCTGTGAGTGAACATGGATATGTTCAGAGCCTGTGCGTGGCTACATTTTTTGTGCAGTAGTCTTGCCTTTGCTTCTTTTTTTAGGACTGTCAGTAATATAATCAGATATTTAATATTTTTAAATGATTTGGTGTCTCCCTTTAGTCCCAATTGTGAATTCATGACCTGAACACCAGTTAAAATCTGTGTCAGAGCAATAATGCTAAAAAAATGTAAAAGAAGTTAAATTCTATTGCACTGTTTACATGTTTTGAAATGTGTACCTTTTGTATCAAGTTATTGAAAATGTTTTCAGTCATTTTGAAAATGTGCTTGAAAGTAGGTGTCCACCACTTTTTATCCCAGAATCATGTCTTGATTACATAAGAGCTGCAGAATTTGTGCTATTCCAAGTTATGTGGTGGGGAGAATAGTTCCTTACTATTATTAGCAGGTCTCAAGTGTCTCCATGCCTAGTGGCTTGACTCAGTGGTGTGGTGCTACACTGTGTAGTAACCTGAGTACATTGAATTACAGCTTATTCAGTAATTAATCAGTCCCCTTACAGAAGCTACATTAATCTTCTTCTTTGTTTTACCATGTGTTTCTGTAGCAGTTACATGTGTAACTCAGACCACAGCCCAGTTTTACTGGGAGGACAAGCACACTGTGAGTAAACCTGCCTGGGGAAAAAAAAAATGTGTGAAATAGTTTTTCCCCAGGAAACTAGTCAGGTTGAAATGGGAATATGTCAGTAGTAACAAGTCTCAATCACTTAACTTTCCGACTCTGTTATCAAAATATTTCAAAACGATCTTTCCATTGCAATATTTATTAGTTTACAGGCAGAAATGAAAATCTTTTATGATGGGGCTGTAACAACTAACATTGTATGGTATTTAGCTTCATTACCAGTAAAATAAAAGGATGTAATTGTTCCAAATTGAGAATTGGGTAGGGAGGATTTTAATGCATGGGAAAATTTGAGTTGGTCTTTTTATTCTGCTTTGGAAAGAAAACACTAACACTATTCAGAGCCTGGCTTCCATTATTCAGTTAGACTCCATCTCATGCCTGTTTGTAATCTATTAGTTTGAGGGGATAAGGAGAGAATGTTTTTTTTCAAAGAACTGAGATGCAGAGAGATTAAAGCCATGTTTAGATTGCTTAAACTCCCTGTAATTACACAATAACAGGTATTACTGAGTCAGACATCTCTCAGGTACCCAGAGAATGATTTAAAGGCTCAGATTTCTAGTCACACTGAAGGATGTGGAAGGGAAGAGAGACCACAGTTTTTGTCAGAAGCCATAAACATTATATATCTGCTACAAGGAAGGATATCCTTGTGTAAGTGCTGTGTGTACTGCTGGCTTGCTGCTCGAAATGCAGTCCTGTTTAAAAAAAGAGTTGAGCCTAGGAGCATCCAATCTCTTCACCTGCAGGGAAGCAACTCAGTTCTAACCCACTGCAAGTAGGTTTTGGACACTGAGGTTAACCATGCAACAGTTTCCTGGTGTTTCCCAGCAGTCGCAACAAAGGCAGGTAGGTTTTGGAACACTGGTTCCTTTCTCTGCTCAGTCTCATGGTCTCTCCCTGAATTTATAAGATGCTCAATCTCTGTTCTTTGGTTGCCCGAACATGGGAAAGACAACAATATTCTTTCCTGTCAGCAGTGCTGCAGGCAGAAATCAATGGATACCTGAAAGCTACTGCAATTTAACATTTATGGTTTTAAAGAAAAACATAGGTAGAAATGCTGTCCCTTATATTGTGGCTTGTTCGGACTGTAAAGAACTGAGCTGTGTGTCTTACTGCTTGTGTGCACACACTCCAAAGGCACTCAGATAAAATGGGGAACATCTGCTTTTACCTTGTACTTTGGAGTAAGGGTGCAGTTTGGAAATGAATCTGTCAATCTTCCCTGCATAGCATGGTTTTGCTGTCATTGTCAGGTGATCTCAGATTGCGTGAACTAGATTTGTTTGAGGTGAAACAAAACCAGAAGCTGCACTCCAGTTGTGTGCTCCAGATGCTGGTGGCATTCAGCCTGTGGGAGCAGACTAGATCTAGTTTAAAGTAAAGCACCCACAGCGCACGTAATGTGGATATCCGGTCCCCTGTACCATCTGTTCTGTTCTATGGATCTGCTTCCACTGAGCTGTGCTATTTGATATCATTGGCAAGCTGATAAAGCCATAAAATTTTTACAATTAGTTCAAATTTTAAAAAGGAGCAGTTTAGCAAATCAAAGATCATGTGTGTCAACTCATATTCTTACTGATTTGCCAGACTTGTTCAGACCTCATGTGCAGATAGTCAAACACTCTCTCTGATCATAGCTAGTATTAGATATTACACAGGAAGGTGTAAGAAATCTTGCTGTGGAAAGAAAGTAGATTAGCCTGTCTGGGAAAGTTCATCTAACCCTGAAGAGTTAGAGATCTTGAATTCTGAAATATGAGGGTTTCTGTCTTTTCTGAAGTCATTCATGAAACTGGAGGTATTTCTTACTGGTATCATAGTCATTTTTAGGAGGCTTCAGTGTGAGTTTGGTGCATTAAACTGATCCAGGTCAACACTGTTCTGAGGTTTAGCTATTTCTTTAAAGAATACAAGAGCAAAGAATTGTTCTTGACATGAAACTGTGAGTATCTCCCTGTTTAATGTTTAGGAATCAGGTTTAGTAAAAAACTATTTACTTCCTCCTTATATACTGCAAGTTCTCTCTCACTGGCTGGGCTTGTCATAGTGCTCAGTGAAATACTGAGAGGCTGCACAGTTGCAGCTCTGTTGGTTGCTTTGTTTTGCTCTGGCGGTGAAGCCAGGCAAAATTTACAGTTTGTAATTCATGGACTAACTGCTTTTATTAATGAGGATCAGTTCTGAGTGTGTTTATAAGTGTTTTCCTGTTGTTTGCAGAGGACAGATGTATGCTGTGCTTGCTCTCTGAGCTGCCATGTGATCATTATAGCTGTGGGCAGGGTCATTTAAACCAGCTGCACTGGGCTAACTGTCTGCTCTGTGAAATGAGCCATTGTTCTGGATCCCATTAGCTTGTTTATTTCTGCTGTGCTTTGGGTGGGATGGTCTGCTTGGGAGACCTTTAACTGAGCATCAGGGAGTATTGCACAGTCAAATGATTTGGAAATAGGAAAGTATTTTTAATAATGCCTTACACTGCTGCTTGAATCATTGGGCAAGGCCATTTGGGATTGCACAGAAATTTGGAGAGGCAGGTGATGGGAGGGACAGCAGCATTTAGAGAAACCCCATGGGTGAGGTTGTCTAACCTGGAAATGGGCAGAGATTCAACTCAAACTCATGTCCACTGCTTAGGAACTCACTCTCTGAGTCTTCCACGTACAAGTTTTCTGCTATAATTACATTGAACTTTCTAGGAAGCCCACATTGGAGTGGATGTGTTGCCTTGTTGCATCTCTCCCAGTCTTCTCTAGTAGTAATCATTTCTTCTGGTTCCATTAATCCACATATCTGTCACTAGGCATGGCATATCCAATCCAAGTTAAACTTTTCTTATTTTGGGGAGAAAAGTTCAGACCACAAGATTTCCAGGATGAGGAATTACAGTGCTGTCACTCTGTTTAAGCCCTTCAAGAGTAGCAAAACATTTCTTGATCAAACCCAAGCATTCTTGAAGTTTCTCTCATACAACTTCCCTGCTGCACCCCAACTCTGCTATTGCAAAACCCTTTTCCTCTCTTGGCTCACAGCACCCCTTGTGATTTCAGTACAATCTTTACACTTACTTTGCTGGTTCATGACATGCAGCCTCTCCTGAACTAACTTTCAGATCCAACTTAAAGCCCCTCTGCTAGTCATTTCCATTTCTAGTCTGTGTTTATATGTATCTTCTCAAATAAGTCTCTGCTAATCAGTGAGATACAGAACTAAGGCATATTTCTACAAATAGACTAGTGTCTTAATTCACCAGTGGTTTGTCTATAGATCAAAGTGGTGGTAGCAAATGCTAAGAAATTTTTTTCTCATTTTAACTGTCTTGTGTCAATAGCAGTGTTGGTGAAGACATGATAGCACTGGCTTTAATGTATTTTGGAAGGTGGAGGATGTGCTAAGATCTGTGGAGTGTTTGCACTTTTCTTAACTTGCCTGTGTTGTCTCTGAGGATATTTGCTACTGGTGTCTGCTAATTCAAGCATTGTGCACTCTGTTCTTCCTTTTCCTGTAGAGATCCACCCTTCATGTCTTTGGTCCCATTTTGTGAGAGTGTGTGGAGAATGATGGTACTGTGGGAACTGGACATGTGAAGATTCACTTGCATAGAATTTAACTCTGTAGCAAGGACTGTAAAGTGGTAATGCATTTGCAATTAATGTTTTCTACTGAATTAATTTCTTTTGGTTTCAGGCACTGGAAAGTGACTATGTCAGTGCACACCTTCATCGCTGGATAGATCTGATTTTTGGCCACAAACAACATGGCTCAGCTGCAGTGGAGGCAGTTAACACCTATCACCCTTACTTCTATGGAGACAAGATGGACCTCAACAACATTAAAGATCCTCTTATTAAGAGCACCATCTTGGGTTTCGTCAGCAACTTTGGACAAATACCACAGCAGGTATCATGTTATGAGAGTAGAAAGCATAATTTGTTTTAGATTTTGTAGTATTTCAAATGGAGAGCAAGAATAGAAGCTTAAGTCAGAGACATTTTCTGATTTAAATCTGCTGAAAGATGGGCTGTAGACTTCTCCATATTTACTACATCAGTATACACCCACATCCATGTGTGTGATTCCACTTTCTAATCATGCTGTTCCTGCTCTATGCCTGAGCTCTGTGTGTCTGTATGTTCCTGAGTTCTGTTCCTTCAGTACAGTCACATGTGTAACTACTACCCTGGGAATGGTTAACACCCAAATAAAACCAGCTCAAAGTATCACCTACACTTTTTTCTTTTCTCCTCAATCACTGGGGTTAGCTTCCTGTCTCTGTGAAGAAGTTATACTCTGATGAAAATACAATCAGTATAAGATTTTATTTTAATGAAGAGGCTCGTGTATGACAGTTCTAGTGTCTATGATTAATAATTTAAACAGAAGTGTCTCCTGTGTGGTCTGGCAAAAAGAGATTTATTTTTCAACACCAGTCCTTTGTTCTAGCTCTTCACAAAACCACATCCATCCAGGAATGTCCAAGGGAAAAGCGCATCAGGAAGAGAAACTGTGCTGTCCCTTCACTCAAGTGGAATTCTTCCTCCTTTCATGAGCAGCCTGCAAAATCTGAAGCTCTCACCAGTTACAATTAAAGGTACTGGAGAAGCTGTGCTCTATTCTCTGAGCTAGTAAGTGTAGAATTCTTGGATGGGGTGAATCTGGATTTTCAAGAGCACAAAAAGTCACATAGTTTTATATGATTTGGTACAATCAAGATCCTTTCTGACAATTGTTTGAGTGGGCACTGAAAACACTCAAATACTCAGGAAAAATCTTGAGACTTCTGTTGTAGAGTTCAGAAAAGATTTTTTTTTATAAGGCAGCTAAACCTTTTCTCTCTTCTTCATGCTGAATGTTTTAAATGGAAACATAAAACTCACTGTTTTCTATTTTCATTCTCCCTTTTTATACTCAACAGCAAAGTAAAAACTTTCTCCACTTCTTAGACTTCAAGCTTCATTTTCCGCTTAGATTGTTATTGTTCTCACCATGAAGAAGCCTTGAGCATTTCAGTGTATCTACCTTTTCATCCCACAGTGGTGTTCTTTACCTCCCATGTGGGAGAAAGTGGGCTCCCATAGCTGTACTACAGAGCCTGTTAGTGACATGTGCAGCATCTTCTCCAGTGCATAGCATAAGGCAGTCTGCCAATGAAAAGGAGCTTAATGGCACTACTGCTAAACTCCCTCCTTTGGAGCATGTCACTCCCTCTGCATGGGTTTATGTGGTCCATTGGAGAGGAGCATTTCTACTATTCTGTCTGGAATCTCAGTTGCAGAGTGGATGTCTGTCTGTGGGCCTGGCCACTAGGCTGAGCCCAGTTGTGGGCTTGCCAGCTTCACCACACAGGCTGTGCAAGGAGGAAAGTTAACATAAGTGCTCTAAAACCAAGAGAATTCACAGTGTTTTCTGTCTTATCAGACTATCCCAAGGGAGCTATTGGGCACATTGTTCACACTGAGAAAGGCATTCTGGCTGTCGAGAAAAACAAAGTTTTGATTCCTCCTCTTTGGAGTAAAACATTCTGCTGGGGATTTGAGGACTTCACCTGCTGCTTTGGCAACTATGGGTCTGAGAAGGTAAATAAGAAAAATCCTAAGCATTCCAGAAACTAATGATATGTTGTGGACTTTTTCTGGTTTGGGTACCCATTTTAGGCTGTTGGGGAGCCTGATTTCCAGGATGATATACAGGACTTTTTTGTTCAAGCCTCGAGGAATCTCAAGCTGGCTATCCCAACAGAGCACACAGGCATTCTGCACTGTTGAAAAATGTGGCATTTCCACTCTAAATTATCTCAAGTTTTCCTTCCAGTGACTGTGTTTTCTGTCATAATTAAGGCAAAACCTTGTCTCATAGGTTGTAAGGACAATACAAGGTCTCCTGACCACTGATTAGAAATTTCATTGTGCAGAAATTTCTGTTGGAATAAAGACAGGACCATCTGCCAGTTCCCCTCTGGATCCCAAGCTTAACCCAGTGCATTCATTCAAAATGATAAGGCCTTCTAGAAAGTTAATATTCTTACTTCTTTGTCATTAAAAATCAATGATCTGTGTCCCCACACTGCTTGTTAGACTACTTGATACATCTGGTTTCTTCCTGTACTACAAACACAATGTTTTTTAGACCTGTTTGGGACACACAAAGACATTTGAGTTTTCTTGGGTATCACAATAGCAGAACACAACATCCAGTAAGATACTGACTGGGGATTTGTGCAAACCACATGATTATGTTTTTACAGACATACAGTTAGCAGAAGTGAAAAAGCCATGAGATGTATCACAGAATCACAGAATGTTAGGAGTTGTAAGGGATCTCAAAAGGTCATCTAGTCCAACACCCCTGCCCAAACAGGATCACCTAGATTGAATAACACATGAATACATCTAGGCTGGTTTTGAATGCCTCCCAGAGAAGGAGACTTCACAACCTCTCTGGACACCCTGTTCCAGTGCTCTGTCACCCTCATGGTGAAAAAGTTTGTCCTTACATTCAGATGGAACTTCCTGTGTAAATTCCTGTGTAATTATTTCCTATGTAATTCCTGTGTATTGTTCTTTTTGCTCCCTCTATAAAATTATCAACAATTTTCTTCACTGATTTCAATTAAATTCAGTGCTTAGCAATTCACAGTGTTGGATGGCACAGCATGATGCAGCCACAGCCCAAGAATGTACATATCATGCAGCTGTGCTGTGAGCATAGAGCCTGGCTAAGATGAGCTTTCCTTCTCTTGATTTGAAGAAATGGATGCTCAGTTCTGCAAACTGAATCTGCTGTTTGATATTAATAAATGCATGGAATCACCAGATGAGTATTTCACTTAAAGCTACTTTCTTGTACAGAACATGACTATATTTGAGTCCATGGCTGACTGGGGAAAGTGCCTCTGTGCTGTGTGTCCTTCAGCAACTACCCTAATCACATCTGGAACAAGCTCAGTTGTGTGTGTCTGGGAATTTTCCTTGATCAAGGACAAAGTGAAATGTCTAAACTTGAGACAGGTCAGTAAAGTGGTTCTTTTGCTACATCAACTTCATGAAAATTAAAAAAAATTAATTTCTCTCAGATGACTGGCAGGGGAATCATCTTTGGGTGAATGAAGAAGGCAGAAAAAAAAGCAATAATAAGCTGTATCATGTCACAACCTGTTATGAGGTTAGGAGTGGATAATAGGCCTTATACCCACATCCTATGGTTATGAACTCTGCTTGGGTTATGAGAATGGAGGGGGAGGGGGATGTGTATTTCCCCACTTCAGCATAATTTCCAAAGTTTTATCATGATCAAAGAAATAATGAAGACAAGGCACATGCTCTCCTCACCTGAAGTGTAGCCAACCCTTAGATTATTTTAAAAACAGTATCACCTAGAGATTCCTATAGTTCTTTTGGGATTGATAAGTGATAGACAGGACCTCTAAAATGCCCTAAGAATATAGTTGATGGAGATGAAGTCTCAGCTGGGCAAAGTTGCTGGTTCTTTTCTATCAACCTGAATTCAGAACATAAAATTATTATCTGTCACTCCATGAGGTAGCGATGCATCCAGTAGGAACAATAGAATCCTCATTCTCCAAAGTCATGTAGTGGTTGATTATTTGGAGCTTATCTGTAGTCATCAAAAATCTGTTTAAATGTTTTTAATTTCAAAAAGTGAATCTCATTCAAGATTAGGGTAGTACAGCTATGGTGACTTCCAGCTTTACAAGTAAAGCTACAGCACACCTTTATCATATGTGAAATGCAGAATTGGACTCTTATATCTCTAAGAAATCAAGGAAATTCTCTGCTACTTCCAGACAACCTAATAGAGGGTTCACTGATCAGTAGAGTGTCTCCAAGTGTTAGAATTTTCTACTGTTCATTTGCTCTGGATGGATATTCAGTTGATATTTTCATGCTTTCTGTACCCATATTTTATTTGTCATTTAATGTGAAAAATTCTGTGTCTGTTGGGATGCCATATAAGTATTTACAACTTAATTTATCTGAAATTCTTATGTGTTAAAATTAGGGGGAACTGTGTCTAGAGCAGTCTCTCTTCTGAGTATTGTGATGTTTCCTGCTTGAGAAGAAGCCATAAATATGACACAAGATTTTCACTTTTAATCCATCTGATTATTATTCCAAACCAGGACATTGATATAGAAATGGAAGAAACAACAGTAGATAAAAGCATAGGTAGTAATCTTCTTCAACATCAAAATGGGTACCAGTCGGGGTCAATTTAAGTTTCAGGCAACTGCTTGGAAGAGGCTGTCTTTAATCTCCAATATCATGCCTTTCACTTTAAAAATCTAAAATAAACTTTGCTGATGTGTTCCACTGTGATTAATCTGGTATTATCCAAAGTCCACAAAGTGGCATGAGATCATACAAAGGCAAATTCTGTATTTATTTCTTTCCTCTCTCTGCTACCGGGGGCACTTTTTTGATGACTGACATAGATGTAAATTTGAACTATGGTTCTGAATGTCTTCCAGTGAATTACTTGCTGCTTTCATGTAATTCACTGTTTCATGGTGGCTGTTTTTTCTGCTGAACAACAAAAAAAGTATCATCTTTCCTGAGAGATTGAGTTTTGCTTAAGTAAAGCTGATGTGCTATAAAGTGGATGCTATTCACTTACTAGTTGTCTCATGGGACTGACACATTCTGGTTTGGAATGTAGTAAAGTACAGAAACTATATTTCAGCAGAAAAAGTCACTTTTCCCTCTCTGACAGGGGCTGCTTCCACAATTGTGTGGAACAGTAAAGATTGAGCATAATAGCCTCAGTATTGATCCATTCAATTTACCAGCTCCTTCAGTGTTCATGAGCAGTGATCCATGTGATCCAGCCCCCAGAATTTCTGGGACAAATGAAACACTAGACTGAGGGAAGCATTTGGGCAAACTGCTGTGTCTGCCACGCAGACCTCTCAGGGAGGTGTTGAGCATAGCTGTGAAGTGTCTGTTTCCAAGTCAGCCAGTTAAGCCAAGTGGTCAAACTTGGTTCATGCACTGTGCATTCCTCAGTGAAGTTGGTCATCTTTTTCTCACTTGATATTTGCAAATTTATTCTGCAGCTAGACCTTACAGCTCTTTCTGCAGATATGTGGTAGGTTATATTCTGTTGAGGGAAAACTTGTCAGTCTTTGCACAGCAATAGTAAGACTGTAGAAAGCTAAAAGCATGTGACTGTTATTGCATGAATATGCACTGAGGCTGAGATTATAACTGGGCTCAGGTCTAGTCCTCCCTTCCATGCTCAGATTGTATTTAAAGGACTTCACTGTCAGGTAAGATCTTTCTGGATTTTAAACAAAAAAAAAAAAAAAAAAAAAGAGTTTTAATAAAACTCGTGCAGCAGCTTAGCTTGGCTAGACTTTGCAGTTTGGATGCTGTCACAGTGGATATGTTTTCTCTCATGCTTTGGAGGAAGTAGAAATTCAGAGCCTGTAAACCTGCTTTGTCCCAGTCCTTTTTGCAGAGGTTTTGTGCATAGGTGCTGGGTTATGCCCAGTCCTTTGTAAAGAGACTGTTCTACAGCCAATACAAAAGTATCATTGAGCCTCCTTTTCTATGTTCACTTGAGAGTGTTCCTGCCCTCTGAAAACTTCTCTTGGAGACCCCATTTTGTGCCAGTATTTTATTCAACAGTTCTTGTGAATGGAATAAATCACAAGCTGAATTTCATCCCTTGCAGTTGTAGGTCACCTTCAGTAGTACATAGCCTCCTGCAGCTCAGATTCTTCACCAGTGGATTAATGTTTGAATACTGTTGTCCTAGTAACCTTGGCAATTGGCAGCACATGCTAGCCAGCAAGAGTTCAGTCTCACGGTCACACTCTGGAAAAGAGTATGAGATGTGCTTGCAAAAATCACCAGGTATATGTGGCTCTCCTGCTCCACGCTGAACTGAAACAGACCCTGAAGATGTGCTAATTATGTCATGAAGAGAAAGCCAGAGGGGAATATATATTTACTGTTAAAACCAACATTAAACTAGTGAGTCTCACTTTTTCACAGCTAAAAATTTAGAAAAATGTGAAGGACTTTTTCTATGTTGCCCTACAGGCTTTACTTTCACTGGTGGTTATACCACAGAAATGCATGCTGCTGTCACTTGAGAATGCTGCATTAAACAATTGGCGTCTGTACTTTTATCCATTTTTTTTGCTACCAGTGCTATTAAATTGCCTAAAGTGTAGGGTTTTTTTATGGAAATGCTTAGGGCTAAATTAAACTCGGTGTTCCTTATGTCTCTAGAATCTACAAAACAAAATAAAAAGGAAGTTGAATAATGATGGAAGAAGGTAATTAATATATGGTCTTAAAGCAGAAATTATCCCCAAATGCTGTGTTTCTACTTAAATAAAATTGGAAAAATATTGGTACTTGTTCAGAAGAACAGAAAGAAAAGAATAACGAAAGTCACTGAAATACATTCCCGTAAATTTCTTTTTTAATTATTTTTTTAAATATTGAGAAATAGTAATTTCCAAACATAAATTTTACTTAACACTGCACGGACTAAGGAGAAAAAAAAAACCCAAAAACCAAAAAAAAAACCACAAAAAAAAACCCCACAAAAAACCCGAAAACAAAACAAACAAAAAAAAAACCATAGAGCACTTCTATAGAGTCTGAAATGTATGTGTGCCAAGGGCCCCAAATTAGCGTACAGCTTGGGACAAATAATTTAATCTCTTGGAAACTCAACTTTTCTCAATGGCAGGTTAAGGACAAAAATATTTCCATGAGAACCTTTGGGGTTTCCCTCTTAAATTTTTTTCATTTGTCCAAAGATGACTAGGTTGCTTGTTTCTTACTAAGCAAATGGCATTAGAATTGAAGTTCCCTAGTAAACTAAAAACCCTCTGCTGTGGTTTATTTGTTGCTTTTTCCCTAGCAGGCTTTGTATGGGCACGCTCAAGCAGTGACCTGCCTTGCTGCATCTGTGACCTACAGCATCTTTGTGAGTGGATCTGATGACAGAACCTGCATCATTTGGGACCTGAACCAGCTGACGTACATAAACCAGCTTCCTGGCCATGGGGCAAACCTCTGTTCTGTTGCCATCAACAATTCAACAGTAAGATCTTCATTTATCATCCTCCTTCTGATGTATCTATGAACATTTCATGATAATTTAATGGGTGCTCTTCCCAACATAAAAACATCCTGAGAGTCTGATGCATTGATTTTTTTCTTTTTTCTTTCTACAGAGGTTGCTAATAGTGTTCTTAATGATAAGAGGCAAGCACTAATAGCAACATCTTAGACTGACTAGCTAAGTAGAAGCAGGATTAAACAACTTGTAGTTTACAGAGCATGAAGCATTACCCTAGAAACTCCTGGATTTGGCTTGCCCATAACCTTATTGCCTCCATTACTTCATTAATTTCTCCTGTCATTCATGCAGCAGAGCTATGTTAGCTGAGATATATTAGATCTCAGTCTATTGCCTCAGCTGACAACTTCCTTACACCCTTACAGTGACAATCTTGGCTATATTTTTTCATCTACTCCCAGGTGTTGGCAGAGGAATTGATAGCAGTGGGTGTAAGTTTGGTGTGGGCCAAAATTGCATACATGTTGATAGGAAAATATGCTTGATTTTAATGTAATCACTCTGGATGAGATTTCTTCCAGTCTTCTACCTCCTAAAAATGTTGCTTGCTCATTTCTATTTTCTGTCTCTGTTAATACACTAGAACAAGATTAGACAACTCAAGGTTGGATACAGTACCAGAGCTTGTACCAAGAGAGGCAAAACAGAGCTCATTGCAGTAAGAAACCAGGCAGACATTCTCTGCTCAGTCAGTTCAAAAATACCCATCTCGCATCAGAGCTTTATTGACCATGCACTCTGACAGTAACTGAGGCTGGGAATTCAGTACTCTGTGCAGTGCCAGTTCAGCTCCCAACCCCAGTGGTCCTGGTTACTGTAAAACAGCCAGTTAGTCATCCTTAGAGACTTCTGCAGGTCAGTTCAGAATACCCTGGTGGTCCCTTAGGAAGTTGGCTGAAGCAGTGCCAAGCGTTCAGAAATGGGTGGGTGGGCTGCCACAAAGCATGGGCTAGACACTCCAAGAGGATGGAGGTCTTTCCTTTCCACATACCATTCTACCATTGACTGTTGGAGCTCCTCTCCTAGAGCTGTCCCAAAACAAGATAGAGTGTGCCAGGAACAGTCTGGTGATTGATCCAAGAGCAGTTCTGCTGCTTGTTGTAGTGCCAATGCTTAAAGCGATAGGGCAATAGTCTACAGAAAGGTTGATTTAAAAGAGGAAAAATTTAGGAAAGTATTACCAAAGCTTCAAGGAAAAAAGATCAATGTTGTAGTTGAAAATTTCTCTTTGATGTAATAGATGTTTCATTCTGTAATGTGGTTTATTTATTTAAATTTTTATATGTATTTATATATTACAACATGAAGAGAGAAACAAAATGTTTCCATTATGCTAAACTTTTTGTTTGATACAAAATTACAGGATTGGTAAGAAGGTTCTTTCCTGGAAAGTACAGAATAGTTTGAAGGAAACAGATTTCTGAACTACATACATTTCTGTAAAATAAGAACTCTATACAACTTGTGGTCACTGTTGGCTTTTATATTTGCTGCAGCATTTAAAAGTTCCATTTATAGAGTAAAAAATCATGGTGTTTATATCATATAGACACAAAACAAAAAGATTATCCTAAAAATTTACAAGCTAAGGATGATTTTAAAATCTTGCTGTGACATGATTTCAGTTTTTTATCCCTTAAATGAAAAACGCTGCACATCATTACTACATGCATGGACTTTATGTACTCTTGTGCAGATAAAGTAGCTGAAATTTAATCTCTTTAATTATTGGCAGCTCTGTATCCTTGTTTTGTCTTCAGAATAATGCCCTTCAGTATGAAGAGCTCTGGCCCCAGATCAGGCAGGGGTGAAATACAGTGTTAGTTGATTTAAACCAGAAGCGTGCTGCTCATGTAAGGGCACACTGGCCTTTGCTGAGGGTGTTTTATTTAGCTAGTTCTTAGTATGTGGGGGGGTGGAGGCGTTAGGTGGAATTTCAATTAGAAATTTGGTCAAAATGTACTTTTGAGAAGATCGTTTAAAGTTGTAGTGTTGGCTCTTGGTTCTGCGTGTTTGCTGCCCCTAAGGGACTGCCGTGTATTTACTCCTCAGGTGCAGTTTGGTAAGACTACGCACCTGCAGGGAGGGAGAGGAGGACTTCAGTTCTAAAGAATGTTTTTGACATCAGCAGTGCAGCTCCCCAAAATGCTGAGCTGGTCATTGGTCAAATGAAAAAAAGAGTCGAAAAATGCGATGACATTAAGTTCCCTGTGAGGGGCAGAGGAGGATTGTGAAATCACCATAGGCTTCACAGCTAGGCAGGTGAACACCATGTGCTTATTTAAGGGAGTGCTTATTCGTAAAACAAGAGAACTAGTCCTGGCCCTGAACCTGTCATAGTCGTTGCCTGTGCATGGGCCCTCTCCCTGACAGTACCTAGCTCAATTTGTCAGTCAGTTTTTGGGTTTGGGGTTTTTTTTTTACTGAAATCTTGGATTTTCTGGAAAATAGGGAATGTTGAACTAAATGTCTTCATTTTTAAAATGGAAAAAAACTCTACATTACCTTGCTAAATCTGAAACAAGTTGTTTATACAGCGTAAAAATGAGGAAAAAAAAAGAAAAAGTCATTTTTCCTCTTTCTCCTTTAAGTCATCATCCCAGGAGCTATACAGTCAGAATTTAAGTTAAAGCAACTCTGTAATTTATAATCAGTACTTAAGAGTTGTGAGGAGGATGAGCATAGGATTTTGAAACATTGTTTCTTGCTTTTTGCAGGGTGATATTATCTCTTGTGCTGGATCTTACCTATATCTGTGGACAGTCAATGGCCAGCTTCTTGCAAACATCAACACCACTGGCAGACCAGAAAGCCACATTGTTTGCTGCTGCTTTGCTGAAGTGATGGACTGGGACACACGCAGCATCATCATCACAGGAAGCACAGATGGGGTGGTAAGGGTAGGTGAATGGAAGAGACAAAAGGAAATCTTGATTCATTGTAAACCAGAGGCAGAATTTTGCATCCTAAATGGAGGGGCAGAGCTACTAAAAGCTGATGCCATTTTCTTAATGGGGGAGCACAGGACAGAAACTGAAAATCAAAGTAATATGTTTGCTTCCTAGCAGCTTTTAAAATCATTAATAATCTTTACCATTCCAGAAGAGTTTGGCAAATGTACTTTTCATTCTAAAAGCAAAATTATATTGTCCATCAGAACATTGTTCACAACTCAGCTTGTTAAGTCACACTTTCTCAGAAGCAGGAATTGACTGCTGATTCCACCTCCAGTCTGGCAAGAGAACTTCCTGGGTTACTAGGATCTTCGTTAGTGTGTCAGATATCCAATCTCATCAGGTCCCTGCATATGTTTCTGCAGTGTGATGCCTGCAGCACAGTAGCAGAAAGAGAGACCACTGGGAAACCCTGTTCTGGCTACAGAAGTTCAGTTTCCACCCCTTGCTCGGAAGCAAACAGCGGCATCTTTCTCTTTTCCGTTCTTATAATCCATGTGTATGTTCCTTTTTAACTCCTTGCTGGCACAGCTGTGGAAGACTGAATACACGAATACCCCAGATGAAGCTGGCAGACTGAGGCTGCAGAGGCACATGATGGAAGAACCAGGCAACACAGGTATAGCCACAGGATGGGCTGTGAACTGCAATGTGGCTGTATGTTGCAGACCTTGCTTAGTTGTGAGGGAGAATGTGTTACTGAAACCAGCAGCAGTAGCGGTTAGCCCACTGCTCTACTGCAGAAACAGAGAGTCCTCCTGAGCCACCAGTCTAATGGACACATCCTGCCTGGATGAAGATGAAAGCTTTTTCATAGGCTTTGTCACAGGTTCATTCGTACTTGATAGATCACCTTTCTGCATAAACCTATAAAACTGATGAAATATCCTGGGTCAGGAAAAGCCCGTTTCCTTGGCGTCTGCTGATGGACTGTACTACAGTATCCTGTTATAATGTCAGAGTGTGCAGCAAAAGATCCTGCCCTGGTGTGGAACAGTGAAGTTGTATTTGACAACTTAAATGATGTCAGAGGCCCTTCAAACTGATGAGAGGCCAGAAGCTGGACCTAGTGCATGGTTTCAGCCAAGGTGAAACTCATACCTTAGAGTTCTTGCAGAGCTGAGGTTAAAAAGGTGATGGGGCTATGATGCTGACTGGTATTAAAAACAACTCAAATACACTTTTCTGTTCCAAAATATACGGGAGCTGAGACCTGTCAGAGAGTTTTAAAGGCACATCCTAAATAGAACAGCTTGCTTCTCTTCACAGCACATAAGAGAAAGGAGTTGTGGTGTTAGTATGTATAATTTACACCATTTATTTGCTGTGATCCTCATTACAGACATTCTCTATTGCTTCAATTTTAGCCATGCAATTTGCATAAATATAGAGCTATAGATGTAACATTTGCATAAAAGGTTATTATACAGTAATTGGGCATTTACTACTGAGAACTTCGGAAGTGCTGTTCATGGAACTTGGCATCTACGTTACTTAGATTCCTATATGAAAATATCTATACATATAGAAGCATACTGGAAATGCCAAACCTGATGCCTGCACTACATTTTGTCTTAGAGTAGCTAAAGCCAGATGCTTCTAGGGAAGGTGTAAGTATACAAGAGATTCTACATGTGAGAGTCTGGTTGTCTTAGCTACACATTTGGTTTCACCGTGTTCTCTAATCAGATTGCTGTAATCAAAGCAAAAGACTTAACTTTCTTTCCAAAATCCCTGCAGTATTCTGTAGTAATTTTGCAGATTCTTTTTACATGTAGATACGCCTGATTTGGTGTAGGAATTTCCAAAGTTCTTGTGTGTAACTTTCTGTGGCAGATACTTCCATGTTCTATATACTTAGTACAATTGGGTGGGAATGTCTTTGAAGAAACTGAAATTTTATTTATTCTTAAAATTTATATCTTGGCTTTCTAAATAAGGACTTAAAAGCTGCCCACAGGAGCGCAGAAGAATACTTTTGTGCCCTTTCCAGGGAGGGTCATGGAAGACATACACTGACCCAGGCATCTGGTGATGTGTTCAGACACAAACACACCTGTTTGCACAAGAGCATCTTCAGGGTGCACGTCCAGGCACACACGGCATTACTGATCTTTGATCACACCTCTCAACTCTTTAATAAAGTGGGGACATGCTCCCTTAAACTACTCAGATTACTTCAGAATTGTTTTAAATAGCCAAATATTCCCACATCCCATTCTGTACACTAAAGAAAATAAAATTAATTCAAAACACAGTCATTAAAAAGACCAAAGTAACTATGATTGAGTTATGTTGTTAGAGAGGTGTATGTATGTGTGTGTGTGAAATGTTCTCAGCATTTAATTATTGGTTCTGTTATGAGCAGATTTAGATAAGTTGATAATACTGGGGCTTTATGTAATTTCTTTTTACTAGGCAATTATGGGCTGTATTATATCCTGGCAGCAAGGTATTGTGGGGCATCTTATTAAGCACGGAGCCAGTGAAAACTGATGAACAATTTTGCTGAACTAGGCATGCAATTTAGAAAGCAATAATACACAAATCCAATTTAGCACACAATTGATACAGCCGCACGTCAGCACATGTAACTATCATAGCCACAAATTAAATTGGGATGGGCCTATTTTGCAACAGCACAGGCTGAGATTAAATATATTTGTTCTCAACTTAACAACTTGCTGACCGTAAATAATAACAATCCCTTCCATGCTGCCCCCAGACACTTTCTAAATATTTATTTTTAAACCACACAACAGGTAACAAGCGTGGAAAACATCTTGTTCTCTGTCGGGAACTGAATCCCAGCCTTGCCTTGACTGGAAAACCAAGTAAGAGCAGCCCAGCGGTGACAGCTCTGGCTGTATCCAGGTACGGTCCTCCCCTTTGCACCGCAGCCGACGCTCGGCAGAGGGCACCGTGCCAGCCTCGGGGTCTCCACCGCTCTGCTGAAAGCCGCGGGTTATTCTATTTTATTTTATTCTGGACGTTGTGTTACTGCTGGAGGAGTTCTCTTTTTGGTGTGGTTTTCTCTTTTTTTTTCCAAAATCTCAGTTGAATCACTCCGGGAGCTGACCTGACTAACTGTTAAAGAGGAGGATGTAGGGATGGTTAGTGGTCAGACAGGAGACAACCCAGGAGAAATAGCATCTTTCAGCCACATTAGTTGTGAAGATCAGTAGCTGCTACACGGTGTCTGTACCCCAGAAAAAAACACACTATCCTGAGAGTTGCTGGAGATGCTAGTTCCTTAAAATGTAAACAGGAAGTTTTTGGCCAAAGAACATTGTTGTTGAAATCCACTCAGTTTGCAGAGCCAGCAGTATTTCAGTTTACTCAATCCACCTCCTGTAGTTTCATCTGGCTATAAAAAAATGTTGTTTTCTCCTACCCCAGGATGTTGTGATGTACTGTAAAACAGTTGTTGTCTTTCTTTCCAAAAGTGTTGGCATTTTGATAGCTGCAGAAATGACTCCTATATCCCATATTGCTCAGATTTAGAGCTTTTAGTGAGTGTGAAGCACAGAAAATGGCAAAATTTTTTTGTGGAAAGTTAGTTTGGTTAGTGTTGATGGTGCAGATATTTTGGTTGCTAAAGCCAAATTATGTGCTGACAAGTCATAATTCTAAATCTGGCCAGCAGATTTAGTATTTTTACAGTCTCACTATCAGAGAAGGGTAAAAGTTCCTGGTCTGGCTAGACTGTCCACAGCTAACCCAATTAAATCCATGAAAGTTTGGCTCCAATTCTAAATTCAATCTTTGGAGTATGGACCTTTGTCTATGCCACTGATCTTCAGATTTACCATTAAAGGTAACCTACTGAACTAAATGTTGCATCCTCCTAATTTTTGCACATACAGGAGAAAGCCTTGTATCTGGTTTTTCAATATGTTCTTTTCTTTTTCTTTCTTTCTCAAGAAATTCTTCCAAGCTCCTAGTTGGTGATGACTGGGGAAGAGTCTGCTGCTGGTCTGTGGATGGGTAGAAAGATTAGTAAAGAACTCTTGCTTTTTCAGCCTTTTGGATGGAGAGAAAATTACACTTCAGAGCATGAAAATGTCACAGAAACTGGAAGCCTATGGTTGGGGACTGAATCTCAAAGGAGTTTTTGGACTGACCCCACAGTCAACTTTGATTGAAATTAGAGAACAGACTTTTAATTGTTGTGAGAGAGACACTGACACACATGCATATGGATGATGAGAATTCGCAGTATTTGTTCTGGGAAAACATTTGTATTTTAAATGTTATTTTTAGATATGGAATTTGGCATAATGCATTGTATTTCGTAAATAATAGCTAGCAAATAAAATGGCCTTAATTATGCCAAAGAGCAAATAAAATAAGATATTCTGATTTTAATACCATGAGATCAGAAAATACTGATGTTTCAAACAGATGTTTGTTTGTTGCAATATCTTTGTTCTTAGCTTACAAATATGTTAACATATCCACTCCTATTCTTCCTACTTCCCAGAATCCACTTAAAAATGTATGCATGCCTTCAAAAAAGCTATTTTGTTTGCAAACTGAAGGTAGGAATTCCCAGGTTGACAGCGGTGCATTTACCCAACCCCATTGTGAACATACGTTATGGTGCAATTTTTAATTACCTAATTTCTGTATCAGGGTGGGGGGGATTTATAGTGAGCAAAGCAAGCAAAAATGCATGGAATGAGTGAGGAGGAAGAACTGACACAGCTGGTCAACATATTCTTTCATTCTTACCCTTCAATGCCTTCTTTTCTAGTCTTGATCTCATGGAGTATCAGTATACAATACATCAGGATTTACCTTCACAATCACCCTGTGCGGTTTCAATGGGTATCTGCAGTACAAGAAGACTTAAGGCCTTAGTATAATACATTTAAGCAACATTTGTGGCCATAGTTGAGATGAAGGAAGTATGACAAATCGAGCTCTTTAATGATTTATGAGAATTTGAAGGATCTAAACTGATAACTCCCCTCTCCCCCATTTGGTTCTGACCTGGTTAAGAAATTGAGGACTGAGTAGCTACTTAGGCAGAGCATCTTACTGAACAGAACAGATTGCATTAGGACAGAGCGAAGAAGGACATGAAGGACATTATAGCCAAGAAGATCTTTGTGTTCATACCACCAAACACACTACGGAGTAGATGGAGTCAAGACAGTTTCCTGATTTCCACTGCACTGGGACTGTTTAGCACTGCAGGGTGAAACCCTGTGTGTGTTGCACTGGACAGCCAGAGATTGAGGAATGTGAGGAACTGCTGTATGCAGAAATCTTGGTGCTAGAGACTTGACAGTATCATTAGGAAGAATCTGGAGAGGAAGACAGGTTTTTACCGGTCTTCCTCTAACTACACCACCATCTTTCTTCTTGTAAGGTACTGCTTTGTTCATATCTCTTGAATTATGTTGCTGAATGAACAAGGCTTCCTACAGAAAACAGCTTCCTTCATTACAGAGTGCTGAGACCTGTCACCCCTCCCAACCCACCCTGCAGCTCAGTCTAACCTCCACTGTGAGTGAAGTAATTGCCTGTGGAAAATGTAGTAATTAGAGACTAGGTCATGATGCAGATGTACAAGGAAGGCTGCATTATGTCTACACAGATGACCTGGCTGATCGTCCTTTCTAACCTCCAAGTGCATGACTTGGTGACTCAAATTCTATCTATTCTGTGCTCAATGAAACATACTCTGAAAAAAGGCCAAAATGCACCAATGTTTTTGCAATCAATGTAACCCTATGGACCATGCCCATCTTTCCTTTCCCTAGGGACTGGGGAAAGGTCAATTTTCATAGAATTAAACAGAATTAAGTACTCTTTTCCTCTTCCTTCTCTGCACATTTCTTAAAAATAAGCTGTGATTTGGATACAGAGAGCAACACTTTGACTCATCAACTGTGAATACGACTTTACTGAATGATAACAAAGGTGGTGAACAGCTATAAAAGCTTACTAACTGTTTTCATTTACCTAGTAGGCATTTTTGTAGCTTGCTGTAATTGTGTCTTCTCCTTCAGCTTTTACATGGAGCTTATGTTTGCCAATAGCAGATGATCTCTTTCCTAGAGCTGGCACTGCCACCTGCTTGCATGCTGGACAGCAGCACTAATTGTTCCAATGCAAGAAGTGGCCAGCTGCAGACTGGATGGATTTGCATGGATTTGACAAGCTCCTTGTGCCTAGCATCAGTTCTCTGCCATCTTTAAGGGAAGGATGAAGTGTATCAGCTGTTATTTTGGATAACAGAGAGCAAATTCAGAGTGCACATGTGTGAATGAAAGTCAAACAATTGCTTGTTCTAATGTTCAGGGAGTAGTAATTATGCAGAATATATAAGGCAAAGGGATTGTAATTTCCTCCTGGTGAAAATTCTTATTAGGTGTGATTTGCTGTACAACAGCAGTTGGTCAAGAAAGTTTTGGGTTCTTCTCTAGCTCTAGAGGATTTTTCACTGGAGTTGTCAGTAATGGAAAGAAAAGCATACTGGGAGTACCAAAAGCACCATTCCATGCTTGTCGAGTTAAGGCATAAATGTAAGCATGTTGCAGTCATCATATTCCCAGGTCTCATACATCCAGTGTGTGTGACAGTGGTAGAATGCTATCTGGACATTTTTCTGCAGGCAAGTCTTTGTGACATAAAGGTTTTGCTAGAGATTGATAACAGATATGGTCAAACAATTAGCTGTTATCAACCCTTTTACAAGCACCTACTTTTATATTTGTGTTGGACTCCTCTGTATTTGGTAAAATACAAATGTCCAGGAAATTCTGTTAGCTCTAGATGTGAAACTAGCTTTCACTGACACATAGACAAGCCTTGGTGATAGTTCAGGGGTAGCAGTGGTGCCTACTTGGTGGGTACCCTGATATGATACTGATTTTCTAATATTTGTATGGGACATAGGAGTAGCAGATCTAGAATATGCTCAAAAAATAAGCAAGTAGAGAAATTCTACAGGAAATATTTTCAGCATAAATCCATTGTTACTGCAGCACAGTGTAAACATAAAGTGTTGTAATTATCTCAGAACCAACTTTTACAAGTGGTAGGTGGCCCAGGGCGAGAGTTACCATTAAAAGATACCTAATCCCATTAGGATAAAAAATGCAGAAATAAGGCACAGATTTAACTCTGCCCTGTAGGAAAACCAAGAAGAGAATGTGGAACAGCACAACTTTTATGTGACTTTAAAAATCAGTTCGATCTAATCAGAGCCTATGAGCCCTAAAACGCCTTATTTATTTCTTGTACAGACCATCTTGCTTCCTTGTTTGGCAGAAGAATTCTTGTAAATGTTACAGTCAACATTTAAATATAGTCTGATTTCTGTAGCTTTCTGTTGGCTGATAAATGTTAGTGAAGCAATATTTCCAGAGCTGCCTGTGCACTGAAAGGCCTTTGCCTCCTTGTGAAAAAAGAATTTGCTCTAATCTGTTTCGAACAATCCATGCAAATAGATCTGTAACTCCCAAAGTTTTACCTGTGACTGTCTCCATGTGCTACTGCTCCCTTTCATACACAGATTTCAAAGCTGCTTACAAGAAGGCATTGGGAAGATGATCAACTCCTTAAGGATCACCTATAGTGGTTCACAAGGGAAGTTCTGAGAGCTTTATGAGCTAAAATAATTTGCAGGAATGTGCTCTCTTCTGCATGAAAATGCAGTTTGTTATGCTTGTGTCTTACCTTTCAGAAGGGACATCCCAAGGAAGTTGAAAAAGAAGTCCAGAAAAGCACTACACCTGATCTCCATCTCTTTTGTCTTCTCTTGCTTGGTACATAAGCACCTCTGAGCCACATACCTGAAGTGATTTGTTTGCTTATGGATCCCACAGATCACTTAGGGATTAGAATAGATGTTGTATTACTGGTGTTGCTCTTCAGACATGTGCACAGCAATTACTGTCGTTTACGTCAGGCTGATGGGGAGGTGTGAGAGAAAACAAGGCTGCTGGAAGAATGACAGTCTTCCCCGTGCTTTTTTTTGCCTTAGAGACAGGTTGTCATCAGAGCTCTCCGCAAGTGTCAGGAGGCTCCTGGATATTTGCCACATGAAGATTTTAAAGAGAACCCTGCATTCCCTGCACTGGAGGTAAATACTAAAGGTAGTCTGGTTTCCAGAATCAGGCAGCTTTCATCTGTACATTGGAATCTTGGTGGCCATGAGTAATAATTGGTGTAATGAGGACTAAGCAAGTGCAGACCTGCAGATGAGTACAGCTGTGCCTCTGTTTGGTGATCACTGTGCTTCATGCTCCAGTGTTGCAATCCTGTGTGTGTGGAGGGTTGCAATAGGGAACAACGGTGAGTGTGCTGGCTGGGTGCCTGTACCTGAGGATGCCAGGTGAGTCCTGTGCTGAAAGAATATCATGAAGGGACTCATGAGGGGGAAGCTGTCTCTGTGTGGGTGACTCCAACAGCAGCATGAGAACTTTGCCAGTTCCGAGTCAAAAATTGTCATATTGTTCAGTTTAAGCAGGAGGCTCTAAGGACTAGACTTCTGCCTTATACATCTGTTCCCTGGCTGGCCAGGGAAAGTGAAGAGTCATGTCCCATAGATACTCCAGTTTGGATAGTTACCTAGCTCTTATGGAGGGATTGCAGGGACTAAACCACTGGAATGAAGACCAAGAGTGCTCTGTGGCCACTCCTGTGCTCCGTCCCTTCTGCACAATTTCCTGGTATTGGCAATCTCTGGTGAAGAACTGGCAACAAGTTGAATTTCCTCTGCTGATGTCTATATCTTTATATTTCCTTATTTTGCTGATATTGCTGAACCAACAACAACAAAAAAATGCTGTGTCAAGGTGTAGTCATTTAAGTTCCCATACCTGACTGTCACAGTTGCAGTGTCAGATCTGGTAAGGAGAAAAAGGCATATAATGATTGTGACAGTGCAACCATGCATGTTGTAAAGGACGATTCCAGTAGTGTTTTAAGCACTCAGAGTTGCTGCCAGACTATGGGGTAATTTGGTTGGGAAGGTGAAATTCTGATTTCCTCCAAAGGCTTTGTCTGTTTGTTTGCTTTGGTTGTATAAGAACTCAGTTGTCACCTTGCTGGGTGTAGCAGCCTGTAGGGTTCATGGTAGGTGTCTGCTTTGAAGCTCTGGGCAGCTCTTGACTCTTCAGAGACTGATTATGAGCTGAATATATACTCCATATTTGGGCTGTATATTTACAGGCCCTTCCCTGTGGCAGTGCTGGGACTGTGATAAGTGGGAGGAGGCCCACTAAAAATTTACTCAAGCAGGTCTAATTGTACCAAATAGAACGGCTCAGTAGAGTGGAAAATAGTCCTCATATATCTAACTGAAGAAGATAATGACCTTTTAAATAACAGAAGCAATTTTATTTCAATACCCCAATTACTCTGAACTCTGAAATGTCAAAGTGCTGAGCACTTTCAAAATAACTTAATTTAGACATTTATAGCACTTAGACACTGCTAGTTTCTTATCTAACCTAATTAGGGGTTGTACAGGAAATTGCAAAGCATCCCAATTAATGTTATTTTTTATAGTGATACATAGGAGTGGCCTTTGCCATTTGCCATTGTCATGTGCACAGTGATTTACTAATTTTGGCTTTTGAGTTAGTTCTCTGGCAGGGCAAAGCTCTTCTATCCTCTGGTTCCAATTTGAGAGCAAGCAAGGAGGAAGCAGAGGTAGCAGTGAGCTGTACCTACGTTTTCCTGAGGGATTTGAAGGGCACCAGTTCCAGTGAGAGCAGAATACCATTGAAAGGAAGGATCTTTTAAGGCATAGAGGTGCCATATAGAACAATAATAGTTGGCTGTCACTCTTGTTCATCCTCTCTGATCTGAGTACTTAGACCAATATTCTCCACTTACTTGTCTCCCACAGGATTAGTGAAGGGGAATGAGATTTGTAAAGCTGCTTAACTGACTGCATGAAAAATCCCTTCACAGATGGTGCTGAGTAGTTTCCCTCCTAATTCCTATGCACAGCAGGTAGCATCAGAGGTGTAGCACCACTGAGCAGTATCCCCACAGTCCTTGTTTGCTTTATGCTAAGGGGAGGATGCCCATCCCCAAGGGGTTTTTGCCCTGTATATTTTACATGATGTCTGGGTCTGTGATGATTGGGACTGTGGAAATGAATGGTGACAAATGAGTAATGAACCTTACACTGTAAGTTTCTAAGAAGTGGTTGGGCTAATCTCTAACAGGTGAAGTCAGGCTGAGTTGGTCCAACCTTGACCAAGTAATCAAGTAATAGACTAGCCCACATCACAAAATCTGTTCCATCTCTTTTTTTTTTTTTTCCTTAGAGAGAAATAACGTAAATGTCTTCTACTGTTATGCTTTGATCTACTTTACCATTCAACCAAGGTAGTAAAATGGAGTCAAATGAGTTGGTGGAAAAAGGCACATCAAAGGGCTATATTGCAGATTAGCACAGAAACTAAGAAAAGCAATTGTTACGCAGCAGAGTTTAGGAGTTTTATGTTTTACCCTGGCCAGTTAGACTAAAGCAAAACCAATTTTTGTATTCCAGTGTCGCTCGCCAAAGGTCTTTTGGAGAAGCCCTGAAAGAATAGAATTTGACCTACAAATCAGGCATCAAATGAGACCTTGCCTGGCCTGAGTCCTGCTATGCCAGCAGAACCCGTCCAAAACCTGGCAAAGGACATAAGTTGATTGAATTTCTTAATGAAGAGAACCCCACGATTATGTTACAGTTATTCTAAAACAAATAATTTGCTTGTAATTACAGAGATAATGACATTCTGACCACACCTACCAATTAGAAAGTTGTAATAAAGAGTAATAAACCACCTTTTCCTTGGGCTGCAGAATCAACCCCCACACAGCCCGTGACACTAATATGATTTACTCCTATTTGCTGATGGAGGATTCTAGTAATAAAATTTAATGTGGAGGAACAAGGTGCATTTAACCAAAGCTGTAAACATCTCTAATTCTATTTAAAGCTATAGGGTGCAGTACATTAACATTTAACAATCTGATGCTAACTTGGTGTGAAGCTATAAGAGAGCAATATTTGTTAAAATTTCAGCACTAGGCCATGTTTTACCAATGACAACAGAAGGAGTGACCAAAATAGTATGACTCAGCAAACTGTATCTGCTGCTTAATAAGGTATTAAGAGTCTTCATGAGAGCTCCTGTCATAAATAAACATTGGGCCATATTAAGCTCTGCTGCTGTTCCGCTCAGGCCAGAAGGAGTTAGGCTAAAGATTAATTCAGCCTTGTGTTTGCTGTTAGAAACACTTAAATCCAACTTATTCTGCATTTCTTCCACTAAAGCACATAGTGCTCAGAGATGTTTTCTTCTCCATAGTCTTTCAAGTGAGTTGCTTTGACACTTAAAGATGTAGAATTAACTACAAGGTAAAGGATCTCATTTTTCTTTCTCCAGTGATACGATTTGATGTTGTTAAATCTGTATGGACACTGCATAACTAAAATGCACAGGAAAAGTCTGTTCAGGAGGATGGCTGTTCTCGTAAGTAGTACTTCTGCCCTCATTTCACTCAGCTGGTCTGCTGCATTTCAGGATTCTGCTGTCATCTGAAGTTGGTCCCAAATGGAACACATTTTAAAATCAAAGAATTTTCTGCAGAATAATAAAATAAATTCCCACATATTGGGATTGTCTAAATGCTGAGTATGAGATAAACACAAATCCTTGAATAAATAAGCAATAAATCCTACATGGACTGAGAGAACTTCTCAACAAAAAGGGTTATTTATTTAGTTCAATTTACTACTATTTTGGGGAATTAGATATCAAACATGAACAAGAATATATAGAATATTAATACAAAAAGAATGATATTCATTAAAATACTGGGCATAAACATACAGTAGAGGATTTTTCTGCACACTGGACCCATGGGCCAGTTCTATGTAAAAGGGATGTTTAGATACCAAACTTCAGAAAGTTTTTACTACTAAAGGGGTCAACTCATTAACGTGTTAGGGTTTTGATTTTAGTTCCAAAGGAATCACTAATAAGTTCTACTATTTTCTGAGGCCTTCCTTATATCTTTCTGCATAAGGTATGTCCTCTCTGAGTAGTCAGTCAAACTGTTCCAAAATTGATCCCTGAATGTCTGATCACTCTTTAGCACCAGTTTCTTTTTGGTTAATGAGTTGATTGCTGTTGTCATTGAAAGACCATCACCTGATCAGAGAACAAGGAAAGATACCATGCCCTTTTGTTGAGTGATTAAATTCCTGGGATAATGAAAAGGTGAAACAAAAATTTTCTTGACAGCTTATAAATGCAAACATTAAAAATATAAATAAATACTAGCAAACTTATTGATAAAAAGCTGGCTTTAGTTTGGAAAGAACTGTGTCTATGAGGGTTTAGACTTGGAGTTAGTACTGTAAGTAATGGCCAGGCTGACAAGCTTTTCTTAAATTCTGTTTTTATGCAAAATATTTTTATCTAACACAAAAACAGGTGACTACATTTTACATTTACACATCCTGGCTACACTGTAATGTTTTGTGCTCTCACAGTAGGCTCATTTCCCATTCTCCTGAGTTCTGATCTTTTCAAAGAAATAACCCCAAAGTAAGTGAGCAGGGTGTTAATGGAGTCTGCCCCATAGTAAATGGGGAGCTGCATGAATTTTTCCTCTAGACCACAGGAGGAAATTTTTTTCAGGTTTGGGAGAACCAATCTAGATCAAGGCCAAAAACAGTGTCCTGGTTCTGTTAAAGTCTTTTACTCGCTATCACATTTTTCCTATTCCAAATTAGAATTAAAAAAGGATTGATTCCTGGAAAATTTTCCCAAGCTAATAGTATTCTTGGGGCCTTAACTATGGATGTTTCCTTTGGATTACTCTGAAATGTTTGATTTTAAGTAGTTAAGAACAACTTGACTAAAAGTAAATAAGCATTTAATGACAATGCCAATTAGGGAATTTGAAAATATAGAAACCTTTTTATATAACTATTTCTGGAGAGTAAAAAAAAATCAGGAAAAAAAAAAGAAATTTCAGCTTTTCCTTTGCTGAAGAAAAAAAGTCTCAGCTTAACATTTTCCTGGTGGGGAAAAATAGCATTAAATTGACATACTTCTTGGTCAGTGGTCTTTTTCTTCAGAAGCAGGCTGATGTGTATGGATCCTAGCCACTAGTCCTTCTGAAACTTGTTAAGACGTTGATGTTTGCAGCTGGACTCACTCCATTAGCATCAATTACTGATATTTAGTATTGAAAATGCCTCAGATGGAACTTCAGTCCTTTAAAACAGGAGGAGCTGAACACTATGAAAGGTGTCTCTGGGAACTCACTTAAAGACCAGCTGCTTTTTCTGTGATTACTTTCCACTACATTTTGTTTAAAAGTCTCATAGAAAAATAGAAGTGCATGAATGGAAATTAAAAAAAAATACAGACATTTGTATGATTTTTATAAATAAACAGCACAGAAAGAATTAAATAGAACACAGACAGAGGACATTTATGCAGGCATGAACTATTACAGCTTGTTCTCTTCAAAGAGTATCTGTGCATAGACTGTTGAACTGGGAATGCCTTTGGCTTCCTGAATTGGCTTCATAAGTTCAAGTTCAGCATATGTTAAATTCTCCTCTGCGATTTTTGGCTAGGAAACAAACAAAAAAATTACAAGTTATAATGTCATTACCACTGAAAGCAAAAGACATCCTAAATATTCTACAGAATGGGTTTTATTTCTTCTCTCATGGATGTTAATTCTACTGTGTTGTTAATCAGTTTTATCTGCACTAGAGTTAGCTCATAAAAGTTGAAATAATAATATAAAAATAAAAAGGAAATAGAATTTTCAGTTTCATTTACAATTTTCCCATGTTTCTCAAATGCTGAACATTTTAATTTGACAATTCATATGTTGCAAATATAAATATGTGAGTTAGCAAAATGCTCAGCCTCTTTAATTCTGTTTCACAAATTAATTTTAGTTTTTTCAAATTTTACAATTTGAAATATATATTTCCAGATTTCCTTCCCAGCTGTAAGCTTTACATCTGATCACTGCCACTCAAAGTACCCATCATTATGTTTAACTGAACTAAAATACATGTTAAATGTATGCAGAAGTCATTAAAAATGGATAGAATAGAGTTACTGTCCTTCCAATGAGATTTTACCACATTTGCCATGCTACAGATAAGTTCAGAATTTAGAACAAAGATCATACTACCGGAGCTCGTTGATATGAGTTGGCCCATCAGTTGAAAGTGGGTTGTTCTTATCAAATTCACCACAGAAAACATAGCAACAAACAAGAGTTGCTGTGGAATTGTGGGCCCCTAATACTTCAAATGGATTTCAGTCCACTCGTAGAAAACTAGTCTGTGCTCCCTAAAGTAAGGTGAACAGCTAAGGCCCCGTGTAAAAGAAAAATAGGAGAATTTTTTTTTTTATCTTCTTTGGTACGGTATTCTACACAAATATAAGTGGTGTCCTCAAATCTATGCCCTAAAATTACAATTAAAATAAAAAAAAACATTTCAGCCATGCAGATTTTTGTGGTAATAAGGAAGGGTTGCATCTCTGACACCCAGAAAGGTTTTGCCAGTTGTAAACTGGAAAATGACTCAAAGATCATAGGCATAGATTTTCCATACAGTACATAAATGTTAACATGAAGAAATAGTATTTTCTAATGCCAACATTTTTCTTTATGCTTTATATACTGCTATTTATTTCTTCCTCCTAGTTAAACATAAATGATTCCTGTTCCCTTGAAATGTTTTGGAATAATTATTATATTGTCTTCTGGCTAAAAAGATAAACATCTAATATCCGCTGAAATCAGTCCCTGCGCTCCCCTGCTTCCTGTCTTTCGCACTGCTCTAGAATCCTCTCATTTTGCCTTGACAGTTGCACACACTCTGTATTTCAGATTATTTTCCTCTGGGTGGATCAATTTACACTTTTCCAGCATTAATATAATTATGTTCCTTCTCTGCAGATCTGATCCTGAAATACTTTGTGCAGCTGCTGCTGCAAGTGCTGACACTGAAGTCAGTTGGTCTGTGCATGTGAATAAAGACTGTTTGCAGGGCTAACTGTCTGCAGGAATCTTTGAATATTTGTGTAGTCTTCCCTTGCCTTCCTCCCCCCACTTGCATTAGTAGCCCTATTTGATCTCAGCTTCTGGTCCTCATTCGCCATCAACTCCTCCACTGTTGATTACACTGTTGAATTATCTGGCGTAATGATGTAAAAGGACCTCCTGTTGATCCCAGCTTGATCTTGCGTGTTACAAAAATAAAATCACACATTTTTTTGTTCATGTATTTGGACTGAATTGAACCACATCTAAAATGATACCTTTCCTATCCTGCCTTTGACTTACGGAGTTAGAAAAAGCTTTTGGTCAGCTGCTCTGACACTTAATTTTTATATTCCCTTCTTTTCTCTAGCCTGAGGATATTGTCCTCAGTTTCTAGACATTTAAGTTGGTTTTGCCTTTTAAAATAAAAGATTCCTTTTGAGATTAAAAAACATCAAAAGTTACCGAAAGCCTGATCCAACCTGGCCTTGGACACTGCCAGGGATGAGGCATACTCAGCTGCTCTGGACAACTTGTGCCAGTGCCTCACCACTTGCATAGAGAATAAATTCTTCCTCATATTTATTCCCAGTCTTCCCTCCTTTATTTTATTTATCTTATAACACTACTTGTCCTTGTTAGACAGTCCTCCTCCAGCTAGCCTGTAGCCCCTCTTTTAAGCTGCTAGGTCTCTCTGGAACCTTCTCTTCAGGCTGAACAAACCAAACTCTTTAAGCCTTCATAGGAGAGGTACTCTAGCCCCTCTGATCGTCTTGGTAGCCCTCCTCTAGTCTTGCTCCAACAGGCTCCTGGCTGCCTTGTATTAGGGAGCCAGAGCTGGATACGGTATTGCAGGTTGAGTCACCAGAGCATAGGGACAGAATCACCTCCTTCAGCTGCTGGTCATGCTGGTTTTGATGCAGCCCAGGGCACAGTTGGCTTTCTGGACTGTGAGCACACATTGTCAGGTCATGTTATCCTTCTTGTCCACTAACACCCCCAAGTCCTTCTCCTCAGGGCTGCTCTCAATTCATTCTCCATCCAGCCTGTATTCATGCTTGAGATTGCCCTGAGCCATGTGCAGAACCTTGCACTTAGCCTTAATGAACTTCATGGGGTTTGCACGTGCCAACCTTTCAAGCCTATCCAGGTCCTTCTGAGTGGCATCCCTTCCCTCCAGCATGTCAACCACACCACACAGCTCAGTGTCACCAGCAGACCTGCTGTCCATCTTGCTGACAAAGATGTTAAACAGCGCTGGGCCTAATACAGATCTCTGAGGAACGCTGTTCACCACAACTCTTTGAGCACAACCCTTCTTTATCCACCGAGTGGCCTGTCCATGAAATCCACGTCTTTCCAGTTTGGAGACAAGGATGTTGTGCAGGACATTGTCAATTATCTTGCACAAGTCCATGATAACACCAGCAAATGTTTAAGATTTTATTCTCAGGGTATAATAGCACGTCTAGCCTCTGTTTGAAAGTATTAGGAGTAGCGCTACCAACTTTAATGGGTGTCACCTCAGACCCTCAACACAGAATGATATGCCACATGTGAAAAGACTCCTAAGAATTAATCTGATAGAACTGTACAAACATTGTTACTGCCAGAGTAAAACTCTACATTTCCTAAGTCTGACCCAGTGCATCTTTTGAAGTAGAAATATTTTCATTATTCTGTACAAATCAGTTGCTCAGGGCAAGCTAAATCTGTACGTGCTTTCCCCTTTGTTGTTTAATTGTATTTCATGTTATGTTTCCATTTAGAAAATGCAGCATGTCCTAAAATAGCCACCCCAACACCCAGCTCATGTAAATTTTAGAACTAAGATTTATGAAATCATATTGTCCAGGTGTTTTATTATATTATCTCGAAATTGCATTGTTTTCTAGTGTAGATTATCTCTTTATTCTTACTTTATTCTATTATGCTTGGATATGAAAAATAACACTAGATTCCCCAAAACAGGTCATTGGGCAGTAGTGGCTGATGTGTTGCTTTCATACATTTTTATGATGTTCCTATAGTAAACATAATTTAATAAAGCCAAAACACACTAAATAAATAATTGCATCTAGAAAAGCAATAAAACCAAATAAAATTAGTACTTTCATAAGTGGAAAAGGTACTTCAATTACTGCTACAAGCAACAGCACACCATAAAATGTGTAGAATAATTTCCCTTATGCATATTTCTAGTATGTAATAATTTGATTGAAAATATGAGGAAACACACAGGAGGTTCAAAATTGTGAAGGGTATACAGTTTTCAGCAAAGGATGCGTAATAATAGTGCATGGAAGCCAAAACTACTTTAAAGTATCTATGGTAGCCAGGGTTTTATTCCATACACTTTCCTGTACTTCATTTATCAACCACATGTTTAATTTAATTTTGTTGGTTTGTTTGTCCAAAACAAATTTTTATATTTTTTGAACAGGCAGGGAAAGAAAACTAATTCTACAATTTCGTCTCATTTGGATTGGATTGGATTGTGTTTTGGCAGCATAAACCTGGAATCCTGCCACCAACTTCTTTTTGGAACAATAGCATGTATTAACTGATGTTTTAGGTGGGACTGACACTAGGGCAGAAGAGGAAGAGAGGTGAGTGGCCATTCACCCCTCTCTCTACACCCTGGCTCTTCACTTAGGTGGTCATTGGAATTTCTATGTCTACAACATCCTTGTCTGAAAATTACAGCATTGTTCTAAAAGAATCCTGAAATTATTTTTTCAGATAGATTTTTGTTGCAAAGTGATATTTCTACATAACAGACTTTATCTTGTATGTCTTGCATGTCTGTCATCTTGTTTTGGGATCACTCACTTTGCAGAAATATAAATTAGGAAGAGTAATCATTTCCCAGTGTATCTTCTGGAAAATGCAAAATTATTCCTTTTCCAGATTTCCTCCAGTTTCATTTTGATTTATTCCAGTCACAGGACTTCCCTTGGGCTACTACTCAAAAGAGTTCACTTATAGGTATATTTTTCTCATTGAACAATATGCAAAGTCTATCATATCAGTATTTAAAAGAAACTAAAGTAACTGCATTCATATGTCTCTTTTTAATATATAAACATGTTAGAAATTACCTTGAAGGGTTAGTTTTTAATGGAAATTACTTTGATTTTAATTTCATAATCACTAAGAACGTCATTTTTGCTCTCCCTAGGCTCGGATGGTTTATTTCTCAGCAGGATGTATACTATGAGCACTGTCAGACTGAAAGATCCTGAAGGTTTAACTAGGGCCACTTTTATCCAAATTTGTAATCGGGTACAAAGAAAGCAAGCAAATGACAACCTTATAAATTTAACTTCTCTGGAAAAACAACTGATGCCAGATGGTACTTAGGGACTGCTACAATCTTACAGTTCTGTGACCATACCAGTTATCACAAAGATGACAAAATTAATGTGAATTTCTGATTTTAAAAAATAATAATAATAATTGCCCTGATTCTCGTCTACTATCAGATATAAGGAGAAAAGTGCTTACTTCACAGTTCACTACAGTCTTAAATATTTTAGTGACTATTGCTGCAGATATTTGACTTGGAATTCAGTGCATGTATAATCACCTGTGGTGGGGTTTTTGTTTGGGATATGATGAAGAATGACTTAAACATGGGACCAGGGCAAAATAACTAAATTTATAAACCAAACTGAATTTTCACTTCTGAGCTTTCTGAGTTTTTAATAAGCATGTCCCATGTTCCAGTCAGAGCTTTGTAATATCTTTAGTAACTCTGATTTCGTGCAGCAACACTTGAAAATGATAATGCACCTTCACTGGCCTGCCCTGTGTTTATGGGTGAATGGATTAGGTCAGAAAAGATAAAACTTGCCAATCATGCATATGTTTGCTCATTTGATTGCCAGTACTTGGCAAATTGCCACCTATGGACTGACCACACTGTGCTGGTGGGTGCACATTACAGTGCAAGAGAGATGCTGTAGGAAATGTAAATGGGAAGAAGGGTACAGAGTGGAGAGGTGGTGTTGGTGATATTTGTTTGATCCAGTCTCTAGGAACTGCACTTCTCTTCAGGTTATTCCACAGCTGAAAGGAATCAGCCCTGCCCCAGTGCCATGAAGCAGCTCTTTCTGAGCAAGCGGATGCTGGAAATACCTTTTTTCCTCTTTCTCTTGCAAAGGCCAAACTCGAATCTTTGGCCTTTTCTCTCCCACATTTGAGAAACATCCTGTTTTGTAGTCGCACACGGTAAAGAGCTGCATGGGAAAAATGCAGCTACTTGTCCAGATGGCACAGCTCAGAAGCATCCTGTGTCACCACCTAAGCACATGCAGTCAGAAAGTGTCTAGGCAGCACTCTACAGGCCAACTGGGTGGGCTTTGGCCACATCGACAGATCGTTGCTTCTTTCTGCATCAATTCCCAGATGGGAGGAATCTGCATACTGTGTGCAACCTAAGTAAAAGGAGCTTAGCCCATCTTCTCTGTATATTTCCTTTTCATAAGCATCTTTTTTTTTTTTTAATTTCTCTTTTTCTCTTTTTTTTTTTTAATTTCCCCAAAGTTGTGGGAGGAGATGGAGTGTGGCTGCCAGCTTGGACATTGCTGACTCTTGGCCATAGAGTCAGCTACTGAGCTGAAGGCAAGAATGTGCTGAAGTGGAGGAAATTCAGCATGTTTGGTAGACAGGCTGCAAGTTCGTTGTGTGGGACAAGTCTCTTGTCAGGGAGAGACAGCGCATGCTAGCAGTGGGGTTAGGCAGGCTTTTTCAAAGTTAATAGTGAGAAAACTCACTGTAACTACAAAGAGAAAAGGATTAGCCTTTAACAGTCCTAGTTTTTAATATACACAGGAAAAACACTCTCTAGAATGTATGGTCTGTCTTGTGCTGAAGTCAGTAGTGCTCCTCAGAGCTATAGATACACTTCTGCTAAAATCCTAACAACTTCAGTGGGTTAGCTCCTTCATCAAAATAGTAACTTAACTTAGGAGTGAGAATGAGATTTTTTTTTAATCTCTTTAGAGCTTTGAGTGTTTACCAATGCCAGTGTTTTGATTGCAAGCATAAAGCCAGAAATTCCCCTGGAAGAAAGAAATTTTAAAAATTACTTCTGCAGACCTTCACAAAAAAATGAAGCTATATCTGCAAGACAAGTTATCCCCTAGAAATGCAACTGCTGGCCCGTAAGAGTGATGAAATATCAAGGGGACCCATTGTATTTTCAGTGCCAAAGATGAAATATAAAACATTGGAAAATATGGGAAGTAGGAATTATGACTTCTAGTGTCTCTCTGAGTTCAAAAGGACAGTTTCTTTCCACTAAGGTGTCAATTTTTTGCTCCCTAGAAGAGGATTAATCGTTGGGATTATGTCCTACCACAATTTGTGCTGTGTCTTCCAACACTGCATCTAAATTTTGCTATTAAATTCTGCAGGAGTTATAATAACAGTTAGGGAGAAATGTGATTTACTAAGTCACATTGATTGATTATATTTTAAAGAAACAGAGTCCCACAAATGTAGCACACACACAATGATTATTGGGAGTGAATCGGGCCATCTTTCTTCATTAACAAAAGTAAGTAAACCAGACAGAGATTTTTCCAGTCTGTTTTAACAGCTTGTGGGGACAATCATCCTCACCTTTATTTCTAGATTCTAAACCTAATCGACATTGCTGGAAATCAGGCTGACAACTTCTTATCCTTCAAAAAAGGGACAAGGAAGTAAAATGTTTCGGTTTTCTGCTGACACTTATGTTACACCAAATGTGCCATAATGCAAAAATCATCTGCTGTGGGTTGTAAATACAGAAATCTCAGCTCAGTTTCAGCAAGAGGTTTTGTGTATTTATACACATTGTTCCTTCTTGTAGGTAAAGATAGTGATGTGTGATTTGAATGTGAAAGCAGGCATAACTCAGCAGTTTTGATTATGTTGTATTGTGTTCTGAGTGTTATTCTGAATGACTAAATGATATTCATGTAAAAATGTTCCTGTGGATGTTTCGCATCCTAAGGAGAGACCAGGGGGAGGGGTGAAAAAAAGATTATTCATGTCACAGTGAGAAATTATGTGGACTGGGTGGAAATAGTCAAGAATCATGGGGAGTCAAGGACAAAACTGTTTAATACTTCTTCATATATCATAAGTACGATGTTACTTGAAGTCTGTGGAGATCAATATTGCCTTTAGAAATTGGGAACTTAAATCATCACACATCGTTACATATTGTAGGAGAAACAGCTCTTGTAACAGAGGGTGGCATAGCTTTTAATTTAAAACAATCCAGGAGAAAAGGAGACCTGATTGTACACAGATCCAGAATCCACAAATTACTGAACAGATGTATTTCACTTTCTTTTTCTTTCTCAAGGAAAGGGAGGGTTAAGACTAATCAGGACTTCTACTAGCTGTGCAAAAAACTGACTAGCCTACTTTTCCTAGATAGATTGATGTATATGGTATAAGATTGGTTTTAATGATGTAGTGCTTAACTATAAGATGAAAAAGAACACGGGAAAAAAATCAACTCCATTCATCAAGTGCAATCTTGCAATGGATAAATTTGCTCCCAGGTTGCTGTAAATTGTAGGACAGCTGGCTGGAGTGCATCTGAGAATGCAAGAATTCCCCATCAAGGAAAATTCAAAAGTTGGTCTTCACATTTCACAGCTCCTTGAAGCAGTAATCAGACTGCGGGTAATTTGCTCTTACATCTGGATCCCTATTCCAAAAGATCTGCAAGGTCCCTGGTTCTGATACACACTGTATCTAGTTGGTTTGCTGTGTAATGGGAATGCACTGCTGAAAAAGTCAACAGGATTTTTCAGGCAAAGGAAACAAGCTTCTGGACAGCTTTAGGAGCACCTGTCTTCGTTGCTTGGTTCAGGAGTATACACCTATGTGGAACGAATGCTGAGCTAAATGCATGAAGCTTCATGAGTACATGCAGGTGACAAGACCAAGTCACAGACTTCTCAGTTCCACAGGGGTCCAACCTGTGTGAAGTTCCTGCTCAAAACTATATCCTTCTGCCTTGTGGGCATGGCAGGAGCAGGGAAGCTGTCCTTTGAATGAATACTTGCAAATCCCAGACGTTTAGGCATGTTACTCATTACAGAGTAAGCACTTTCATTGCAGAGATGGTCTTGACCTGCACTGTCTGCCACTCAGGACACTGTCAACACTTAGCCTATAATAACAAATAAGGATGTGATTTTCAAAGCTGCAGAAAGAAATCTGAGCTTCCTATTTCTGTTACATGTGTAAAAACTCAGGAATCCAGATTTCTGCTCTGGTTTTGCAAATGTAAAATATGTGAGTGGTGCCTGAAAAAGTCAGGTAGGCAGAATGAGTGCAAAATATTAGGTTTTCTCTCAAAGTTAGCAACATGTCTTCCAGTAATTTCTGTCTTAAATAACTATGTCTTCCTGTTTTTCAAGGATCTTGTACATCATTATCATCATCATCAAAAGGAAATCTCAGTGATTGCATGGCACCAGGACACTGGTAATCCCATCTACGCAGGGAAAAGCAATGCTGCCTATGCTGTATGAGCTGTAGGTAGAAGGATGCTACTCTTTGATAGCTTGGCTATGGTCATTCTGTTTCAGATACCTCACAGGACCAATAGTGGGGAACAAGAGAAGTCAGATACACTCCAGTAAAGAGGTTATTAAAGAGGTTAGTTAATGTAGGAACATCAAAAGCCAATTCATGTGGTGTGTGCTTTACATGTACAAAGTGTCTGAAGAACTAAGCCCAAGACGATCATTTGTAAAACAGGATATATTTACCTGATTTCAAAATGGAATGATTATATGACTTTCTGGATGTCACAAAAGTCAGTGGCAGAATCAGGAAAATTCCTTGTAGCCTATCTTATCTGTGCAGATATTATCTCTCTTAGTGTGAAAACAATGGCATCAACAGCAATTTTGCATAAGTAAAGATTGCAGGATTTGGTCAAACCCTTTCTACTGGCTCCAGTGAAGCACACAGGAGCTCCTAAGCTTGGGACTGAATACCTTCATGAAAAGACACTGAAACCTTTTCATTTAGATGATGTTCTATAACTCACACTCTTAGGCTGTGACAACTAATCTCTAGGAGGCGATGAAAGGCTTACCAGAAAATTTGGTTGAGGAAGTAAAAGATTTATCTCTACTAACTTGAAGGGCTAAGTAGTTAAGGCGATAGAAGAACAGCCCTTAGAGAACAGAATTTGTGGGCCCCCAGAATTTTCTTCTAATGACTCTCTGTGCTTCTTGCATGCTATAAAAGCCATCCCTTTTTGCATTTCAACATCTCTATTTCCTTTGATCTGTACGCGTTTCTCATTGACGCTAATAGAGAATGACACTGATGGGGAATATTTTTGCAACAAGGGGAGCATAGAATTGTTATTCTGGCTAAAGCAAAAGCAATATGACTTAAGCAGAGTTTTTAAAAGGCTTAACTCAAGGCTGTGCAACCAAACATGGTATTAGGCTTTCTCTCACTTTTTTTTTTTTAATTTTCATTGAGATTATGTCCATAATTTATCCAGGTTATTGTATTCTTGTAAAATTATACTGCAACCACTCTAGTGTGTTAGCAACAAAAGAAATTCTCTAGCTTATTATAAACATCTTTCAAGAAACCAGAAGCACATGTCCTCTGGAAATAATTTTGCTGGTATTTAGGTTATTACAAAAAATTTCCCAAAACACTGGAATTATTTTGTTATGTTCCCTTATACTCTAGCTTGTTTGCTTAGGTTTTCTAGAATATTCTCCTGGTGCCCTGTTGTGGTGCCTTTCTTGGGTTGCACAAAGAAGCTGCAAAAGTCCAGAAACTCAGCAATTTCAGTCTGTCTTGGCAATGACAATGACCTAGTAATGATGTGCCATCAATGAAAAAAGACCTAGTACAGACACCAGCTGTGCAATAATTACAGTTGGAAAGAAAAAAATATTTTATCCTGCAGAGATTTGGCAGGATGATGATAGTAAGTTTTTGACCCAAAGCAGACTGAATATTTAAAATCTGAAAAATTTTTGAGAATTAAAAAAATGGGGACACAAGTTTGTGGAAAATCAGTAAAAAGTTTAATTTGGATTAACTTTATATTCTTATCTCTGTTATTATTAAAATTGTTTACCTTTGTGAAACTTCTTTCATTTCAATTAGTTTAAGTTCCTCAGTGAAAAACAATTAAAAGCAAAAAAAGAAACATTTGTTTTCTTCCCTCTTTTCTGACGATACTAAAACATAAGGGTTTAACCAACTATCTCGTAAAGGGAGACAAGAAGAACAGAAATGGGAAACAGCTCTGGAGACTGTCCTTCCAGCCTCAGAACGTGCTCTATAGATTGACTTGAGCTTAGTTTATTTTGCCCTTTAAAGTATTGATAAGTGCTAAGTATTGCTAAGTATTGCATCTTGAAAGTCCTTTAGATCATATTTGTTGGATTACTTTTAACTTAAAACTAACATCCATAGATCATGTGTTTTCTGCAGGCTGTGATGTCTCTCAAGGTATGGTCTGAGGTGAAATACAAAAGGGAAAAGATCAATGTATGGAAGCAGCTACCAGACTCAAGTCCAACAGCAAGGCTGTTGGCTGTGTACAGTATGTGGAGCCTCAATCACCCTAGGGAAGAGAAAGCTGACTGCATTGTTTAAAAAGGCTTTATGCCTGCTCACCTCCAGAGAGTTTGAACCTTGACTGGGGTTGTCCAGCAGGAAGGGAAGAGCCAACAGCTATTTGTGGCCCATATCCTTGGATTTATTCCCAAAAGAAAAAGCATCTGGAAACAGATTTACCTCAAGTTCAGCATGTGCTGATGTGCTTTATTGACCTGCAGGAAGAGTCTGAGTGCTTTAACTGATGAGAGCTTTTCCAAGGAGCACTGAAGACTGATTTCTGATGTAGCAGCAGAGGGTAGCTGTCATCACCTGATGTCAAGTGCTCTCATCTGTGTCTTTGTCCTCTTAGCATTGCTTTAGCCTGACACAACTACCTACATGGATGCAAGGTTTTTCCCATGGAATTCTACAGCTCTACCTCTTCCTCTACTGCAAGCTGACCTGTGTGAGCAGAGCTTGGCCATGATGCAACCCCTTCAGGACCAGCAGAGGAGAGGTGAGCTCCATCCCTAAGCAGCAATATCACTGAAGCGTTTAGCTGAGCTATTCTGAAGTCACCTGGCATTATGCCCAGTTATCCTCGGTTGTACCCTGGACATGCTTAAAAGGACAGAGGTTGTTTACCTACATTTGTCTTGTCCAGGTACTGTTTTGTTACTAAAGCGGAGACAAATCTCCCAAACTGTTTGATTTTTCTGGCATATAACTGCAGGTTTTTCTGGAGTTTTGTGCCAGACAGAAACGTACATGGAACAGGAACTGTTATGTGAGGGCTTTTTTTCTTTATTATGAGCTGTATATATACATTTTATTCCTGCAATTCAGTTATTCCTAAATTACACCAGTGTAGGGTAGAATCAGGCTCCTCGTTTCTGACATGAAAAGTCTCAAAAGCAGTGTGACCAGTACAGCTGTGATTCTGGTAATAACTGGTATTTTTTCCAAAGCACCAGCAGCCAGAAGCATGTGAGAATTAATAACAAGTTTCCTTTTAGAACAGGCTAAATTTGTAGATATGGCAACTGCCTGAAAGCTGGAAAAAGTAATCCCATGTAACCTGATGCTCAAAATTTAAAGAGTCAAGATAATTAATCACTTGAAAATACCTTAAAAAACCTAATATTTTTATGATTTTTAAATCAATTCATAGTTTCTGAATCTAGAGTTCTGGCAACATTACAGCTATTGTAGGGAGAGAAAGAATATGGAGAAAATAATGTCATAGAAAATTACTTACCAAGATCAATTTTCTTTGAGGTTTCAAGAGCTTGGGTTTAGGAAAATTATTGGTTATTGGAGCTATGGAAATAAATATTCAGGTATCATTTCATATTATCATCCTTCACAGTCATTTTTAGTATGTGCATTACCAATTTATAAATTACAGTTTAATAGCAGGTTATGAGCAAATATATGGACTCATACCAGAGTTTAACTGCATTTCAGTAACATGTTTTACAATGAAGCATAGGGTTTATGAATTAGAAACACTCATAAAATTAAAGAATCTGATGTGCAAAACGTGCTGTTTGTGTGCAGAAGCCAGAGCAAATAACTGATCCCTTGTGATCTAACCCACCATAAGCCCTCAGGTCCTTTCCCTCCTCTCTCCCAGTGGCTCAGAACTGGCAGTAGTGCTCAAAAAGTATGCTCAAAAATAAGCCCTAAAGTCTGTGAGATTGACCCCAGAGGCAATTGCAAATACTCATTGAAAGTGAGGTCCCCAAGAAGTTGATGTTTATGAGCAAGCTCAGCTTGCTTGACTTCTGCAGTGCACCTGCAATTTTAAGAGTGCAATGTGCTGGCTTCCCTCAGTCTATCCCCAATTTAAATTTCATCTTGCCTGACTTTAATCTTCTCTTTGAGAAGTGTGAGTATTGCTACAGAGGTTCCTCTTCCTCCTCTAATTAGTGGGAGCTAAGACCTCTTACTTGGAGTCGGTGACTGACTTTTCGGTAGCTAAATCTGTAGGAAGGTGAGCACCTGGTGCTAGCACAAGCCATTTCTTTCCCCAATGATGGGAGCAAGCACAGGTCCACCCACATGCAGGGTTAGTGTCAGGGTGCAGGAGAACTGACATCCCAACCTCTGCTATCCCTCTGTGGTTGTGATCATGATCTGAAATACTACTGCATCTCTGTTTCCATACCTTTTGCTGGGATGGCTGGTGGCTGCTCCACTTTATCTTTTTTTTTATTTACTTTCTTGGGCTGTAGAGGGGACATGCTTGTCACACTGGTAACTGTCTCCCCGGAGCTGCAAAGCAAAGTTTCATATGTGAGGGGAAAAGTGAAAGGAGTGAAGGGAACAAGAGTTTATCCCAGTGAGTTCATGCAAATAGATTTGTGAGAGTTCCTTCCAATAACTTGAATTTTGAGATGAGATGGGGATATGCCGAAAAACCTCTTACAGAGGCTGGAAATGCTCTGGGTCTTGCATTTTTTCAACTATAGAGTCTGGATGAGAAATGTGGGAGTCTGATCTTTCCTGTCACAGAAAATGCAAAGCATCAGGTTTAAGTAAGATGCAGGTCATAGCACCTATTCCTTAAATATAAGTATGATCCACTGCTGCACCCAGGATAAGTTTTCACCTGTCTGTCCTCAAGGGGCAGAGGCACAGACAGGTTATGTGAATTGTGTAAGTACATACAGAAAGTGTACGGCAAGGCTCAAACCTTTGATGTGGGCTCTGGGCTAAGACTGCAGACCAGGAGGGCACGCAGCATGTCTTCAGGCAGCAACAAACCCACATTTGAGAAAGCTAACTTCTTAAGAGGCCAGCATATTCAGTATACATAAAATGAAGAATCTGTTCCCCAATATCCAAATTCAGGCATTCTTCAGTACATCTGTGCTGAAAAGTCACTAGTAGGTATGAGGGAAGAGTACAAGCTATATTGTATAACAGAGTCCTGCCAAGAAACCTTCTATTACAGTTTAACATCCTCTAAGTCTGGGGTTTTCACCCTTAGCATCTCACAAAGCCTGAGGTCACAAACCCTTCATTGAACATCCAGGGCTTGGATAAGCAGTCAGGTTGCAGCTGAGCTGTGATGACTGAGCTGTGATGACTGACGGCAGGTGCTCCTAGCTTGCAGCTAACATGAAATAAAATTGTCTTGGCTTAACTGGTTATGAAAGAAAACTTAACTTAGAGCTGGGGTGGGAGGACAGTGTGCAGCAGTGAGTTACAGTGACTGTGGTAGTAGAGGTGACTTCTGAGCAGTTGTTACTCGGATGCATCTGACCATGGGCTAGCCTTGTAGCATCCTGTGGTTGTGGGGACTTTTCTGTTCTGTGCTAGTGAGATACACCACTCAGTGGGATCCAGTCATTTGGTTTTTTGTCATAACTGGCAACAGTGATTTCACCATTTATTTGGCCGCATTTTAAATCATTTGTTCCAAATTGCTGTTCCTCTCCAGGTTCTATTGCATAATGAAACATTCTCTTTGTATTAATAGAATAAAATATTCAGATTGGGCCACATTCTTAATAAAGGTTAAGATGTCTCAGCTATTGCCCACACAAGAATAACAAAATAACTGACATTTCATTTTACACAGCTGTAAATCCAAATGAATGTCACTACCATTGGTAAAATCACTCTGGATTTACACTTGCATAGATTAGAAAAAGACTTGGGTTTGCTGATTTTCCTGAGTTCTGTACTCAGTCCAAAACACGGGGTTGCTGCCAAATGTTTTTTAAAAGTGTTTAAAAGGTAAAGTATTTTCATGATTTATAAATAAATCACACCAACTATGTAAACTGGGGGTTGAATTAAAATAATTTCAAAGTCTGCCTGCACTATTGTGAACCTATCCCACAACAACCAATTGTTTCTATTTTAAAATCAAAACATGAATGGTTTAAAACCGGCAGGAAATGAAAGCGTCCTGCCTGGCTCCATTGCCCAAGCACAACAAACAGCAAAGAACAAAAAATTAAAAAAAAAGGGACCAGAATTACTTTTTTAATGGTTTATGTTTTAATAATCCAAGGTCATTAAGTCAGATGACTAGCTTAAAGATAATATTATTCTGATATAGATACATTAATCACAATATATTAAAAGTATTAGTGTCAATTCATTGCCTTAAATATTATTCCTGCTTTGCCACTGAGAAAGAAAAGCTACAGAGAAATGTATTTGTGGCTTATGCTTTTCTTTGAAATGCCAGAGCCACACAGGGTTAACTAATTATGGCAGATACAATAACTCTACTTGCTGTCTTAGAACTGAGCTCCTCAAACCAAACAAGGAGGCTCAGAAAAGACTCCTTGGCTCCAAAACACTGTCTCTTTGTGAGCTTGTCTTGTTCTATGTCTAAAAGGAAAGTTAGTTTTTTATCTGCAGCTCCTCCTCCAGCCTCCTGGCTTCTATTTCAACAGTGTCACATTGTTCATTTCTTGAAGGATCTAATGAGTTTTAGGGAGCAATAAAAATACAGGCATGTGGGGGAAAAACCTGTAGAAGGTGTCTAAAAATCATGGTGCCAGGACAGCAGTTTCTTTGGAGGTCATGGCTGTCCCAAGAGCTGGCAAACTACGACAAATTTTGGCTTTATTATCCTTAATGTAATCACGGATGTGGGACTTTTCCTGTTGTCGTCTAAGTCAGCTATTTCCTCTTGTCAAAGGTTTGCAAGGGAATGACAAAAATTCATTTAAATGAACTGGGAGCTCCTTTGATACTTTCCAAATAGGGGAGCTGTAGGAAAAGGTTTCAGGGATGGACTGGATACTGGGTTCTGGTTCAGTTCATGCCAAAACAAATATATAAAAGACGGGGGGAAAAAGCTACAGCTCCTAGGGATTTCTGGATCTTAAAATCAACAAAATTATCTAATAACAAAGAAGATAATAAGAAGCAGGATATTTAAAGAAAAGAAAACCCAAGAAAATGGAATTGGGTAGTTTAGAAAACCCAAAATAACTGTACTTTTCATTTAGGTATTTATTTTTAGAATGTGGTAAGTAAATGGTTTCTGGTTAACTCATTTTTTTTTCTCCTTAGTTTGTTATTAGTCAAGGAGAAAATCAAACCCTAAACATTTGCTTTATTCTACTCAGGAAATCTGGATTCAATTTTCTTTCCTACCACAACCATTTTGTGATACCTGGGGCAAATCACTTAGCCCTTTGTGCTTCTGATTCCAATTAAGTAAAAACATCATTATGATGTGAAGACATAAAATATTTTAGGATGCTTAGGTATTACTGCAGTGGGAGTGCAGACATTTCTTAGACACTGGACTATTAATGTAATTTTGAAACTGGATTCTGCTCTGAGTTTAAAATATCACTAAGGGAGTTGGAGCTCAGCCTCTCTAATCAAGGCTGAATTCTGCACAGTATAGTCATTTTGACTGGCAGATATCTCATGAAAATTAGCTCATCCATTTGGCCTAATGGATATTAACACACTTTGTTTTGGGTCTGAATATGTTGAATTAAGATCCAAGACAACGAATGTGCAGATGGAATGGGTTCAAAGGAATTTATGGTTTGTATTTTGAGCAAAAGCTGAAAAATAACTGCTACCAAGTGTGAAACATAATAAAAATGATACCAGTAAAACTTTTGTAGCTATTTAATTTTAAAGCCCTGAACTCAGTGCAGTTTAGACATTCATTTTTGGGATTGAGGCTTTCATTAGCATATCTTGTCACACTGAAATGCATTAAGCCATATTTTTGTCCACATAGAGTAATACATCTTTTGCTTCCAGAGATTCCATTTTGTAGTGAAGAATTCATGTTGGCTTGTTTTCCTCCTGATATTCAGTCTCCTAAGTTTAGTGTTTACAGTAACATCACCACCACATAATTTATTCCCAGAGAGGCAGATTCTGTAGTGAATCTTTTTATCAGACCACCATGCTCCTTTTTTCCTGTACTTTCAGGTAGGTCTCAATTTTCTTCCGTTCTCTACCAATCTACTTTGATTTCCTCCTCCTTCTTTTCTGAATGTTTTGATAGTTTGGTTTTGTGTGGGTTTGGTTTGGGGTTTGGTTTTGGTTTTTTGTTGTTTTGGGAGCGTTGGGGGTGGTGGTCAGGTACACAGAGTGTTGTTTATTTGTTTAGTTTTTGTTTGATTTTGTACTTCCAACTTTGTCCCAGCAGCTAATAAAGAAGGGGGAGGAGAAAACATCCAAGGAAAAATAAAAATTGCTGAGCTGTCTCTGTAAAATTTTTGGTGTGGTGCAATGGCTGGTCAGGGTCACAGAACAAAGATCTTTCCATGAATAGCGCAAAAGTTTCAGTTTATACTGGCCTCTCTTGAACTCTCTGTTGCTTTGTTGTGACTTCACTTACATCTTAGTGTCGGTTAGATTGAATCCAGCGATAAACCCATGAAAATTCACTAAACATTACACTATTTGAAGATCTAGGGCATGCTATACTTGGCATCAAAACACATAATATCTAAAAAGATTACAGAATCACAAAATGTTAGGAGTTGGAAGGGACCTTGAAAGATCATCTAGTCCAACCCCCATGCCTAAGCAGGATCACCTAGATTAAATCACATAGGAACGTGACCAGATTGGTCTGGAATGTCTCCAGAGAAGGAGACTCCACAACTCCCATGGGCAGCCTGTTCCAGTTCTCCATCACCCTCACAGTGAAAAAGTTTTTCCTTACATTCAGATGGAATTTCCTATGCTCCAGTTTGGATCCATTGCCCCTTGCCCTATCACTGGCCATCACTGAGAAGAGCTTGACTCCATCCCCCTGACACTCACCCTTTACATATTCGTAGACATTAATGATATCACACCTCAGTCTCCTCCAAGCTGAAGAAATCCAGATCCCTCAGTCTTTCCTCATAAGGAAGGTGTTCCACTCCCTTACTCATCTTGGTGGCCCTGCTATGAGATGCTATGAGAAATAGTATCCATGATACCAAGTGATACTGGATTTAAACTACAAAGCTAGAAACACGTTTTCTGCCACTGGAAACTGGGAAGCAGTTGTTCTGTGTTGTTACAAAGCATCCCTCTTCAATACTTTTTGGAAAATCATACAATGGAAATCAGTTTGACAGCACCACACAATCAAAACCTTTTGGAGTTGGTGCTATTTAAAAGGACAGTAATTAATGACTGCAGCAGAAGTAGAATTTTTCACACTACTTGGGAGTCTTCAGCTGGGAATAGATTCTGGGCCTTGAAAATCTGCTTTTGAGCCCCACTCCCTGTTCCTGGCTGGGAGAATCACAGGGTAACACTGTTTTGTGCTATGTCCATGGTTTAACTCATCACCATCTGGTGAGTTGTTCAGAAACCCTAGAAAGCCACACAGGATGAAAGCAGGCTTTCTTCGAAACCACAAGGAGAGGCTTGTCACAGAAGCACCTGCAGGACCAACAGCTAGGTAGCCCAGATAGAGCTCCCAGTAGATGTTGGCTTGCAGGCACAGCGATGAGTCATGGACCAGGGACTCTTTGTCCTCCTACAGGCAATTTATATAACATTACTCATTTTTTTTCAGCATACATAGCAAAACAAAAATAGAACTAGTGTCTTGGCTTATAGTAAAGAGAAGTGTAATCTCCTACCTGTTCTGAGGACATTTCACCAGGTAATGCTTCACTGTTAAAGAAAAGAGAAAGAAAATGTGGCTTCACACCAATGCAGTTTACAGGTTGCAAACGGGCACTGCAGGCAGACCTGTATTGCTGAGACTAAAGGGTTGCCAGATTGTTACACTGGGAAAGAACTGCTAATTGTCACCATACATTATATTGTGCAATGTAGTCTGACTCAAAGACAGCTAGAGTTGAAAGAAGGGAATGTATCAAACACCACCAAGAATCTGCTGTGGAAGTGCTGGGCAACACACATTCCAATGGTCAGCCCAGCCAAAAGACAGCTTGCTAAGGAAAAGCACAGCAGGCCAGTAATTTTACTTTGAAGACTTTTATTTCCCTTGTGGTGCCTCTATTTATTTCCAGAAGCCTGAAATAAACTATTCACCCACAGGAGCCACTGCTGTTCCTAATATAAACTAGACTGTGGCTTCAGGCATAAAGGGATTGCCTCCTGGGAATGGATCAGAGGTCCAGTCCAGCCACTGTCCCACCTCTGACACCTGTGTGTGTGAGCTGTATAAATCCTTCTGCTTTGTATTCTTCCCAGTAGTCCTGAGCAAGGTCAGTTCCCTACTTCCTGCAGCTTTTTAGGAGCCAGGGTTGTTAGATGCTGTTTTGAGGCTTAGCGAATGCTATGTTCTGTGTTCAGATGTGCAGGCAGGAGGAGAGGCTCTGGCTGTTCTGGGCAAACTACTGCCAACTTATTTGTCAGAAGGAAAACAGGGTGAATCCTTGGGCCATGTTGTGAAGTTGAATAGAACACATGCACATTCCTCCTTCATGTTATGTCTTTTAAAAGACCATGAAAACCAGACAAAAGTGCTGAGTGCACTTACGTGATTATGCCCCTCTCCACAGGACAGTTTTCATATTTCGTCTTACCTAAATTCTTCTAAGGGATTGCATTTTATTCCTAATGAAAGGGGAGCTGAGAGCACTAGAAGCTGGGGCTTATACAGGGACCATGTCTAAGCCAGCCAAGGCAGTGCTTCCATCTGTCTGTCTGGCCTGTTTTAGATGTACAGGAGACTATCAGACCTGACCCTTTAGGAGTAAGGGTGTGCTCATATGCTTGGGCACCTCTATGTATGTATTAGTTTGGGTTGCCCTACAGTAAATAAGGCTCTGAACAGGGGATTGGGAAGAACAACCACTCCTGTAGCAAATAAGCATAGACTTCTACCAAAACCACAATTGTTTTATGATTTGTAACCATTGCTGTTTCCCACAGCTGCCCTGTGCCAGCCCCACCTGCAGTACCAATCCAATTGAGCTGAGGGAGCTCATTAGTTGAGTGGGTGGGGCATATTATCTTTCTTGTGGTGTTAGGGCTAGGAAACTGGAGGAAGGGGTTGGAGTGATGTGAGGGTTAAGGGAACTGTTGATTGTTTTATGGAGGGTTAGAAACCTTAATGGAAACTTGCTCAGCAAGGTGAGGTAGGAAGATCGTTTTGATCGTCCTGCGTCCTTGACCTACTCTGAAGGGGAAAAGCAGAGCCAGGTTTCTCTTGAAGGACCTTTGAGGAAGATGATACTACAACCACTTCCTTGAAATTGTGTGAGAGTTGGGGTGATGCTTCCTTGAGGATTTATGGACTAATTGATTTGACTGATGGCTCTTTTTGCATGGATATTTGAATCTTCCTAGTCCAACCCACAACGGAGGCACAGAGCGCTGAGGATGGAGAGGAAGTAAGACAAGACTTTATTTTTTATTTTTCAGAAGAGATGTCTTATTCTAGCAGTATGAATTACAGAGCACTGTTGTTGGCTGATAGGGTGGGTACCTTGTAGTCAGACCCTAACCTGTGTAAGGTGTTCCTGGAGGTGTTAGAAGAGCATGGACCTGGCTGAAAGGCTTGCCTGAAAATCTTGTCTGTTGTATACCAAGTACCTGTTTGCTAAGCTTTGTTCTATTTCTATTGAATACATAACTTTAATGCTGTTAGTGTTTATCGGATAACGTTCAAAATCTGTATAAGAATTTGGTGAAGCTTGCAGCTATTTAGATATTAGGATAATAAAGAAAAGATTTAGCAGCTTGGAGGAATTTACTTTTCTCCGTTGCATATGCATATTCTGTATTTGATTCTGTATTACTTCCGCACTTATAGAATCATAGACTCCTTTGGGTTGAAGGGGATCAGAGTTACTCTACTGAAGGCACTACCAGGAAGATGGAGCTGCAGCCTGAAATGTTTGCGGTCAGATTTCTGTATTCATCTATTTTTTATTTGCATGTCTTCTCCCATGTGTACCCGAGTCACTTGTTCCTTTGTGGTATGTGTGTAGTGCTGAGGAGGCAGCAAAGTTAGTTATCTCTTGTCAATAACAGGCCAAATAATGCTCTTGAAAGTTTCTGTTCAGAGATGGTTCTTGCTATTTCATCTAACATGATGTCTGCTAAGCATGTTGGTATCTTGCCCTCACAGCCTGTATGGGGCCTCCAAATAAACCATTATTGAACTGAAATGAAAAGAGACTGTACTGGCTACTCCACAGATCTGAAATAGCACTTTTGATTACAACAGCAATGCTTTCATGCAGGTTCAGCCTCTCTAAGATAAGAATAAAATGGTAATCCTTGATCTTGAAAGGTTATTATGCAAAAGCACATCTGAATGACAAAATGATGGTTTAGTTTCAAAGAGCACTTCAAAGGAGACAGTGCTAGTAACAACCCCCATTTTCCCAAGAATATTGACAGCTAGTCAGGGAATAAAACAGAGCATAAGATGACTGCTTTGAAATCCCTCTAAACTTGTCTGCAAAAAAAGACACTCATGCAAAATGTTAGGTAGATCAGGTCAGAATGCAATTTAATGGTATAACGCCTGGTCTTTGAAAGAAACTCTAACAACATTCCGTTTAAGTTTATGCAAAGCTGAAAAATTTTGGTAAGTTCAAATCAAGTTTCAAGTGAATGAGCTATTTAAAGAAAACAAATATATGTTTTAATTTTGCTGTTATTTGATTTTATTAAAATCAAGGCAAGAAGATAGTTGTCTTCTGCATTTTCCTTCTCCCATTTTCTCGATCTCCCCCTTTGGTAAGGACCTTGCAGTCAGCAAGAATGATATTTCACTCACCTGTGGATCTCCTCTTGTTCAGGAGTGACTGACAGAGAATGACAACTGTGAAAAGGAGGACACTGATGATTCCTATTGAACACACAAAAACTGCATACATGTACAGATCTGAAAGTTAAGCACAGACGATGATCAGTGTTGTAGCTGTATGCTTTGTACATACGGGATAGAAAATTATGGATGCAAACATGTGAACAGAACCTGGCCCTAAAGATTTAGAGTAACAGCTCGTAAGTAATTTAACCCTCTAGAGACTCTCATACAGTATCCAGCTCAGTTTAAAACCTGGTTGAAGTATGCATAAATGCAAATAGGTGTAGTTGAGGGCTTGCTTTCAGGAGGAAGGAGATGGATGGTTTGGGTTTTTTTGGCTTTTTGGGGGGACACACACAGAAAAAAACCCAAAACAACAACAAAAAATTACTTTTTTTGAATTATTTCCCAGTTCAAACAGCTTTACTAATTTAAAAAAAAAGGAAAGGAGTGGGAGGAGTGTTGAGTGGCTAAGGAAGAAAGTCTGTGATTCTGTGATTGCTACTTCTGTTTGCAGCACTGGCTTGAAGTTTGTGTTTGGGTTTCCAATCTAGTGCCTCAGTCTCCCTTTATGGCTTTTATTCAAGTGCCATAACACGTTCCCAGTGGAGCTGACAGGAGTTATAGCATGGCAGATCAAGATGGATTATTTTCTTCAGAAGAAGAAATCTTTAATGACTTATTTCTGCTTTTACTAGAACTCTAAATAGAGTATTTTAAGGATGCTCTGCCCATTAATGTCTTGAAATGTCCTTAGGGAGGTATATTGGCTTGTTTCCTCTCTGTGAAGCAGGAAACTAAGCCTCAGAGGTCAAGTGTTCTTATAGAAAATAGCATTTCTGGAACTAGACCCTTGACCTGCAGTTATGTTTTTCATTCCCCTTACACAGGACAACAATATAGTTTGTAAATTGTGGTTTAAACAGCAAGGCTTTCCACAGAATCAAGGCCAGCCTGCAAGTGAGCACTGCTGCTTAAGCAGGCAGCACAGTGGAGCAGCTGGAAATGCCATGCTGGTGCTTCAGACTGGGACAGGAGGTGATGAGAATCCCAACTGTTTCCAAATTCTGGGTTTAAGTAATCTCGAACAGCTGATCACTATTCTATGCAAAAATACTGCTTGCCTCAAAACTCAAAGGAGCATTAGGCTGTTCTTGCAGTGTGACTGGTGAGCAGATTGTCAGGGTAGTGGGAGTGCAGAGTGCTTGGTACATCTTCGGACACAAGCAGCCCCTTCTTGGATAAAGGGATTTATTTGCACTGCAGGGTTAGTCAGGCACAGGTTATTTGTCCATTGGTCATAATAAATGCATGAGAAATTGAAGCTGGAACTTTCTTTTCTCCAGCACCTCTGGATTCTGTAGGATGCTTTCTTAGGCAAGATATGAGTTTGTACAGAAACTAGCAAAATTGGGCATTTTAGCTGTAGCACTGAAATAAAGTAACATCTTGTATACAATCAGTGGTGATTATGTGCATCTTTACCTTCAAAAAACTTCCAGGCTTCATAGTTTTTCTTGAAAGTGGGATCATCAGAAGATTTTGAAATCACTGAGGGAAAAAAAAAAACAAAAAACAAACTGAAAAAGCATGGAATAAAATGTTGGGACCTCTTGAAGTAAGGGTAGCTCTATCTTAGACTGCAGTGTACTAAGACCTTGCTTTATCTCCCAGGATGATTACCTTTCAATGGAACACACGATTTATAAAACAGCATTATAAAAATATTTTTCAGCAAATCTGATCTAGCTTGCAGTCCTCAAGAGTGCTGTACAGTTTGTGAGACTGCCTCCTGTTCTCCTCCTAATCAGGGAAAATGCACTATGTGACTCTCAAAAAAAAAAAAAAAAAAAAAGTAAAGTACAGCAAGAGGATAGAAACACTCTGTAGAAGGGCCTAGGTCTTAGAATAAGGGGTCATTGCTTAAAAGGTCTGTAAAGACTTTATGGGGATGGTCTGAATATCTCAGGGAGAACACTGTAATGAACACTGTGTGTAGCTATCTTTATTCTGTGTTCTCAGTTACCCAGAACTCATCCCTCTAGGGCTGTAATTTGTGTTTCTGTCCCAGAGCAGGCTATTTAGATTAACAATTTTTTTCTCTCCTGCTGCCTTCCTATCAGGCAACTCTAAGTAGGGAGTAGTCTTCTCTAAACAATATGTAGTGCCTCCAAACCATCATCCACAGATGGGTAATCCTTCAAGACCACTATGCAAAGTACTGCACATCTCCGAGGAAGAGCAATACATGTTCCAAATAGTTTATAATCCAAGAGGAGAGACTCTATGTAGGAGGACAAACAGAAAATTAGGCAGTGTGACTATAATCCTACTGGCATGGACAAGATAAATGAGTAGAGATTATCTTGTTGGTAAGTTTATCTGTCAGAGTTTCCAACAAAACAGATTAAATAGTAGTCATATGTGGGATTTTCTAATGGTATAAGTGTTGCAAGATACAGAAATGGAAGATTATGGCCCCCTGTCCCGTGCCCCTCCAAATCCCTTTTTATTTTTTCAGGGAAGGTAGCCTAAAATACATGTTAAAATCTACATCTGGTGCTTTCATGTAACAAATGAGTAGATTTGTTATAATACTCAATACAATCTTCCCATCATAACTGAAGACTTCATAATCCTGAAACCAATTCCATATCCATTGAGTTAGCTCCACACCTGACATCCCTACAGGGCATTCCTTAAGGAATTCCCTCTCCAGTAAGGTACTTGTTCTTTAATGATTTGCCATGTGATCTTCTCTTGGGGCTTAAGACCTCACTGGCAATCTGAAGGACACCACCAAATTCCTGTTTCATTGCTATCATAAATGAGATCATCTAATCTGATGTCATTAAAAAATGTCATCATACACAAATAACCTGGCTGAGGAAACCAGAGGGGGTTTTGAACAATGATCCAGTAGTCAGAGTATTTTGATTCCAGTACTATGTTGGACAGATGTTACAATATTGTCATTCACGCATTTACCCAGAACTTTGTAGTCTGTAGTCCTCCAGAAACAGAGGCAATTCTGTGCAAAATCTGCCCAGGTAAATGCTTTCTGAAGCATTTGGATGTGCTTCAGGAAAGTTCATGCGTGCACAGGTGGGTTTTTTCTGCAGATAGCCAGGTGTCATATCCATGCATCTTTGAAAGGCACAGCACAGAAATCAACTTTTGAGGAAAGTGAATAGAAAAAGAACTAACAAGCAGTACTCTCACTTGGGGGTCTCTCTTAACACTGCAGTGTTAAAAGTCCTTCTTAAGACATAACAAGGGAATTTTTTTCTAAAGGATAAACCAGATAGATAGCTAAAGTTTTTAATTCCATCATTGCATATTAAGAAACTGTAGCTTATAATTCAAATGTTTTTCTGCAGCTCCAATATGTGTATCTGTATAGGTCTGTGTTGCAAAAAAATGCATTTGGAACTTCTTAATGTCTCACACATTCACACCTGGGATCATGTTAGGAAACAACAAAATCTCAACCCAGCTGTATTGTGGCAAGGTCTTTTGCTTTGAATAGTGCTATGCTTGGTGAATGACAAAGGCTGCATAATGAACTGCACTAGGTTTTTTCTGCTTCACTAGTCTGATTTTTGAAGAATAAGAATTTCATTTTTTCCCTCTTGAAATTTGTCTTACACAGTGACCCCCTCTTTTGCTTACATGGGAAAAGATCTAAATGCTATTTCTGCAACCATCTGATGCCAAAGTGCAAGACACTTTTCTGGTGCTTAAGCATAAAGATACTATATTTTGAATTTGGGCCTAACTGTGGACACATTAACAAGAGTGAAATGTTGGATGAGACAGCAGCTGTGGTTTGTTTGAATACTGTTACCCTATTTGATAAAGCACACACAGTACAATTTAAGTACCCAAGTGCTGCAGGCAATTTGTGTTGCTCCTTTTGTTGTATCCTGGAACTAACTGTAATATAAGTAAATCCCTTTGCAATAAAAAGTGTAACCAATCATAAGATAAAATACAGAAATTATTTGAAAAAAAATTTCTTTGAAAAGCCTAACTGCTACCATTGGGGAAATTGGAGACTTTATCACCACTCTTAAAAGAGTTGCCTTCCCTCCCATGTGTAGCAAGTCCTGTATCCTTGCCATGCATTAACTGAATGCTCACTAAGGCAGTCCTTTGTTTCCAGTAAAGAGGATTTTAGCAGTAAAACAGTTGCTATGGCAGTCAGAGACGGGTCATTTTTCAGATGTCTATTGGTATCTTTAATTTGGATTTAGAATCAGTGTACTTTTTTGGAGCGAGCTGGGGTGATGGCAGTGTCTGCCTCAGATGCCCACAGGGCCCACTGTGGGGGTCTTTAGTGTGCAGGTGGGCCTGCCTTCCTCCTTGGCCTCAGGGTTCCTGTTCTGCTGGGGTGGGGGGGGAAGTATTTAAGGACTGAAGAGTCATGGTTTTCCTTCTTCACAATAACTACATTAACCTGAACTCCACACTTTAGCTAGAGAAGAGCAATGAGAAGGTTTTGTGTTACAGCTAGCAATAGCCTAAGCAGCTATGAAAGATGCAGTGACTTTTTTGTGAGGAGAGAAGTGATAGGTGACAGTAATTTGTATTGCTTTTTCTTCTGCTGCCATGTACCTGGAACATATTATTCCCTTTCAAAGCAAGCCTGACAAACCAGTAGGAAATTCTAGCATTCCGTGAGTGACAAAACACACTTTAAACTGCTGACCTGCCCTGAGATAATGACATCACAGAAAAATCTTAAAAATTATTTGCCAGCTTCAGCCCTGTCCATTCAATATTTGAGGCCCTCTTGGAAGTAACATCTGGTTGCTCAGCTTCTTTTCCTCTTCTTACCCAGCACAGTGTTTGAACCACTTGTTCTCTGTAGGTTGAGATGAAAGCCTTAGCTTCCCTTCCCCACACCAGTCACGAGCTTTGCCCCTTCCCAAAGGTGGGAGGATGAAGCAATAGGGATAATCAGTCCTTCTGCTTGCCAGTTCCCTCTTGACAGTGACTGATTCTTTCAGCCAAATCTAGAGGGGTGATAGAGAGCCAGCTCCTAGCCAAGCATGGGAACAGCAGGGAAGAACAACTGCTGAGCATGAAGCAAGCTAATGCCTGAAGTCAGTAGGGCAAAATCATACATGCAATAAAGTTTCATTTCATATCCCTGTGTGGTTACCAGACTAACCGCTGTATCTTGGCTCCAGCTACTCAACATGGGGTCAGTGCTTGTAAAACTTAATGCCCTCCAGTGATTAAGATGGCTGAGTTCAGATGTTGGGCTCTAGTGTTCTTACTTTTCACTGTTTAAAAATAAAAGAGTGAAAAAAGCAGCAAAAATCAGACAAGGAACTGTTCTTCACACTGTGAAGTTAACAAATTCTGTGTCTGAACCCTAATGTCTCTCCTACCCACAGCAACCTTACTACGGGCCACCTCCTCCTGTGGTATGTCCAGGAGCACGTTACTGACTGTGACATGGAAAGTCACTGGACACATAACAGCTCAAGAACAATAATTACCTCTTCTGTTGTTGCAGCTTTCCTTCAGTGTGGAAGCTTGGGCAGATTTTCTCTCCTTACATTAACTTGTATAACTTTAATATCTTTAAGATTGTTATCTCATTATTACCAGCCCATGGATTCAAAAGGTTGCAGACTAGTAATGTGATCATGTAGGCTTTGGTTTCTTCAGGATATCAGGCTGTGGATTACAGATGACATTTGGCTGCAGGATTATACTTCTGACCCTTAGTACCATTCGCTCTGGTGATTTGTATTTAGGATTCTAATGAGCTTTAATGTAGCTTCCCTCAAGTCCCACCTCTGTGGTTGTCTGTGCAAAAGATGTGTGGCAGATACACACAGCTGGGGTTTGGATGCCAGACAGCTGTGCTTTTTCCTGGTAGAGAAAGGTAGGGGGTTGGGATCTCATTTTGGACTTGGGTCCTGCTCTGTTGTTATTTATATTTTTGACTGTCTGCAAATAGGAGGCAGAGGAAATCCCATATGAATGTCTTAGAGACTTTCCAGACAAGTTTTGCATGCTCAGTGCAATCAAATTGCTTAGACCAGGGTTTTCTTGATGATGTTTAAAACTGATCCAAGGTCTTTGCAAACAAAACATCAGCTTTTGATTATTAGTGTCTTTCATCATTGCTAGTAAAAAAAGCAGCTAATTACATTATGATAACACCATGATTTCTCAAGGTAGATTTAAACATTGCTGGTCAATGTGAGGCTGCTCTTTACCTCTTGTTTCATTGTATTTTTCATATCTTTGCTCTCATACTTATGACAGATCAAAGTGAAAGATTATCATACCTTTGAGTTATCTACAGAAGATCATACACTCACAAGGTAATATATATCAAGTGTCATAAGCAAAAGTACAGAGCAGGTACTAGAAATGCTACTTCCACTCACTGCTAGAACTAGAACCAGAAACAGAGGAAATACCAAGAAAAATACAAGATTTCTAAAATATAAACCTTCTATTTCTGGCTGATCCACTGCATGGGGCTGTTCAGCGTGGTGAAGAGGAGGTTCCGGGGAGACCTTATAGCGGTCTTCCAGTAAGTACCTCAAGGGGGCCTACAAGAAAGATGGGGAGAGGCTGTTCAGTAGGGCCTGTTGTGATAGGACAAGGGGTAATGGTTTTAAAATAGAGGGAGATAGATTTAGATTAGATATTAGAAAAAAGTTCTTTACTGTGAGAGTTGTGGAGCACTGGAACAGGTTGCCCAGGGAGGTGGTGGATGCCCCATCCCTGGAGACGTTCAAGGCCAGGTTGGATGAGGCCCTGAGCAACCTGATCTAGTTGGGGGTGTCCCTGCTTCTTGCAGGGGGGTTGGACTAGATGACCTCTGGGAGTCCCTTCCAACTCTAGCTATTATATGATTCTATGTTCTTCAGGAAATAAGTTAATTTCATGATGTTTCTGTCTCTTTGTATTTAAATAATAATGTCATCTGTTTATTCTCACTAGCAAAGTGAGAGACCTAGGCTTGAGACCTATAGCTGAATGTAAAGGTGTTTTAATTACCAATATTATGATAAAAGGCAAAGGAAATAGTCTTCTACAAATCTATCAATCTTCTCACTTCTTTACGTTATGGGCTGAATGTTGTTTAAATTGCAATGAGGAAGAAGCTTGAGTATTGGGTTTTCTTCTGATGTGTATGGATGACACTTAAAAATAACCTAAATTCAAATATTTAAAAAAAAATTGCCAGAGGAAAAAAGGAATCACGGGACAAGAAAAATTATAAAACTGAAATCATTGTTTTCTCACCTCTTATTTCAGTAGCTGCTGTGCCATTTGACCATGCTGTCCACTTATTCCTGTGTTTGCCAATTTCCTGGACTTTGCAAATATAATGTCCTTGATCAGTTTGCTGGAGGCTTAGAATAAGAAATTTATACATAGTTCCATGTTTCTCTTTAAGAAGATGAAGTCTTTGCTTGTGGAAATGATGAGTATAATTTCCATAATATTGAACAGACCCAAACTTTGTCATTTTGATCATCAGATATTCCTGGTTAGGTGATGCAGCAAAGACCCACCGCACAGCCAGCAAATTGTCCATCTTTCTCTTTTGAGAAATGTGGCAGTAAAGGGTAGCATTATCTCCCTCAGAATATCGCACTGTTGGTCCTGGAGAGACTGTCACATTTAAAGCCTCACAAATATCTACAAAGGAAAGAAAAGATGGTAAGAATTCACCATGCTGGCACAGCAACACCATAATGTGTCCCAGTGGGCAGGTCCACAGCAGGTAAACTGATGGCATCCGTTTGGTGTTCAGCAATTTAATGGGCTTTTGGAGCCTTCTCTCTCTGTGAACATTAAAGATGCTATAAGGACTTCCTTCAGTGAGTCTGCACTAGTATTCTTGCTTTTGCTAACTAATAAGATAGGGCTGAAGTGGACACCTTGCTGTATGCACAACATCACAATCTTTTGTCAGTCAGAACAAGAGCTATCTAAATCTAGCTTGGAGCACAAGCCAAGAATGTCTTTTGGAAAGTTGTTTTTCAAACAGCTCTTCTTACAAATTCTATCCTTCACAGGATTTCTAGGCTAAATTGTTCCAATAGCCAGTTTCTGCTCATTTGTCCTGTGCCAGCTTTAAATTTATGTAGTATTTTCTCCAGTACTTGCTTCCTGACTCCATATATAAACAATTATCTGGTGTCTCAGCCTCCATTTTCCTGAGCTGAAGAAGCCAAGCTCTGTTCATCTTCTATAGTAAAATAGTGTCTACACTATCACCTTAGTAGCCCTTCTCTGCATTAGTTTGGGTTTAAATTTTGGTTTCAGTTGGTTTTGTTTGGGGTTGGTTGTTTGGGGTTTTTTTTTAATGTGTGTGACTGGAATTATAGTCTGGTACCTGTGAAATAGTCATGGAACTTCCCAGATTTGACTAGAAATACCTTGTCTGGTATATGCCAAAACTACTTTGTCCTTTTTCATTATATTTTCACATGTGATTTTAATTACAAACAAATACATATAACATACTTGTGTGTTTTCCCTCCTTTGTTACTTGTGGCTCAGTTCCTAGGATATCAAAGAAATTCTTACTAATCCCCAGGTGCCTGATAGCTTTACTAAGTTCTCCACTTTTGCTGCTTGGTTTTTCACACGTTATCCCAATCTTATATGAACTTGATATGGTCAAGTGCTTCTGGCTATTTCTTTTAGACATTATTTGTGCAAACCTTATCTTACACTACTGAAAGACTACTAATCCCCCTATATACCCATAACTACCTTCTCACTTTACAGTTCTACATGTCCTCTGTTTTAAGCAATATTCTCCTTGTCATAATCAAGTGGCCATCTCAAGTCCTCCCAACAAAAAATTAAATTTAAAATGGCGTTATTTACATGGCATATGACATGAGATTATATTGGGAAAAATTATTATTCCATTTTTTCACTCATTTCTGACACTTGTTTTTCATTGTGAGCCTAGCTTAGACCAGTTATTTGTGTGTCTGCTTTATTTCTAACAAGAACCAGTACAGGTGAAGGTGGAAAGAAGCCTGTAGCTTTTCATTACAGGAACACTTTTCTTTCCTGACCTGATTTATGCTGGACTAAATTCTGAGGCATGAGAATCAACAGTCATTTTATTTACTTCCTAATGTACAGTAAGAATGATCTTATTAGTCATATCAGAGTCTGATCTATTTTTGACCCATGGAATATTGTGGCAATGTGTTCCTTAAATGACTTGTAATGTGTAATTTGCTGGTCTGATGGCATCCAATAGAGAACCATATTTCAACAGTGAGCTTGCACCTGCAATGAACTCTGCAAAGCATGAAATGTCCTCTAAAATGTGTATATTATGTCTTCTGTGAATATACTGTACTCTGATACTAATGAGAATTGCAACTCTGGGAATTTTTTTTTTCATTCTGGACACTTCTCTAGCACATAAGCTAAGAACGTTTTAACAAAAAGGATGAGCACTTTGGCAGAGACTCTTGTCTAACATCAGCTCTTGAAACACAAACATGTATTTATCTTCAAAATAGACAAGTAAAGTATTTCTATTCTATTTCTGAAGGAGTATAGAGGCAGAGACACTGGTTTTATGGTCCCAGTTAGGCCATGAAATGGCGTGGGGAGTTGTATCACCTTGCTTAAAGTAAATCCTCCAAATTAAAGAAATTACACTGCAGCTGTTTGAGCAGAACCATCTAGAAATTAACAGTATCATTATTTTGTGTCATTTCAATAGAAAGCTCTACTGAATGATGTATTTCTTACAAGTAGACATTTTTCCCTTATGAGAAAGTTTTATGAAGAAAGGATTTTTTTTAATTTCTTTAAGAAAACACAGCTAAGCCTGGCTGAGATTATTGATATAATTATCTGTGCATGATGTTTGTGCAATTCATGTAAGTGCCAAACCAAGAGATTATTTTGGATTGTAGAACACACACAAGTAGAACAGGATGTTGAAATTTAAAATTAAGGCTGAGTACTAAAAGCTTTCCAGGCATGATACTTCAGTTACTACTTGCTGGATACTTCAGTTACTACTTACTACCTGACCTCAGTGCTTTACAGGCAGATGTAAAGATAGGATGGCTGCCTCTGCCACTGAAATAAGATAAAACTTTTGAAAGTTGTGTCGCTCATTAAGTAAGGAATAAGTTTAAGAATTTCAACATTTCTTAGGATTCTCATAAGTACTTGGGGTATAAAAGCCTAATAAATGATTTATTGAAATGTGTTTGGGGTAAATGAGAATCATGAACTTTTTTTACTGAAATTGTGAACATGTCATGAAAACTGTAAAGACAAACAATTATGTCATTTTCCTGACATGTGAGCTTCTTGTTTGAAAAAGCTGGCTAGGATTAATTGTGGAATACAGTCCCAAAATAAAAAGCAAAATAATCATTGCTTAATTCGAAACTAGGCAGAACATAGTGCCAAAAAATACCCAAGAGAAAATACAGAGGAACTCCAATATGTTGATGATGGAAGCCTCTGCAAGAAGATAAAGCAGCATTGTACATGGAGTCTCTGATCCCTTTTCAGCTGTTCACACTCATACAAACAGGTATTTTATACCTAAGGTTTCTATTTTGCCTCTGGGGACATGCCTTTTTATAAGGAAATATCCTTCCTTTTATAAGGAAATATAAATTTTGCATCCTTCATTTGCAACGCTCATTTACTTCAGAAGTTGCTTGAAGGCTTGAAGATCAGTGGGAACCCATCTCCTCTTCCTTCTGTAGTGGTACAGTTTCATGAGTGCAGCAATGGAGAGAGGTTTGGAACTGCCACTGGAGAAGAAACAGTGGTGGATTTTGGAGGAAAGGGGTTATATGCCCCTTATGTGGAAAGGAAAAGCCTCATCCAGGGCTCCCAGATGTTAGTGGAAATGTTCCTCCTGTCTTTAGCAAGGGCTGGATTAACCCCAACACGAAGTTTACTCTCATAATAGGCTCCTTGCCAAGGCAGGAGACTCCTCCACAATTTGAGCAGGCTTGTGTGCCAACAGAGCACTGAATCTCTAGACTTCAGACTGTTGTTCCAAGTGAGGAATCACTGTTTTTCTTCTCCTGCCTTCCCAATATAGCATGGTGTAGCCACTCAGGTGGAGTTCACCACAGGAGTTTTAGTCTTGCCTCTGCTTAGAAAGGAAAACTATTTATAGAAAAGGGGAGGAGAGTTGAGTCAAAGCCTTTAGGTTTCCTTTGCAGCATGTTTAATCATCTCATTTCTATCTGAAACCAGCTCACTTAGTTGCTCCCATTCCAGTGTTTTAAATATTTGTTTGTTTGGTACCCTCCACCTGTATCTTACTTGCCTGTTGGGAGTTGGGGAAGGTTACTGCTGACTAAACCCCATTTTTAATAATCCTAATCTGAAAATGGTCCAGTTCACACTGTTCCAGTTTACATCATTCAATTCCAAGTGTTAATTAGGTTTGGATTTTGTTTTCTACCATACTACGTAGCAAAACACTTTCATGGCACTGTCAGGAGTAACGGATTATACTTTTAGCAGCCAGAAAACTGTCCATGCCAGGGCTGTCCCCTCTGTGCTGGAAGAGTAGCAAAGGACACAGTTGCTGCTGAGTCCTTATGTTTGATGGGCAGTTTCAGCACAACTGTGGTTTGGGGTTTTTTTTGGAAGAACCTCAGCTACTTCGGTGGTGATGCTTACAAGCAGAGTTGCTCCTGTGTGCTACCACTCACAATCCAGGTTTATTATTATATATAGGCCTCTCCTCCTTCCTTCATGGAGACTGACTGACAGGTAGAATCTGCAACCAGCCCTTCAGGGCAGAGAGGACTTATTTCCTGCTGATAGCTGAGGGACTAGGGCAGGATGCCATAAGGGTAGTTACCTTCTGATCTTGGATTTGTATGGCCAGAAGCATATGGGATTGCTTTTATCTGTGTTGTAGTTTGCTCTGTGAAACAATGTTACTGTCAAAGTCTGCTTTATTTTGATTTCTCTGTAATTAGAATGTAAGAGGAACAGCAGATGAGCCAGGAAGAAGCAAAGCGCTTTGTTTAAATGAAAATTACTGGGAGTTGGCTATCAAGATCAGCAAAAGCAACCAGCTGTTTTCAGTTGTATGGATCTGTCTGCAAGTTTCACAAGTCAGAGGCTCCTCCTTGGAGAAAGCTGCAGTGACTGAAGATGACTTGAACTAAGTCTCTGCCTCCACCATCTCTTGCCCTCTTCAGCTGGGGATCCAACTCTCTTATTCACCTTGAATGAGCAGAGCTTTTCCCCACCCGAACCCTCAGTGTGCCTTGAAGTTCCAGTGTCCATTTTGCAGCTTTAGGACACGATGCTGGCAAATGCACCCCTGATTTTTGGAGGCATAAAGGTCTTGAGTGGAGGAGGTGGAGGGCTTTTTTTGTAAGTGATCTAGGCAGTCCCTTTCCACTGGATACCTATGGGCTCTAGGCACCTGTGGGAAAACACAATACCAAATGTCCCTTTGCCTCAGCTTTGCCTGCAGTTCCACGGTGCGGCTAAACGCGGTCCTGCCTGGCACAGAAAGTGGCAGAGGACACATTCCCATAAACTTCTGCGTGGGAAGGGGTTTCTGGTGAAAATACTGTTGCGGGTCAGGGAGCCTGGAAAGGCAGCGGGCTGATGGACCACCCGGGGGCGGAAAGCGACGGAGCAGGACCCGGCCGCGGGGATGTGGGGCGGCAGGTTCCCCGGGGCAGCAGGGGTGTCAGCACCCGGCTGTGCCCGGGCGGTGGGCCCCCAGCCTCTCGCTAACCGCCTTTCCGGGTGCCCGAGCCCCGGTCGCTACCCGAGGCCGCTGCCTCAGCCCCTACCGTGGTGTCGATGATGTGTGGCGGCGGCGGGAGACCCGGACCCTACTCTGCGACGCGAAGGGGGAGGGCGGCAGCCCGAGGCGGAGCCCAGGGTCCCGCAGGCGGCCGAGGAGGGCTGCGGGGATGGGCGCCAGCCGCTGCGCGCCCGCGGAGCCGCTTACCTGGGGCCGGGGCCGTGGCCAGCAGGGCGGCCAGCGCCGTGGCCAGGAGGCGCATGGCCCGCGGGGCGCCGGATCCCGTCCCTTCTCTCTCCGCCGAGCTGCCTCCCTCTTCTCCTCCCCGGCCTCTCGCCTCCTCCCCGCCCGGTCCTCCCTTCTCCCCTTGCCTTTCATCTCCTCCCCTTTCTCCTCCTTTTTTTCCGCTTTCTTTCTTCCCTCCCTACTTCTCTGCTCTCATACCGTCCTGCCCCTTACTCAACTCTCCTCCTCTTTTTCTCGCCTTCTTTCCTTTTCTTTTCTCCCCACCGAGCTCAGTCCTGTGGGGTGGCACTAGGGTGAGAGAGTGCTGCTCCGTTTGTAGTCTCTGTGATCCCCCACCCTGCTGTGGACACACCCTGCCCCAAAGACATGGATCTGTGCAGATGATAAGCGGAAAGCTCCCTTCTCTCAGCACAGAGAGCCTCTTTGGAAGTGAGACATAGGGATTGTGTGGGGTGAGGTAGCAGGACGGGGAAGGCTGTGCTATGCGTGCTTTCCACTATCCTAGAGGTGTTTGAAAATTTGCAGGACCTCATGCCAATTCCCCTTGTCCAGTCCTTAATTGGAACAGGGCCACCAATTCCAGACAGTTCTAGTTAACCGCTGTCTCCCTTTGCATCAGTCCTGCTGGTGACAGCCTGGAGACAAGGAGGTCTGACAGGCAAGAGTGGCTGGCCCTTCAGCAGGCAAAGGCATGGATGCTGTAGGCTGTTGGGACATTGTGCTAGGACATTGTGTTGTTACACACAGCACTCTGGTATTGGGGGGATTTTGCCTTCCTCTATGTCAGTACAAGTAATGACATTCACACTGTAAGAATGGCCCAAATTAATAAATATAGCAGCTTAAGGTGCATCACCCCAAGGTTACTGTGCTTGTTTTGCCAAATGGTACTATACTTCTAGTCCAGAAAGGACAAGGGAAGTTGGCACCTAGCAGTCTACTCCTGTCTTTCCCCTTTACTTCTTTTGAAAATGTCAACTGTTTGAAAGTTTGCACATTTCCAGAAACATGGTCTTAATCCTTCTACCAGCAGGTATGATGGGTTATTTCTGATTTTAGTATTCATGTTGCATGAAACGTGGATGATACAAACACTTTGGCATTCCTGCTTCCCTGGATAGGACAGTTAGTACTGATTTAGCTACTCCACCCCCTCTACTAGTAATCCCTTAGGCAGGATAATACATGTCTGCTTTTAAGCATCACAGAAAATTTAGCATGTGCTTCATCTGATCCTTACGAGATCGAACACTGCCTTTAATACCATGTAATTCTTTTACTTCTGGGACAGACTTTTGTGTCAAGCAGAGAAAACACTCCTCGCAGGAGAATGACACGTCTGCATTATGCACAGAACAATCAGCAGACTCAAGGAAACAGAAGGAGTTGTTAAAAGTTGTACTATCTGGGGAGCTAATTAAGATTTGTAGATTCAGGTTTACTCCCTTAACATAGCAAAGGAAAATCTATCAAAGAGATAAAATAATTCAAAAAGAAACAGATAAATTCACCAAAAAAAAAAGTGTACCAGTAGTTATTTAATATGATGATCCTGATGGAAGTTCCAGCTCAGGAAGTCCTTGGACTGATGATTGAGAGGGAAATCAAGGATGACTGATTTTGTATATTCTTTTCCTAAGCATTTGCTGCATGTCATTCTTGGAGAAAAGATACTAGACTGGGCAGACATTTTATAATTTCTTATTTAATTCTGCTGGGCTCAGTCATGCCTCACCCCATATCTCTCATAAATTCCTTCAGTCTGTTAACCTTTTAATGGTATGTACAAAACACTGATGTAGAGATATCAATAAGGACTAAGTTCTCATGTGAGTTCCTGGGCCCTACAGAGCTTAAAGATGCACTATGTCCCATGTCTTTTCAGGCAACCCACCCCATCTGGTCATGCTAAGAGTTCCTTTAATTGTATCGAGAGACCTAATGAGCTTTGGAACAAAGCTGGATAGATCAGTCAATGACAAGGCTTAATATGATATATTTGCTTGTGATAGGAGATAGAAGAAAAGATGTTGGAGGCCCCTGTGGGCTTCTCCATTCATATGTGCCTGCCAGTTTACTGAAAACATATTTTTTCTGCTTTGCAGCTCATGATATGTACCTTTGGCATTTCCATGTGTTTTGTGGGTTCTCTCCTTTCTTTTTCTCCTAAACTTCTATTAACTGGCCTCTCTCTTGCCACTAACATGTACTACCAGCAGCATTCATTAGGCCACACAGCGCCTATCATACCTAAATAATTCTACATTTTGAGAATATCTTGGGATATACTCATGGGCCAGACAACAGTAGAGAGGCTAGTGAACTGTGGGTAACACAGACTGCTGACCGTCCATCTTCTTGGATTTGCTGCTGACTTGTTGAATGATTTTATGTGCATCAGTTCCAGCCTCTGGGCTGCAGTTGGGTGATCTGTTACCTTCCTTTGTGCCTGGATTGGAAGGAGTTGCTAGTGGAGCAGGGACAATTGCAGCCTTTTATGCAGATTATGTGGTTTGCATTATTTTACTTTTTAAATCTTTCATCCTTTCAACCCATATGTAAACAGCTGAGATGTTTCTGATGTTTTTAAAATATTTATTCAAGCTTGGTGCCTCATACCTAATACCATAACAGTTTAACCACGTATCAAAAAACCCAGAGGCCAAATGAGCATGCAGTAAAACTCTCTTTTTGACCCACAGGCACACTCTCTAAGCCAGTGCACCTCCTTTAGCTTCTTTGAAAGTGTGCTGATGCACGTGAGTGGAGCCTCTGACCAGGCAGGATACGGCGTTCTCAGCTTTGGCAGCACCTACGTGGCCTCATTTCCTGCTGGAATGGGTCCGCTCTGATGCGGAAAGTGCCTACTCAGCACTCTGTTGCAGCTGACACAGCTCAGGCTGCCTATTCATGCAGAGCTTGGAGCCCCTCACTCCCTGGGGACAGTGTTATTGAAGTCATCAGCCTCAGTCCTTCTGTGTGAGACCTGCTGTGCAAATTCCCTTTAGCTCCTTGCAAAGTCACACATGAGAGGTATCCACAGCTTCTTGGCTTTTGCTGTCCCATCCTCCTTTCCTGGCTGCTATTCTTAAACCACCTTCTATTGAAAGGTGTTACTAGCATCACCAAATCTGTCTCCAGAAACTCCTGCAGGGTTCCTGTGGGCAGAATTGTGACTTAGAGCAATATTTCATTGTGACAGAGGGATGCAGTAGCATCCACTGCAACTTGCACAGAGCTGCTTTATCTGTGCTCTACCACTGAGAAAAATGCCCCTGCTAAGCTGCAACTTTCACCACGTGTAGATGAACTGGGGTGGGCTGATTTCCCATTTTCATAGCTGAGATATTGTTAAAAAGAGTTGTGCTTGTTCTGGGTGATGCATAGGATCTTGCTCCCCACCTGCAGCAATAAGCTGTTTCTCTGAACTTATTTACCTGGACTGATCAGAGCAGCTACAGTTTATCTCCCACCTACATCTCACCCAGACTCTGTGGAAAGATGATACTTCCCTGCCTGAACCTTATCATGAAGATATGAGTTATGTCTCATATCTTCAGAAACCAGCAGCTGGTAGCTCCCTGGACTAAGGAATCTTAATTACAAATGAATATTCAGTTATTAGAGATGGATACAATCCAAACTAATTCAGTGCTACCAAGCATGGACAGAGTTTGGATCTGTATCCAAACTTTGCATCTGTGTCCAAACTTCCCCATCTTTTAATGGGCCAAATTAACTTTGAACTGTAACAGTCCAAAGCTTCTGAACAACATGTCTTAGGATTGAAAACTGTACTCTAGTATTTTTCCATGGCAGTTCTGTGGACTGATACGTGGGAAATACTGTTTTGTGGATCCAGCTCCACATCAAGAGAAAAGACACTACATAAGAGGTTCCAAAATGTAAGCATCATGCTTTTTAGGTCTCTGTCATGCAATATTTACATTGCGTTTGGGGCTTTGAAGCTAATTTACTTTTTGCCGTTTATTTCTGAATGATTGGCAAGTTGTTAGATAAGGTAATGTTACTGAAGTTTGCTTTTCCTCAAGAGTAAGGTGTCCCTCCTCCATTCTCTTTTCCTTTTTCTTTCAGGGTGATAAATCAAACTGATGTACCTGGGTAGGATTTGATGTTTTCCTGGGTAGGTGAAATCCTTACTATTTATGTTGTAATGTATTTTTTCCATTTTTCTCTTCCATCCTTTCTTTCTTTAAATGAGATCACATTTTTGTAGTTCAGAAAACTTTCTTTTGTTACTACTTTTATGATTAAGTTTGAGACTGTGTAAAAGTACAGGGGATTTATTATGCTTTCCTTAGCTCTTACTTAAAGTTTGATCATTCCAATTTGCATGCCACTACTAATCCTGGAAAAAAAAATAGGTTTATGGATGTTTTGCAAGAGTGTTCAGAGGCTCTGCCCATGTACTTTCTGTATCCTTAGGAGTTTGGAAGAGTTGAAACCTGATTGCTGTCTTACTGTGCACCATCATGCACAAAGACGTAGTCCCAGTGCCATAAAGCAGTATCATTTGAGGACCATTAAAAAGTCCATTGGAGTTCCAGTTCTGTTCTCCAAAGATATTAAAATATTGCTTTTAGCTGTCCTTATTTCTGGCAGTAGGTGAGCAGATGTCATGCTAAGATAGATTTCAAAGACTTTTCAGTGCGTTAATACATTCTGGCTATGCATTCTCATTAGGCGCCTGTCCCGGTTAAAACATTACTGACAGTATCTGAGCTACCTGCTGTGAGCCTGCTGATCCCACTCTGCTGGGCTCAGAGCTGGGCATTGGCTCTAGAACTGCATTGTTTGTGAGAGTTGCCCTGACAATGCGCTGTGCTATCCCCTGTTTCAGCTTGCCTGTCTTCACAAATAAGTGTCATGGCCAGGTTTGGGGAAGCACAAACCTCTCCTGAAGACTGCAGAGACATGTTTTCCCTGTGAAGTCACCTGTCTTGTGGAAATTTGGCTGTGCTCTCCACACAACCTGTGATGGCACTTTATCTGAAACTTTGTGTCCATGATTCATCTCTAGATCTTCAGTCTAAGAGATGTTCCAGTGTCTCTTTGTGGGTAGGAAATGTGAGAATGACTTCACTGGGGAAAAAGTATCCATCTAGCTCAGTGCCCTCTTTCTGACTCTGGCTGATAGCAAGTGTTTGAAGTGTAGCATAGGCAGGGCAAGCACACAGCACTGTTCCCAGGAGACTTTTCCAGCTTAACGTGGCTTGCAGCACTTGCTGTCTCAGCAAGATGTTGTGTCTCAGACCCTCACTGATCAGATCCAACCAGACTTTGTGCTCCCTTGTCACTTTGTTCTGGGCTGAAGAGACAAAGTTTGCAAACGTATTCCTGCTCCCAGGTCAGGGTGGCTCCATGGCTCCCACATTACTGGATGTGGCCCTGATAAGAATAAAGCTCGATGGTTACAGAGGGAGGACTTTCTGAGGTGAAGCAGATCACAAAAAAAAATCACTGAACCCTTAACAGGGACACTCAGTCACTGCTGTGAAATGGTGCAACATGGTTCATGAAAAGTTACACTACAAAACCAGTGATCTAATATCAAAAGGTATGAAGTCTATAATTTGTCTATATATAGACAAAGGTATATTTTGTCTAGCATTTGTCTTCAGGTTTCAAACATCTCTTCAAGAAATTTTCCAAATTAGCAAATTTATCCTGGATGTATCTTAAGAATAAAGGGCCTGCCTGTTTCTGCTCAAGCCATAAATATCTCGAGGAATGCAACCCTTTCCTGCACCTGGTATTTCTGATCTGCCCTTACCCAGCCATATGGATTGAGGAGAAAGGCAGGGATAGTGTCCAATCAGAGAAATGAATGGTTGTGGAATGCAGGGTTTGAATGAAGGTGAAGATGTGGATGAGATATGAATCAAACAAAACTTGTCAGGTGTTGTTCCTAAGTGATATTACATGCTTTATTCCTATGCATTAGATATGCCTATCTGCAGAGCTGTCCTGGTTTAACCCTGTCTGACAGGTAACTACCACACAGCCACTCACTCACGCACTCCCATCCTCACAGAGAATCACAAGACTTACAGTGAGAAAAGTCTTAGGTTGAGATAAAAAGTTTGATATGTAAAGCAAAAGCCACGTACACAAATAAAGCCCTTTGGTCAGTTGGAGTCAGTTGTTCTGATTGTGTCCCCTCCCAACTCCTTGTGCAGCCCTAGCTACTTGATGGTGGGGTGGAGTGAGAAGCAGAAAAGGCCTTGGCTCTGTGTAAGCATTGCTCAGCAGTAACAAAAACATCTCTGTATTATCAGCACTGTTTTCAGCATAAATCCAAACTAGCCCCATACTGTGAAGAAAGCTAACTCCATCCTAGCCAAAACCAGCACAAAAGCTGTGATACATGTAGAACCTGCTGTCTCCAGGATGTCTGTTTGGAATATTGACTGTGAAGCTTGTACTAATTCTGTTATCTAACAAGTGGAACCAAATTACTATTGGCACTTTACAAACTGCTAGCTCACCCTTGGAAAGACATGAGGTTCACAGCTGGAAAGGAAGTACAAACTTGAGTAAACATATGCACCAACTGGAGAGACCCCAGAGGAGAGCCCAGCAAGGAAGATCACAGATCTAGAAAACAAGGCCTGTGAGGAAACACTGAAAAGCTGAGGTTGCTCAGTGAGGCCTGGGAAGCGTAATAAACCTCAAGATATTGTAAGGCCCTTAAAAGAGACAGAGTAAAGAGCCGTCTATGTCCACTGACAGTAGAATGAGAAAATGCAGATCTAAATTTCAGGAAAAGAGATTAGATGTTAGAAAATGCTTTCTAACCATGAGATTAGTTACAGGCTGGAAGAGGGAGGTGAGGGGCCATCATCATGAGAGGTTTTTTAAATGCAGATTGGACGAATATTTGTCAGAAATAGTCTAAGTATAGCTGGTCAGCTTTTCAGAAGGATATTAGACCAAATGAGCTCTGAAGAAGTCTTCTAGCCTTATTTTCTTTGATATTGATTTATGTTCTCTGTATGTTGTCTCCTTTTGTAGACACACTAAATCCTTGAACAAACCACAGAAAAGACATTTAAACTTTTTGCGTCCCAGGGGATAACATTTTGTCTCTGATCTACTTTGTTCTACTCAGACACAGATAGCATCTTGCCCTCTTATCTCCATTATCTACCACGTCTCCCAAGAGTTTCTTCTGTTTCTGCTTCTCTTTGGAAAATAAATCCTGCATCTCCATGTTCTGCATTTTTTAAAACATTCCAGGCTGGAAACAAAGTACCCACACACGTACCCGCAGTGCAGTTTGTTGTCAGAAAAGCAGGGAATCCTTCCCTAACCTCAGGAATGTCCCTGGAAGATATGTTTGCTTTTCGCTCTGTTGTCAGGAATAGTGTTGCTACACTTCAGCAGCTGCAAAGTTTAAACTTTTTCATAAGGACTTCTCCAGTGTAATCAGTAAACTTGAGTCAAATTTTGTATGCTGTGTAGGGTTGAGTAGTGGTCAAACTTGGACCTCTGAGCTTCAGGAGGAGTTACAGATGAGGCAAGTTTTTTTGTTTCCTGCTGAGCAGTGAAATAATGAGTAAATATCCATACAAATATCCAACAGGCCCATGAGCTGCTTAAAAAAATTACCTCACTTGTGTTTCTAAGATTATCTCTCTGAAGAATTGTTGGCACAGTTTTGAATAAACAAAATTTACTTTCATGTTCTTAAAATATTGAATATTTTAGGATAGATTATCTTTTGTGTTGTGAATAAGGATGTATAGTATCTGCCTTTAAGTGAAAAATAGGCTAATACTATAGCAAGTTAAATCTTCTTCACATACTTGTCAGCTGTGTATTCTTCATCTTTTTTTTTTTCCTTTAAAGGTAAAAATCAAGAGCAAAAGAAATGCTTTATCTGTTTGGTTTTGGTTTTTTTTTTTAAGTACAGAATTTCAGGTGCCATTTTTTAAATGATTCTTTGCAGAGATTATGAGCAAAGCCACATCTTGCATACCATACATAGTGTAAGCTTGGATACATCTTTTAACCAAACATAGACATTTCTCTTAGCAGTGTTGTAGTCATGTGGATAAGATATGTTTGTCATATAAAAAAATTAGTTTTTATTTCTTCTGTCTGAAAAGTTACCTTGTATGAACTCTTGAACTTGCACAACTTATTAAAAAAAAATCTTTTTTTCTTCATTCCTCTCCTTACATTACAAGGCTCCTCACATACCTCCTAAAGCACAGAGAAGACAACTGCTTCAGCAGTGGGCTTTAGAAAGGCACCAAATTATTTGCACTGCTTGTTGAAAGAGTGGAGGTCCTGACCCATTAAAATTCATGATTTAGATATGGTGAAGTAGCAGCCAGATCCCTTTTGGCTGTGTCTGGCCTGATTTGCTGGCTCCATGGCTACATGGAACAATAGTCTGTGCAGGGCAGCAGGGACGTGGGCAGAATTACAAGTGAGCATCCATGAAATTCCTTTGTGCAAGTACAAAAAGGGTCTTTGCACTTGCTAAATGACAGAAAACTTGTATCAATGATACACTAAGATGCAGGCAAGACAGCTTTGAACTCAGGATTATCCCTGGGTACATGATAAATTCTGTTTCCCACCTGTGAAGGTATTAAAAGTTTATTGTTGATTTTAACTCAGATATTGGCAAAGTTACCTGTGTTTGGAGTTTTTGTGGGTTTTGTTTGTGGTTTTGTTTTCCAAACAGATGACTAATATTTGCTCAGTTCGGAGAAAAAAAAACAAACAAATGTTCCTGGTGGAAGGCCTATGCATAGAAGATTTCTATTCTGATGTTAAAGTCTGTCCAAAATTACTAATAATATCCATGGAAGGTTTTGATGGGGTTTGCTGATGGAGAGTGACAATTAACAGTGACTGAATGCATTGGCAGAGGTGGTACAGCAGTCTGAACAATACACCATGATATTTTAGGTCATGTTTTTAAAATTTTGGGAAAATCGCCAGCAAAGGTTAAGACAGCAACACAGAGCAGCAATCAAGTTTACATGAGCAAGTTAATATATATAGGCCAAATAATCCTCCCTTGGTCAGGATTATATTTAAGAAAGCAATGCTGTTACTTGGAGCAGTGATTTTATCAGTGTATGTTGTCCACAGCAGATGTTGAGCAAAGGCCTTCTATTTATGAGGGTCATTCTGAAGGGTGTAAACTGGGTGTCCCATGCTTGGGGTTGACTTCATCAGGCTGATAGTGGGGCTCAAAGGTTTGCATGTGCCTGAGTGGCTATGGAGAGACACAGATGGAAAGGAGGTGGTTTCATCACCTTCTCTGGGACTTGTAAGTCATCATGCTGATCTTTTAGGGAACTTTGTATCTGAACCAGGGAAACATTTAAAATTTAATATGATAGGTGGGTGTAAGCATCCAAAATCTGCCTAAATGCCACATAAGCTATATTAGTACTTTGTTGAATGTCTGATGGTGATTCTGCTCTTGAAGTCTGATTTATTTATTTGTTTTTATTTTATACAATCTCCTCTCTGCTGTCAGTAGAAAGGCAGTCAACAATTTGACTGAAAGCTAGCTGTACAGTAAATGACCACAGTGCTAAATGACCATAATAGAAGCCATGGCATATGCAAGTAATTTTCAAAAAAGAGTGTATTTGGACATTGCTCTGAAGATGAAAAGATTGTAAGGAAAAGGGAAGCAGGATGCTACCTTTTAAAAGTAATAGCACAAGATGCAGGCTCAAAAATGTTCCATAATTGTTTGTGGTATAGCCTCAGGGTAAGGAAATATTATCATTAAAGAGAAGTAATTTGAGTGAAGCTAGAGATCATAATGTTCTACTTACCAGCTGCAAATGTGTACCGTCAAAACACAGGTTTCCAATAATGCAGGGACTTTCTACGCTATTTTTGATCTGTTAGTGTGTAACAAATATACTTTCATTCTCTGACACTGAACTTAGGAAAGTAAATAAGATCAAAACTTAGCATACTTAAAGCACTGACTCACAGAAAACATTATGCTTATATATATGTCAAAGGCATATATTAGTCATTATAATTAAAATAATATACACATCTGGTTTACAATGATATGTGAGTAATATGCCTCTAATTACTAACATCTGTAGTTCCTTCCAGCTATGATATTTCCATTTTTAAATGCTGTACATTCTGTGGATTAATAAAATGTGCAAAAGCACATTTAAAATTTAAATTTAACAATTACAATACCCTGAGCAATACTTTGATATTGCTTATATCAGCATTTGTTGTCAGGGACTTCCTGGCTTTCTGCGAATTGTCTGGTTTGCCCATATAGCAACTAAAGCAGATGTTCAACTGGACTGATATTTCTTCCCACCTTCTCAGAGAAACAGGCTTAATCTTGCCTCCTCTTTTGGGCAAGATTATCTTTCCTGGTAGCTTTCTCTTGGAGTAATTGTGTCTTTTCAGCTTGCTTCAACACTCCTTGAGAGCTTCCTTATTTTGTGAAAGGTGTCCCTAAAGCCTACTTCAGTTGGTTTTGTCATTCCTTCTCTAAGGAGTGTTCTGTGTCAACCAGCTTTACCACATTAAAGTCAGCAATAAAATTTTCCTTCTTCAACAAGTCTTACAAAATTATCGTGTTTCCAATTTAACTGTACATATATCTCATTCTTATAGTTCTTCAATGGGATTACCTTTGACCTCCTATCCTCAGTGTAGTGCTAATACGACTGTTCCTGGCATTACATTGACTTGTGCATCAGAGACAAAATTAGTAAGCATCCTTCATCTGGCAGCCCAGTCATGCTTTTTACCCATGCTGTCCAGACTTCCCCAGAAGTAGCAATGTTGGTGTTACCATCACTGAACTTGCCAGGCCTTGCTTTACCATCTTGTCAATTATGGTTCTCACATAGTTTTAAGCTCTGGATGTGGGTTTGGCTTGCATGACAAGTCACGTACTGTTGTTTTGGTCTCTGAGCTCCACAGGCTGGTCCTGTCTTTATTTCTTTTCTTATGGTATTTTTTGTATGCTGCTGTGGCCACAGTATCAGAGCAGCCTGCACTCTGTAAGCTTCAGTTGAGTCTGTGTGACTTCCTTTGCTTGGCAGATTCCAGCTGTTTTGCCAGAGTTTATTTCTGGCTCTTTCATGAGCCCATCTCTGACTTCCTTGTGTCTTAATGACAGAACTATTATGAAGAACTTAATGAAGAACTATTCTCTTACCAGGGACCCGATTAGTCAACTTCCATCCTCCACAGCCTCCTTGCTACTCCCTCCAGGAAAAAAAAAAAAAAAAAGTTAATTTTTCAAGTCTTAGGTCTGTTACAAATATTTTACACTTTCCATTCCCCCTGCATTAACAAATCTTATTCCATTTTTGCATGGATTGCAATCCTCCTTAAGATTCTGAAATCCATTTTCATTGTGAACCTCTTGACTGTCTTAATTGAAAGCTATTAAAAACCTCAAGCACTTCAGATCCAACTTTTATCAGAAATAAATTTACTTTCTGCCCAGTATCCTTTTGATAGCATTCATTGTTTGTAGCTGTAGAAACTGTACAGATCTTAGGGTGTTTTTTCACTAGTAGGGAGTTTAGCCACTCCATTATTCATTCCTGCAGAATAGTTTGATTCTCCCCCAATATTGTACTTTGACCTGAGATAACAACAAGTCTGGGAGTTGGACAGACTGCAAATGTGATATCCAAATCTGTCAGCATTGTTCTGCGTAAAACGAACCTCCATCGTACCTTTCCTTCTATGTGTCTTGTGCCAGTATTTTTAAAGGCACAGCTCCACACATGCTGTAAACACTCCTTTTTCCCCAGAACCTTTCCACCCCTCTTTTGAATGCCCTGTTTTAGCACTGAATAGGAGGAAAATTAAAACAGCTTAATGCACCCTACAGCCCAGGGCTGTGAATGTCTCCCAGCCACTTGCAGAGTGTTAGTGGACACTGTACAGACCAAAAATGGACAGAGGGAATCTGTTCCAATAGTTTTTCAAAGCTTCACCTCTGTTCTAATGACACCTTTGAGAGGTAATAAAATAGTTTTCAGATACGGGTTTGGTCTCTGATAATGCTCATGATTGAGGGCATGCAAGTAGTATTGCATACTCCAGCAGGAAGTTTACTTGGGCAAAATTCCCACTGAGGTCATCTGGGATTTCACCAGAGCAATCCTTGCCTAATAAATCCCTTAATGGTAATAATTATTGAGTTTGGGCTTGTAGTTAATTGTAGAAATACTTTAAATTAAAAAAATACATGGGTTGTGCTCTCCTGTCTGCACTTCTCTTTTCTGCTTTTTCTGATTCCATCAATTTACTCCCAGCCTTTGTTGGTATGTAGCTCATGAAAAAGCAATCATTTTAAGCTATTTATTTCAAATATGAACACATGGCTTTAAACTAGTGAACGGCATGGCATCTAATGAGTTCTGGAGTATCTTAACCATAAAATAAGAAAAGTTCTTATTTTCCTTAAATGAAAGTGTGATGGCAGGATGTTTACAACATCTGGCTTTTTGCCAGAGGTATAAGCTTTCTTGCTTGTGATGAGTTTCTCTAAGACAGGTAGAGAATCAGATCTTGCTGTTTTGAGGCTGTTCTTGGTCAACACAGCTATAAATGGGTACCAGTCATTCCATCTGAGAGTTGGAAAGGCACCCTGTGATAAAAACCTTTTTGTTTTCTTAAGTGCAGCTTACTACAGAGTTTGAGTGCAGTGGTTGTGCCAGACTGATGGATTGAGCTGGCTTGTCTTAAACTGTGGCTGCTTTCTTACTACTTCTGCTGGGGAGATGTGTATTTCAAGTGTAAGTGGATACATCTTGTGAGCAGCAGAGTTAACGAGTCTGCTTCCCAACAGATTTGTGTAGGCATTTGGTTGACATTAGCCACATATGGCTATGGCTATTATTAGGTGTCAGGTAATCTGTAAAGAGAGCTATAGAGAATGCCCCAGCCTTAGGGAAAGCTTCAGGTGGGGTTTGTGTCATCTCAGGTATTGGGATCCACACTGTAGAGAGGACAAATAATGGTTATTTTTGAACTATTTATCTTTATGAAATATAGTGGAATGTAACTGTCTTTGAGGCTTCTGCCCTTCCGTCAAGTCTGATAGAAACTAACAATCTATTCAAACAGTAATGAGAGGAGGCTGCCTTGGCTTGAGCTCCAAAATTCTCTGAAAGAAAAGATACCCCAAGTCTTAGCACTTCAAGGTGGATCCATGCTGTCAAATGTGAACTCTGAAAGGATCTGCCACGGGCAGGTTTACCAGGAAACACCCTGTGTTCAGTTGTTTCAGCAACCAGTTATGATGCTCTAAGTCCACTCTGCAGTCAGGCTGCAGCCAGCAATGTACTAGGGCTTGTGTGTCTGCTTAAACTGAGCTTTCACATCCGGTTTAGTCAAAGTCTATATGAGCTTGCTATGGTAAAGTAATTAATAGTGCTTTAAAACTGGATCTGTTGTTCCTCTTGCTTTTAGCATTCACACAACTTGATTGCTTTGGTTTTCTCTTGATTTACCCCCATCATGAAAGAGGCTGATTTTTACTCTCAGTATGAAGTTGTATTGACTTCCTTAATGTTATTACATTAGTATCAATTGGCAGTGTCCAAAAGGACTAAAAGGCATAATCCAAAAGAAAACAGAAGAAATTCTCACCATTCAGGACACAGATGGGTACTACTGTTAGAAACTAAGATGTTCCCAGGGAATTGCAGCAAGGAAATTAGAAACCAAAAACCATGAGAGTTAAATCCATGTATGCTATACATTTCTGTAGTATGGAGAAGCTCTGCATATAAACACTTTTTTTTCTTTCTCACTGCATTCATAGAGTTCTTACCCAAGTCAGAGAAAGCCACCTATTCTCCAGAGTCCTTAAGCATGTGCTTAACTCATGGAAGAAGGGATTTTAAGGAGAATTTCTGTGGATTCCTGCATGCTTCCTATCAGCCACTTCCATCTGGGAATCAAGCCATTTATGTATACAGTTCCTGACTCTTGGGCAATTAAAATCTCAGCCATAATGTTATATTAACACAGAATTCAGTGTGCTTAATGACATATTAAATCTTCGTAAATTATAGCTAAATTACAAAAAGGACTAATTTACCAAAACCAGTTAATAAATGTTTAGAAAAGGCAGCTAATTGAATTATCCCTTGTTTGTCAGAGACAGATAATCTCCTTGTGAGAAACCTCATTTTTTCTGAAGCGTGATTAATTGGCCTGACGAGTCAGAGATTATGACAAATTACGCAGGAGGAGATAATAAATAAGTCAGTAGGAAGGCTTGGGAGCAGAGAACTAGCAGGTGCTATTTGGTTTGAGCCTTGGTACCACTTCTGGACTCACCCTGGCCCTTGTGTTGTTTCCTTGCTCCTGCTGTTGATGCTCCATGCAGCAGTCACCCTTTTCTCCTTCCCTCACGTGCTCTAAGCCTCAGCCTGATCCAGAACAAGAGCATCGCCTCATCCACTAGTTCTCTTTTATATTTTGTGTTCCTTTATATCATCAGTTTACATATCTGAAAAAGTGATTTCCCTGGCACCCCCAGCCAACCTGGAAACCTGCCACTGTCCTGGGTCCCATACCAAACACACACAGGGAGCTCATCATAGCAAGACCCTTGAACATACCTCAGCACCTCTCCAGCATCTCTTTGAGTGCTGAGCTCCTTTTTGAAGAAGGAGCAGAGCCTTTAGCAGGGAAAGGCCCAAAGGGAACAGTCGAGTGCTTGCAGCCTTTGAGACCTGAATCAGAGTCCCTTCTTCGGGACAAAAAAATGCCAGTAGCCTCTCAAAATGAGGTGACAGCAAGGTTGCAGAGCTGTTGGAGATACCTGGTGTGTGTGAAGGGCAGGTTTGCCACCTAGTCTACTCAGCTTTTACCGTTGCTGTTAGCACCACTCATCCTGCAGCTTTGCAGGAACCTTTACTTCTAACCAGCTGTTTTGTGGATTTTGTGCATTCAAAGGTGGTAGCCCCTTTGAAGGGGTCTGCACATGAACCCTTGCACACTGACCACAGGTCTTTGCTTCCCTGGTGTCACTGTAATGGCTTTCAATATCAAGCAGTTAAAACATACGGGGGATGTTCCCAGAAGGGGCAAATAGTCTGTGTTTTATATTCATTGGAGCATTTCAGCTAGTTTTAATCACAACAGAATATTTTTGCATCTGATCCCAGTCTTGTGAGTCTTCCCTCAGTACTGTGAAGTACTTGAAGAATATGATTAAAAGTAATTATTTTAATTGCCCATTGAGTCAGAAAGATTTCTGATGGTGCTGAGTAGAATCTAAGAAAAAGGCCTTGTGGATTTCCTGCATCAAGACAGACCGCCTACCATCAGCAGTGTGTGTGGGATGCAGTGAAACATGGCTAGCCTCTGCGAGCATGGTGAGGCCGATCTATGTCGCTGGAGGGAGAAAGACTAAGTTAACTGAATGCAGAAGACAGAGTCTGTCCATTGTGGCAGTTTGCCTGTGAAGCATTTGGTCTTGTTATGGGTCCTCACAGTATTCATTCTCAGTGTAATGCTACTGACTTTGCTGAGACTCCTGTTTGATACAGTTCTGAGTGAAAGCACAGGGTTTTTCTATGATCTGAAGCCCGAAATATGAGACTCAAGACCATATATGTTCAATAAGGTGAAATACTTAACACCTAACCATTCCAAAACCAGCATTTTTGTTGGAGGCAGTAGTAAAGAAGGATGGTCTAATAATAATAATTAGGTCACATACACTGAACTTGGAAAGCATTGTCTCTGTTCTCTGCTCTGATGATCCTGCATTGGCCTTTGGCACAGCACTTGGACTGCTCTACGTCTCATTTCCCCTCTCTGTAGAAATGGAATGTGTTGTCTTATGAGTATGTGAACTGCTTTCATGCACTGACCACACAAATTCACTGATATAGTGACAGGGAGGGCAAAAGCCTTTGATTTTTTTATGTATAAACACATAGTATCTGTGGAATATGCTACTTCTGACGATGGAAGGAAAATACATCAGAAGATATTAAATTCAACAGGGCCATTTCTATTTTGATTATTATAAAATTTGCCATCCTCTCTGCTTTGGAGCATTGAATCAGACTCTTCCTCATACGACTGAGAGCAGATTGATGTCAGTGAGGTCTGACTTACAGGCATCCTCACGCAGGCCCAGCTTTTCTACACATGCAGTTCTACAGAGTGCAGTGGATTTCTGCCCAAGTCACTATCTCGCGAGGGACTACTGCACCAAGCTGTGTGGTTACTCCAGTGAGTCCCACTTTACACTGATCCCTCTGACTGAAGGATTTGACCTGAATGGTCCCACTGTTGCTGTGGCAAATGTAACTAAAGCCCACGCTGCAGTTATCTCTTTAGAAATGCACGCTGTGTATGCACCTCTTAGTTCACTTGTGTCTCACAACTGTCTCCTCTTCTGAGTAACTCTATTCAAAAGCATCATTATGTGGCTCTGCATCTGCTGTGAGGGGACTGCAGGTTCAGCATGACATATCTGGGCATGTGTCCAAGCCCTGACTGAAGTCCTTCCCACTGCTATCCAATCAGGGAAATGCCAGTGAGCTCAGGGAATGCTTGAGGTGCTCAGCATGGGCAGGAGTAACCTGTGCTGTACAGGAAAATAGGGAAGCACTGAGGCCTGTTGTGTTGGTTGTGGGCTACCTGGGGTGCATCCTTGATTATGAATTAGAGGTGTTAACAGTGTCTTTTGACTGAACTCCTCTAAAAGGCCGCCCTTTTCATCTAGTTTTCCTTCACTGATTATTTTTCAAACTGTGCAGTGCAGCCTGGTACAAATTCAGGAGATGCTGATGCTGCGAGCGGTGCTGGTAAAGCTGAACAGGCAAAACATAGGTTCTTTGGGGTGCAAAAATGGTTGCAGCACCCAAAATTGTCTGTGAAGAGTCAGGCTGGAGGCTGCAGTTATGGAGAGGGAGAGTTAGGCTTTTTGCTGCCCTATACAGCAGCAGCAATTACTAAGTGTGCCCAGACCTCTCAGTGGCAGCAGAAGGAGCAGCCTTGGGGGTCCCCAGCTGTCTGTTGCAGTGCTTCCCATCTCCCATATCCAGGGGGCCAAGGCACATACCAAAACGTTTTAAGAACTCAGATTCTATTTACCACCCTTGCCTGATTGAGATTATCAACCTTAATTCTCCAGGCCTTTCTCCTTTATTGCTTGTAACTTACCTTTTTTTTTTTGTTGTTGTTTCTTTTCATTTTTATTTCCCTGAGTGTACTGAAATGATGTAGAAAAAAAAAAAAATTCTGTGAACAAAGGAAGGTAATTTCCCTGTCTGACCACATGTTCACTTCTGATACAAATCTTAATTAAAATGGTACTAAGAAAGGAAATCAATTAACAGATACCTTACAAGATGGTTTATTCGCTTACACATGTACACACACACAATTACTTACAAGCATCATATTACTGCTTTAGTTTATCTGTTAGCAAATGGTGCTAATGAACTACAGTGTTACTGAGCATACACCCAGGAATCCAGGGACATTATTATTTGTTCCAATGTATCCATTTTCTCTGAAAATAACACACTTTATTGTTCAAAATGTACAGAAAAGTTACTACCAAGATTCTTATGCTCCTTTGCTAAGGTAATATTCACATACTCTAATCCTTTCAGTTACAGTATTACAGTATTATATGGTTACAGTAGCTTATACTTCACAGACACACAATTGTGATATATCTGCTCTTATGTTCTAACAGTGTGTTAACTCTAACTCCCTGACTCAGCATACCAGCTCTGCCCTTAATGTGTGGGGTTAATTGCAGCTCTTCATAGTCTGAAAGCCAATTATTGGATGAGAGGCCTTGGCTTCTTTTTTTTTGAGTGATATTTTTTAATAATACACATAATTTCTGGGTTGGACTTCAGTCAAATGTTTTACTGGGGTTTTTTGTTGGTTTTTTTTTTTTTTTAATTGGATAACTTGTGCTATATTACAGTAGTGAAGAACTAGAAAGAACTTCAGCTTAGTCTGCCACATGGCATAACTGAGGACAGGCACTGGCTCAAAAATTAACTTCGGGAATGTATGTTAGATAAGAGATTAAAAAAATCCATTTGTCTATTGACATTGGCTTAAGCTAAAAGTTTAGGTAGATGCAGTATATTTACAGTTTGTGGTTTTTGGGTCTGTCTAGAGGTTATTTGTAAGTTGCAATAAAATAGTGTACCATCCAGCATGGTTTCCTTCTCTAATGCTATGACATAACATCTATAGTTGTGAAATATTGTGATATCACTTGATGTTGTGTGTGCTATCTACCTGAGGTCTCAAGCCTTTAAGCCCTACTGGGTTTCCTAAAAGGAGCTGTAAGGGTAGAAGAAGATGCCCAGAGCAGAATTGCTGCTGGCCAAGTGCTCACAGAGCACACGCAGCTGACATTTGCTGCCTTGTCTTTACAAGCTGAAAAAAATCTTGCCTTGAAGTACAAAAACCTTCCTGCTTTTCTTGCACCTTGTAATGACAATATCCATTACAATAAAGCACTCCTGAAAGAAGTGGAATTAAACAAACAGAATTGAATCTAAGGCATTATTTTCTCAACTGAGACAAAATCCACAGGCTCATGGCTTTGGTGAAAGCTGTGATGAATTTACAAAGTAACTTTGGTTTAAAACATTAAAATTATTTAAGATATTCTAATTGTTCTGAGACAAAGATCTATTTTTTCTTGTTGTAATTCCCCAAGTAAGAAGCTTGTAATTGGAGCCAGGAAAAGCAGTTCTGGTGAAATAAAATTCAACAGAATATATAAGGCTAGAACAAGAATGAAGGGGTTGGGACACTGAAGTGAATCAGAAATTTTAACTGAACTTAGTGTACTGTTTTATACTAAAAGATAGTGACTGGTGAATTTTGGAAATGTCAGATTAGCTTGTTTTTAGAATGTTGGAGTGAAAATTTTCACTTCAGATGTCCAGAAATTAATTTGGGGGAGGGGCGAAAGAGGTTATACAATGTTCTTTATTTCAATATTCTAAAAGAAACAATGAAAAACATTATTTCAAAAAGAGGGTTTTTTTTTTAATTTGAAGTGACCTCAGCTCATTTTAAATGGCTGAAATGAGTATTACCACCTACAGTTAAACAAGAGACATCAGTCTTAAAGCTAGAAAGCATAGAACTCTAGTGTAAAAGAAATGTTTTTATATTAACACAAATCATGTATTTCCTGAAAACTTGTGAAGCTTTGTTTTGAGTCAGCCTCAAATGAATGATATTTAGTTACTTCAGTCATTATATACCTATCTTGAAGTATAGTTGTGACCATGAATTTTGGTGTTGAAATGTATTGCTACCTTTTTGATTACCCTGCATTTAATTGATTTTATAAATCAGTGATATACTTATCAGAGACTAAAGAAGATCTATTAATGAGCAAAGCTTATCTATTTTATTTCCTTCACATTCATGCTGTTAGGGATTGCAGGCATTTTGTGTGTAGGTGGTTGAAGTTAGCATGCAATATAAGCTCTTCCTGTCATCGATCCATCAGTCTTTCAGTTAAAGAACAAAGAAAGGAGTTGGTATTGCTGAGATTCCTGCCTCTGCACAGGAGATTTCTATTGATTCTTGGACCAGGTAACTGTCAATTGCAAAAGGATTATTGATCATTTGTACTTTGCATTCCTAGTGCGTTGACATTGTCTCTGAAAAGAAAGAAACATCACGGGTTAACAATAAACCTTTTGGCTTTGGTTTTACCAGAAATGATCCACAGCATCCTTTTAAAAGTTGAGCTGGGACATTCCCTGACAAAAATAAATGTAGGAGTTGTAGGAAATTGTTAATAGAGCTGTTGGAATTGCATTCCTTATTTCTTCTACTAAACTTTTGTTTTCCTAGCTGTTTGCTTCCTATCCTGGTTTTGGCAGGGATTGAGTTTATTTTCTTTCTAGCAGCTGGTATAGAACTGTGGTTTGGATTTAGGATGAGAATAATGTAGATAACACACAGATATTTTAGTTGTTGCCAAGCAGTCAAAGACTTATTGGCCTTTCATGCTGCACTGCTAACAAATAGGGAGATACCTAAGAAACTGGGACAGCTGAACCAAACTGGACAAAGGGATATGATGTCATGACCAGTATATAACTAGGAGGTGGACCAGGAGGTAGCTCAGCTCAGGAACTTGCTGAGCACTGGCTTTGGGTAGTAACCAATTGTGCTGTGCATCATTTGTTTTCTATGATCTATTATTATTATTGTCATAATCATTATCACCATAGCCTTCCTTTCCTATTAAACTGTCTTTATTTCAAACCATGGGTTTTACTTTTTTTCAATTCTCTCCCCCATCCTGCTGCGGGGGGGTTGGGCAAATGGCTGGATGGTAGTTTTAGCTGCTTGACTGAGTTGAACCATGACAGTACCTTTGGAGATACCTGCTTTTTTCAAAGTGAATTAGCAGATTTGAGCTGTCAGTAGGAACTCTGGGTAACCTCATAGCCTTTATTGCTGTGCCACCATTCCGTTTATCTAGGTGGATGTGCCTTTACAAATGCCTAGTGCTGTTACTTCATCTCCCGGCCCTACCAGACCCCCCTCTTCCCTCAGAACACACCTGTTCTGGCTTGATCCCATGTTTGACCTGCAAATATAGAAAGGGAGATATTAATCGTGACTTTCAGAGCAGTAACCAAAGCATTCAAAGAAGCAACACATTAGCAGCTGGGGAAATGCAGGCACTTTTAATCCTCTTACTCAGATTTACTCCATCTAGCGTCAGTGTTTGGAAATAAAATCTTGTCTGGCAGACCTTGTTTGTATTCTTAGACCTCATGACTCCACGGGGAGAGGGATTTCGTTGTAGTCCCTTTCCTTTGGTGGTACTAAAGCATTTTTGTGGTGGCTTTGCTTGAAAAAGAACTGATAGGAGATTTGGCAGATAGGGAGGTGCTTCTAATTTGCCTTAGTCTTTTTTTCACTCTGAGCGAAACTTTGTTACATGTGTCTTTTTAGAAAGCTTCGCTGAAATTTTACTGATACTTGGCACAGGTTCTTCAAGGTAGAACTCTTGGAGGGTAAGAGATCAGGGAACTGAAATAAAATTATCTGACACACTATATATATGATCTTGAAAAAGGGTCTATAAATAATCTTATTTCCTGAAAAGTCATTGAAAAAAGGGTTATAGGGGGCCACCTGAAATAATTTCATTTTTCAAATGTCTAGTTTGAACTTGTCTAGAAATTCAGTGGCATACAGGAAACTGTGTGAGCTGAAATATGCAGGAACTCCCATATGATGTTGTTCTTTTCTGGTTAAGACCTGTGGCACTCTGAATCTCTTGTTGTCAAGAGGCCTTGATTTGTTTTGGTTTGTTTTTAAGATGTCCTTTAGCTTTGGTGGCAGCTTTCATTCCTAGCTAATCCCATGTTGTCACCTCTCTGACAAGTTCTAGTCACTGTAAAACTACTCTGTCTAGATGGCAAACGGGTGCTGCCTGAGAGCACAAGGCTCTCTGCTTGATGGCATCTAATATTTGAGTTACCCTGGGTGTCTGTTGACAGAAGTGAAGAGGGTACTCTTCCAGAAACATTTCTGATATTTTCTTTTTATCTAAACTCATGGCAGCTCCAGGGAAAGATAGAGTTACTTGTTTATTGTTGGAACCAGTGGCACCAGCAAGTTTGCCAGCAGAGACCACGATGGCTGTGGAAGGAATTGCCTCTGACAGGTGTCTGAATACTACCAGGAAATCATTCTCCTGACTCAGCAGGTTTGGTACCAACTCTTACAATCAAATGATTTAGAGCTATTCAAGACTAACCTCAAACAGTTGTGCAGCGGGGTAAGAAAGAGCTCCCACTCTTTGGAAAATATGAAAATATCAACTGCAAAAGCAACCCCCAGATCCAAAGGGAGCACAGGCATCCTGGGCCAAATGCTTTCCCAGGGAATGTGGAGAGTGGCCAGGGAGGAGCAAAAAATAACCAGAAGTGTGGCTCTGCCTGTCAGGCTGGTAGGTGGCATCAGTTAAGTATGTTGTATCCTGGAAAGGGGTTTAATTACTTAATCTCACCCTAACAGNCTCTGTCTGCGTGCATGTGCCTGTATATGAAGTATTCCTTCCATTCAGGAATGGTGCAAAGGGGAATTGAGACCCTGAAAATGCCTATAGAGTGTCTTAGTGCTGCTTTTTAAAGCCTGGTGTCCCCAGCCCAGTGCAAAGCTTAGTGTCCTTGGTTTTGAAGTATGTGATATAAAGATTAATTTCATTTTATGGAAAGAGTAACCAGAGCCAGAGGAACTCATCCAAGGTTGTTCAGAACAAGTCCAGTTACACAGGATGGTGTCAGAAACAGGTAGAAAAGCCAGACTATTGCTGCAGTCACCAGTGGCCATTGCCTCAACACAGAATTGGTATTTACATTTTGTTTCTGCAACTGTACATGTGCAAGGAGTTGAGACAGCCATTTCAACTGAGATAATTTGCTCAATTTTTAATTTATCCTAACACATCGAGTTGTTTATTTGACTGTCTATGTTCATGCTTGTGCTTATGTACATGTATATATTGATAGCATGCATTATTGTGGCGTTCTGTGTGGCTTTTAAATACTTTTTCCTTGAACTCAGTTCCTAGGAGGAATACTGAGAAAACCAAAGGCAGCAATCAAATACAGCCTTCAGTCAGCCACCCACTAATGCCTGCAGTCTTGAGCAAGGAATCAGGCCTGCCCCAGTGTGTCTTCCGCTCCCTTCACATCACCACTCTAGGCAATTGGCTACAGTGGTGATGTGAAGGGAGGCTATGCAATCAAAGCAGACTACAAAGGAATATTTTTGTATTTATTTTTGCAGAGCTTATCTAGACCATGGGGAAGGCTAAATATCTTTACCAGCTCTGGTTTTCCTTACTTGCAAACCTCTAACAACTACTGAACACTTTGTGTTGACCTGATGATTGGGTTGTTTGTAGGTCATATTAATTGACAGAATGAAAGACTTCTGAAGGGCTGCTAGGAAAAAAATAAGGAAAAAAAAAAGAGTGGCAAGTGAAAGAATAGCTTGGGATATAACTGAGGGATATTAACAGAAAATATTCAAGTCTTTGACCCCAAAGATGTTAAAGATTCCACTGAATCCATATGACTGATTTTCTCCAGATACAAGAAGATGATGCTGAATATCATATTTTAAAAGGAATACTCTTGGAAGTGGAAAAGTGAAGAGGCTTGTTTTAGCAAAACAAAGACAGATGCAGGAAACTCAGTGGTTCTAAGGAAGTTGAAGATTATTGAAGAAATCCAGGAAAACGTCTGGATTACTGGAGATTTAGAGAGAATAGGGGTGCATGTAGGGTACGACTAATTTTTTTCCTTTGATGCATCAAGTCTGTTGTTGCAAGATGCTTTATGACTGTGCATGAGAAGGCTACTTTTAACTGGTCACAGCTTTTGTAAAGAGCTCCTCTTAGGCCAGTGGAGAGAAAGCATCTGTGTCCAAGTCTGACATTTCCATGGAAGGGAATTACTTCATTGAAAAGTTATTAGAATTCACAAAAGTTGCTGTAGCATGGCTTAAAACCAATGCCAGTCCCTGTTTCCTGCTTTCTTTTTATAAAAATCTTCTGTAGAGAAGACATTACTCTGATTAAACTAGAACTGGATAAATATAATTCCTTTGCTGATTTATTTTTGGCATCATGCTATTTTGAGTACATTTGCTATTGAACTTGCCTATAGTAGAGCAGCAGTATGTGCTTGCATCTTAAGCAGATATGATTTCAATGGGTAGTAGAGCAGCTGAGATGGTATCACTCCCTGGCTGCAGACTGAATGTATAGTGTTACATGTGAATAGCTGATGCAGTATCTGAGTCGCTGCGATGCATTTCAATTCCCAGTGTCCTGTGCTAGCTGTGGATCTAGATCCTTTTCCCTTGTGCACTGCTCTTCCAGTGACATGTTCAGACAAAGCCAGTCTCTTTTCTTTCAAAGGGTATTTATTTATGGATTTTGATTTGTAAATATTGAGCTCATTTTCTAAAGGACTCCTGCTTCTGGCTTTCTCAAGTACCCTAGCATCAAAACTAGGTCTCCAGTTAAGTTTACTTGAGGGCTCAGACTCTGGTGATTAGTCATAGTGTCTCTCATTTGCAGCTGATAGTATCAATGATATGGCTCATGCCCACTCAATAGGCTTTCTGTTTGGTAAATGATGCTTTCTGTAGTTCACGGTATAACATACTATTTTGGACTATTTAGATCAGAAAGAAAGGCTCTCCTTTCCAAAACAGAAGATTTTTCTTTCTATCAGATGGTAAACCTGTTTGAAGGATATGAAATTGTTAGATCAGCTCCTGTTCACTATCTCTATCAGTGCAGCTGACTACAGACCTAAGCATAACAAAATATAAGTGTTCTTATATTCTTATGTTTAGGCTGAGACAGTTCTGATAGTTGGAATAAAGTTCAGCTTAACATTAAAATTTGTCTTTGTCATGTCATCAATCTTTTTATATTTTCCAAGTGGATGATTTCAACTCCAATGTAACCCACAGCACTGTTCTTAGAGTTGGACAATGAGGAGACAGGAGGCTTTCAAGATGTGGTAATATTCCAAGCCCTATTTCATTTGCTGAAAGAATGCTCTGATTCTCAAGAGTGCTTTGTGATTCTCAAACATTGTCTAGCAATGCACAGAGAAGTCAGTCCCTTAGAAGTTAAGTAGGAAAATACAAGAGAACATTTAGATTCTGCTTTGAGTAGAAAGTGACCAATGTTCTGGGCACTCGGCTGAGGCAGCTTCTCCCCCTCCTCCATCAAACAACAGAATGACTTGTGCTTTGCATTTAAAACCTGATCCTCTATAGAGTGATTTATAGGCATAGAACCCAGTGAGTGGTATGGGGAGCTTTGGTGTGTGCTGTTGCCCAGGATATGTGGAAGCAACATATTAATTTTTCTATTGCAACACATGTAGAATATGAACCTCTTTCATTTTAGTAAACATTCTCTGTATCTTCATCCTTCTCCTTGTCTCTTTCTTTGTCTCCTTCTGTCAAAATAAATCTGGCTGTTATGCACTGTAGTTAACTCAAAATATTGCTAACATTAAATGTGCCCAGACATTTTTATTAATACATTAAACTTGCATGAAATTTTTAGGCATTATAATTTACCAAGCTTATGCCAAGATGGCATTTGAAACTGACACGAGCTATTAATTAAAAAAGAGGACATTAAATAATTGTCAGTTGACATCTAAATTACTGTTTTGTTAGCTGACAAGTTTGCCTCAAGTCTCTTTCTCTTCTCAAGTGTTAGTAAATATCTCATGGAGTTTAAGGGCATCCCATTATGAATTGATTGTTTAAATCTAAATGTTATATATCTTACTAAATAAAGCAGTAAATGCTGTTAATTATTTCACAATGAGCTGTCAGTGTCATGGGGGTGCAGAAACACATCTGTTTTTATGTATTTTGGAAAGTATCAAGGGGGACACATCAGAATGCTTCCTGATTTTAGTGGAAACCTGTTCTTGAAATGTTGGTTAGGTTCAGCACCAGCTAATCAGTGTTCAAGTGTAAAAGGCTTTTGGCTGGTACTAGGCCGAGCAACTCCATTGACTATGATGGTACTGTGTTGGGTGGTATCCACTCAGAGTATGTCCCAGATAGGGAGAGAAACTATTAAGTGACTTGAGGCACTTGTATCAATAATGATGTGAAATTTAAAACAATTTTTGCCTGAAGGTGAATTTGGTTAGTTCTGTACCAGTTTTGTTATTAAATTGCTGATATTAAGATCAACTATCTCCCATATATCTCCTCTCAGAGATATACAGCCTCAACCAGTTGTATGAAGAAAACTAGAATCCAGAACATGGCCTGTTACACCATTTTTGGGTCATGTTTTGTCCTACAACAAAGACGTGTTGACATGGGTGAGAGTCCTATGGAAGACTACCACACACTTTAGATATTACTTGTACTATAAAGATCCAGTTCCATCCTTTAAGACATACCCATTAGGTACAGGCCGGTTTAATGTGTCACCACAAACTCTACCATCTGGAAAGGCCCTACCCTGAAGAAGCTTAGGAGGAAAGATTAAAGAGTGCTTTTGATCCTGCATGCTGTATTTACTTCTGATTTTTCTGTGAGTAGATTGCTCGAGTTGCAGAATGGTGATGCAAACCCAGCTAAGCTAGTTCTGCATTAACTGAGATGTGGGAAAGTATATATAAACAAAGTACCATATATATTTCTTTGCTAAAAATTTATGCTGTCTCAAAGATACATGCATTTCAACAATAGGGGCATTTTTAAATGATTACTATGGACCTGGTAGTGGTTTTAGCATCAGAGGTTTCCTCAAGACCAGTAGAAGACTATACTGTTTCCTTATATTAACACCTGCATTATAGAATCCCTTAATAATCCACCAAGGAGTAATATGTAGATGTCTTGAAGTGAATGAGAACAAATATTTGTTAGTAAATTACTCACTGCCACAGTAGAATTGAAAAGTGCAACAGATTAAGAGGTGATTGTGGATTTCTAGTTTTCTATTTAACCAAAAAGTAATCTTTATCATACAGGGTTTTTCCCCCAGTCATTGCGGAATTACACCTTCTCACACTGGTCACTGTCAGTGGCTCTAAGGCAGATATTTTGTGTATTGTGTCATGTTACCAGCCTTAAGACCAGAATTGGGGCATGAAGCTGGATACTTCACTCTACCTTTTGGCAAATGCCTGTAGACTGGGACGAGGAATCATCAAAGGGGTCAGTGTAAGGTCGTCATTAAAGATGTTAAATTTTGTTGCCTTGACAAAGTCAGTCACTTGCCCTGGAAAGATCAGAGGATTGTATCATAGGTGTTCAAACTTTCTGAAGGAAAATATCACATGTAATAAACAACAAGGTGGGGAGGGGGAATGTGCAATTGGGCAGGTAAAAAAAAGCCTGTTTGTAGATCATACCATCTGCTTTTCATCCAGGCAGTAAATCTACCAGCTTCTGTGTTTCTTGGGTTTGTCCTTCTCTCTTTATTCCCTTTCCTCTGCACTCTGGTCTCTGGTCTTTTGGTTTCAGCTTAGCTCTTTCTCATACCCTTCCCATTCATTGCTTTGTTTATAGTAAAGCAGAAAGTTTCTTGTGTATTTGTTCTGGCCATAAAATACATTAATACACAGAAAGTATCAGTGTCTTGTAAGAAAATAGTGTGTTACTAGAAAGGAAAGATTTTGTGGCAGTTAGCTGTGTTAAGTGGGGCAAGTGTGTGCCTGTGAAAATAACAGATGCTTCATGGCTGTGGCCCTTCTCTGTTGTGCAGGCAAAACATTGAAGTACATGGGGCAAGGGTGCCCTTGCTTTGATCTTCAGTTGAGTGTTTACATATGCTGTGCTCTCTTTATGAGGAATGACTATGATGGGGACATCCTTCTATCCAGCTCTCTGAGAGGCCAAAAGCTATTTCTTAGGTCATTGAGTACAGCTGCTGCCTTCAGCTCATGAGAACACTGTTAATTCATGTTTGTGGAGATTTTTTAGTCACTTATAAAATGACTCAAAGGGATACAAGAAAGTATCCACGTCCGTAGGTCACTAGGAACCAATGGAAACCTTGCAGTCCAGAGTCCTTGCTCCCGTACATCTCCATCCTGTTGCCTGTTCTTGGAGGACACGAGGAATAGTCATTGTCTAAGCAGTGTAGCGCTGCCTCTTCAGCCTGTGAACCTGTCTTCCTGTTTCTGGTATCAGGGAGGAAGGTGAAGGGCCAAAATGCACCCCTTCGAGCAGGAATGATCACTGCATGCCCTTGACCCATAAGAGCTTGGGGTGAAGAAAGCTCTCAGAACTGAGATCCAGACATTGTAATTGGGAAAAATGTTGATGAAGCCATTTACTCTAGGGTGGTTTTTTTTTTGTTTGGTATTTTTTAAAATCTAAGGGACTTGTAAGAAAATAAAAACTTTATTTCAGGGAAAAAAATGTGGAAAAGGTCTAGCAATGTCAAAGAACATTCAACTTAAGCACTTTGGAAACAAGGTCTTTGGCTTTCATCTCTTAAAAATATCTCGGGGTTTTTTATGAATTTGCTATTATAATATATAGTATAAGCAAACAGAAAATGTTTGAAGGATTTTCTTCTTTAAAAGAATCTTAGTCTGCTTCCTTTCTTTCATATTTCTGAAATGTCAAAACAAGGAATTTCCTCTTTCCACACAGATCCACTAGATATAACATGAGTCATGGTCCTGTAGAGGCTTCCATGTGTTATGTGTTATACAAATAATGCTTGTGGAGAAACATCATGCATAAAGAGAAAGAGAAGTTAAACATTGCACTCTATCACATCGCCTCAGAAAATGCATGGGGCAATGACTCTTACCTTCTATCCATTTTGCCATCTGACTCTAAAGAGAGAACAGGAGAATGTAGTTAGTTAAGACACCAGAAACAGAGTGGTGATAGGCCTGTCTAGAAGTTGTGAGGATGCAACTGAGGAAAATACAGCTGGTAAAGATCCTCTCTCAGGCAAAACCCTTTGATATTAGTAGTGTCATGCAACCTTGCTTCTTACAGCTGGAATATCTCATATTAGTTTTCTCAGAGCTGTATCTGTAAGAATATTTTGGCTATTTTGAGTTTGATTCTAGCACACACCCAGGGTGTCATAAAAAACAGCTTAGAGGACAGATGCTTAATGAGAATGATGATGACGAGAAGACTGGAGAATCTCTTGTATGAGGAAAGTCTGACAGTCTGAGTTTGTTTAGCCCATGGAAGGGAAGACTGAGGGGGAATCTGTTTAATGCTTATAAATACCTAAAGAGTGGATGTCTAGAGGAAGGGGCCAGATTCTTCTCAGCAGTTCACATTGGCAGGACAAAGGGCAACAGGCAAAAACTGAAAGACCAGAAGTTCTATCTCAACATGAGAAAAAAATTTACCCTGAGAGTAACAACACTGGCACAGGCTGCACAGAGAAATTGTGGAGTCTCCTTCTCTGGAGACATTCAAGACCAATCTGGACACAATCCTGTGCAATGTGCTCTAGATAATCCTGCTTTAGCAGGGAGGTTGGACTAGGTAATCTCCTGAGGTCCCTTCCAATCCTGACCATTCTGTGAGAATGAGGTTGAAGCAATTTCCCTTTAGGTCTGATTTAGTGTCACTAAAGAAAGCATCGGCCATTTGTCTTTCAGGAATTGGAATGACATTGTCTGTATCTTCATGAGGTACCTGATGGGTCTGTTTGCAGAATTGTATCTTGAATGACTACTGTTTACTGTAATTAGGATGGAATTGGGTCCTGACTGATAGGCTCAGATCATGATAGCAATACTTTGCCCAAAGAGCTCTGTCTACTTTGCTCCAGACTTAATAGTTAATGAATAGTTAAAACCACTGTGCTCTCATTTTTACTAAGAAAGAGTCTGTGACTACTGTTGAAGCAGAGTGTTATGATGCAGTGCTGACTTAGTAGGATTAGACATTTCTGGATGCTGGAAAACTACCTCTCAATTGTCACATGAAGGTTAGTGCAGAAATCTAGACACAGAAGCAAACGTTTCTGAATACAGTGGACAGACAAGCAGCATCTAATCCTGTGCTATAGCAGCCTGACTGTGTTCATAGTGCAAATTCACTACATTTATCTGAATTTCTGTTTTTAAAATGGACTACAAGAACTGGTACTCTGCATGCAACCAGAGCTGCTAAGATGCTTTTTGGAAATTCACCATAGAGATGCAATGAAAATGAAATTAAGCAATGCTTCCAGTCCCAAAACTCTCTTATTTATATTCCCTCTTCTTTCAGTAAGGATTATTTCCCCACATATTTCATGCGATTGCCTGACTGCTCCCATTTCTTCTATGGCTTCCTTCCAAGCCAGATTTTCACGTGCCTACTAATAGTACAGACCTCTCTTGACAAGCAAACCATAGGCAAAGATTTGCCTTAGTAAAGTCTCAGGAATTTTTTTGTGTGAAAATGAACGGTTTAAGCTGATGTTCTTGTCAACCTGTTAGGACTCTGCATTGGGGGCTGGAACTAGACGATCTTTGAGGTTGCTTCCAACCCAAAGAATTCTATGATTCTATGATATCCTCATTTGCTTCTGCTGCTGTTATATTTGCTATGCTTTTTTATATCTAGCTCTTAACTTTTCCACTATGATTGGTTTTCAAGATATAAGGAGTGTTGCTATGTTCTCTGATGGAAACTGCAAAACCTAGTCACATTTGAAGGAAAAGTCCAGAATCAGTGAAATAAGTAGTACTGAGAAGCAAGTACTAAATGTCAGCAAGCCTCTTTCTCATCCTGTAAGTCCAACAGGCTCTTGAACTTATATTGAATAGACAGAATTTTGTTTTAAAAATTAATTATTCTAAGAGATACACAGGCAGTATGCTGAACTGATTTCTATTTCGCTTGTAAATCTAAAGAGTGGACTTTGTTATACTGAAATGTGAATCTGAAGTTCTAAGGGACTCCAGAACTTTAGAAACATTTAAAACAGTTTTTCAAAGGGAAAACAGAGCTGTAGCACATAGACTATTCCTAACACTGGAGCTCAGGTCTGTTGTATCAGAACATAAGGAGGTTTAGGTCTCTGGATAAGAAATCAGGAATATATTTTCTTACCTTCAAAGACATTATCAATCATTTGCTTTTTGATCATGCAGACTATTACTGCTATAAAACCAATTGCTAGAAATGCTCCCAGAGTAACTCCTATAATAACGTATGTTAAATCTGCAAAAAAAAACCAGGAACAGGTCAGTGTAAGTAATACACTCTTTGTGTTCTGATGGAACACAGAGTTTTAATGCGTGTTGTCATCAGCTCCCCCACCCCACTCCCCACCAAAAACAACCAAAAATCCAAACAACAACAACAAAAAAATCAGAAGGGCTTGATAATGTCGAGCCAGACTAGGTAGCTGAGAATATTCTTTCAAGTGCCTTCACAACATGAAACCATGTGAACCTGTGACTAAGGGGGTCAATACCATTTTTGGTAATTAATACCTTTAGCCTTTGGTGCATGCAGGTCTCAGCTGAGTTTTAGGCCTAAGACTACTTTTACCTGCACAGTAAAATTTCCCATCCTTGCTCCCTTTGCTATTCTGTATTTTCCCAAATTCTTATTTCTTCTTCCCATAGCTGCACATGCACAGCTTCATTTTGCATTCTCCTATGCTAGACAAACTTCAAGCACACTCAGATTGTTATCTTCTACACATAAAAAGTGTGTAAATCTAAGCACATTAATTTTTGTTAGGTTTCCTTTCCCTAACTTCCTGTCTGGAAGTGAAAATCTCACCATAAACTCACCTATTTCCTCCTCTGAGTTTCCAGAAGCGTAGACCTTTGCTCTCCAAAAATCTGAAACATAAATATTTTAGCTTGTTAGGACATCAAGGAGAATCAATAAAAAGATTACAGATGCAGTAAAACTAATAAGACATGTTCAGAATAGAGTATATAGCACATCCTAGCACCCCTCTTCAGAAAACATGAGTTCCAATCCTGACTGTAGTCCTGGTCTTCAAAATGTGTTTCACTGCTGGCAGAGAAGAGAGTCTTTTCCTCTTGCAAGAAAATGTTATGGGCTGGAAGCAACTGTTTCAGAGACCCTCATGCCACTTTCCCTGTTCATAAAAAGGGGACACCTGCCTGGCTCTTCCTTTGTTTCATAAAGCCGCTAAGCTGTGCTGCCTGATGCTCAGTGTGCAGGCTATCAGAACTGAGGGGCTTTGAAAAAAAACATTAATTTCCATGTGCTTTTTGAAAGAAAAGATTCAAAAAAAAAAGTCAAGTAAAAGGAGTGGTGTCATACTTAACTTTAGGTTGCTTGCTTACTACAGGAAATTGCTAATAAACTTACACTCAAATGTTTGGGTTTATTTCAGTGATGGGCATGCAGGGATATTTCCACCAAAGTCTTTTCAAGTAGCTCCAAACAACATAACTGGCAGGTGGCTGCATGAGATGCCTGGAGGATGAGAAAGCTTTAAAGGCAGTTATGACACCTGCATTTTAAAACAGCATGCAGTGAAATTTCTTTCTCCTGTACCTGCTTCAGGCAGATCACGAAGTCCTCGCCTACAGCTATTGCTCTTTGGCAATCCGCTACCTGGTTGACAGTATATATGAGACCTAGTGGGGAGTATAGCTGGTCTGCACACATCATCTCTTTGTATCGTGGAATTGTAAGGGAGTATTGGCTGACTGAAACTCAAGTGGGATTTTGTCTTAAATGCATAAAGTTTTCCTACTCCCCAGGTTTTCGATATCAGAAGTGCTAGCTTCCCTCTCCTCCTCTGCTTCTTGTGGAGAAGTTTCATTTCTTGTCCAGTAAAATGAATGCTAGAAATATAATTGAATAGGAATAAACTTGAAACCTGGTCCTTCCGCTCCAAATGCAGTAATTTTTTGTCTCTTTCCATAAATCCATCATCTTCTGCTTTTCAGACTGCTGAAGCTCTCTTGAGCTGAGTGTGGGCTCTGGGACTTCTATGATTATGTCAGAAAAATCTGATATATTGGGTGGCTCACAACAGATTTGGTTTTATTCCACAATTTTATTCATGTTTCAAATCTCAAATGTTCATAAAATATGAACCAAGCTTCAAAAATCTGTAGCTGAGCTTAAAAATCAAATCTTGAGTTTTAAAGCAAATGTATTTTGGAACTATAATTCTGACCTGAATGTCCATTTTTGCCAAACATTTCTTTATAATTAAGATGTCTGAAAGCTTATTTTATACAAGCAGAAATGTTTTCTCTAAAAAACTCATGACACAAAGATGGAAGTTGGGAGGGGTGGGGAATCCAATTGCAGATACCATCACAAAAGCTGGCTGTACTAAATGACCAAAATCAAAGTTATAAAGAAAAAGAAAAAAAGTCCAAGACTACACAGTAAGTTTAAAAAGCATAGCTCCTGATTTTCCAGATTAAAAACCACTCTCTGGTCTCGCCTGTGAATTTATTTCATTATAAATTAAAAAAAAAAAAACACCTTTCTTCCATCCCCTTAATTATCCTTTGTGCTCATATGAAGAATGTTTTAAATTCAAACATAATAAAAGTGATATTGTATTACTTTTATTATCCTAATGATCCTAATACATAGACCTTAATGTATGCTTTCTAATGGAATTAAACCAGTGACAGATTATGTGTTTTATAGTAGAAATAACATTTTACATGGAATATTTTATGTAGGTCAGTTTAATATATTGAGATTAAATTATTAGTTTCTTTTTTTAAAAGGAAGGAGGGAAAACTCTGAAAACCCACAGGACTAGAGAGAACATTTTCAATTCATACTTTCAATATGGTTTTAATTAAGGCTTAATATCATTTACTGGATACCGCTTAAATACCGTTTGCTTTCTGAGAGCTGTGTTAGATAGCTTGCTGCTGTTTGCTTCAGTTTCTTCTTAGGTAGAAAAAAACAGACTCGGTCAAATATACACTTGTTGCTGCTTCACCTAGAGCCCATCTTCAGTTTAGATCCTTAGGGGACAAACAAAAGCCCCCTGTTACAGAGGGGTTAAAAATTATGTCTCAAATTCTGCAACGCTGCAGTCCCAGTGCTAGCTTTGTGACCTCTCTAACTCCGTGTCTTGAACAAACCCTCTAGACTTGGGAGAATATTTGCTGGAAGAGCCTTGCAGATGAACTTGATATCTGTACTCAAGTGACTCCTGGATCATTTTTCAAAGGGTCTCCAAGTAACTGACGGTGCTTTCTCACTGCTTCAGTGTGCCTGTCTCAGGCGTAGCATGCAACTGGTACTATAACAGAGATGCATCCCCTGAGACCCTGGCAGCACTGGGAGGCTGGTGAGAAGCATGGGCTGTGTCTCCAACTGGTGGGAGAAATTTGGTGTGCATGTGTTGTTGGCAGCGAGCCTGAAGGTTAGACAGGTCTCATGGNAGAGCCAGGCGTACAGCTGAGGAACTTTTGTTTCTGGCTACCCACTGCAGTCCTCTGCCAGAATGGTTACCTCCCTAAAGGTACCTCTGCTGAGCAGGTGATTGACCTACAAATACCCTGGGCTGAGAGCTCAGTGAAGCCCCGGACAGGGTCAACCCTTCTCAAACCTGCTGTGCACAGTGCTGGGGTAAGCAGGAAACAGGTTCTGAGCTGCAATGAGTGACGTCCTTTTCTCTCCGTGCCCCCTGCTATGCAACTGTGCTCACAGATAGGTCAGCACAGTGAGGAAAGTGGTGGAGAATGCAATTTGGGCATAAGATCAAGGAGCAGGAATAGCTCACTTTCCCAAATTATGAGATACGGTGAACAACTCCTAGCTATAACCTGCAGTGATAAACTGCAACATGTGCCTTGTTTTTCTCAGAGCACAGAACTTGCCCTAGTCCCTTTGCTTCTGTTGCCTTCCTGCTTTCATTTGACTTTCTTCTCCCTTCCCCATCTCAGGTTTCTCCTTCTCTTTGCAGCTGACAGATATTCCAGGCTGGTCCTGGAGCACTGCAATAGTCAGAAGTTCTGTGCCATCCATCACTGGGGCAGGAAATGGGAAAGTAAGCAAGTATCTGGGAAACCCAGAGGTAGGGTGGAAAAAAGGGTGGCTCATAGGGGGTGTCTGTGCAACTCCAGAGTCAAACGAGGAATGCCCATGGCCATAAAGAGGCTACAGGCATTGATCACATTGGAAGCCGTTCCTGAAAGCCATTATTTAAAAAAAGAATGCTATTTTTGGCTGGTGTTTTTTCTCTAGCAAAATTCCCAGTTACTTGTAAATTTCCTAAGATATGCACTTTGGCAAATGGAATCCAGGCAAATCATGTCTGTCCCCAGTCCTCAAATTCTAGACAAAATCCTTTGTAGTAACAGATGAGGGCAGAGGTCACTCCTACATGAAGATAGGAACTTTTTGAGCTTTAGTCCTTGCCAGGCACACCTCCATCCAAGAGCTATAGATGTACCACTGCCTGTACCTATCCATGTGACACTTGGAGGCATGTTAATGCATTTTCCTTGTATCTATTGCAAGGTGCCTTTTGCTGAATGATCTGTTTTACTGCCCTTGAGTCTGTATCTCTTTGTTCTAAGTGAATGCTATTGTATTAGTAGGACTTGTTCCATTTGGTTGCTGAGCATAATAGTAATAGGGAGTAGACATTGCTGACTTCACATCTGTAAGAATGGTTGATTACCCATGTTCCATGTGGTGGACAGTCTTGATTCCTCTGAAATTTGGAAATGTCTATAGAAAGGTCCAATGGACTTGAAGGGCCAATAGAAAAGGAGAGTGAGAGCAACAAATCCCTATGTGTATCCTGAGAAGGAATACAAGAGGGTAGAATGCTGCTGTAGATCTATGGAGAGATTTGCTTGCAGAATCCGAGACAGGAAAAGACATCCAGTGGATGCAAAACAGAACAGCCAGTCTGCGTGCCTCAGGTGGGGCGAACTGCCCTCGTAGGATTCCCTAAGGGTACATGATGATTTTCTATGAATTTCTGCATGAAGTAGGGCAGTATGAGAGGTGTCCATTACGTAAATATGAGGCTTTTGCCACCAGAGGGTGCCTGCCCCCTTACCCAATATATCCGAGACCACAGTAACCCATATAAACTTCTGTTTCTGCAGCTGTGCCAGCTCTATCCTCTCCATTAGTCCCTATTAGTCCCAGTGTTAATTTGATCCCTGCTGACGTTTCCTATCCCCACTTCTTCCCTGTACTAAGGTAATTGTGGAGTAAAAGGCAGGTTATGAGGATGATAAAGCCCTGCTTTGGGCTGGTAGGAAGTCTTAAAAGCAGCCTGAGCCCAGAGGACCGAAATGAGAGCCACAGAGACCGAGCGGTTTGCAGATAGCAGGCACACAAATCAACTTTTTCCTTTTGCTCTGCTAAAGTACTGTTTTCCATGCAGTGACAAAGAGGATGCTGAGCAAGCTCTGCCATCTCATACGCAAAGATACAGATGTTTAACCTCATGATGTCCCCTGGATTGCACATAATTGACCCCTTAGCACTCAGTTTAAGAAATCTGAGCTAAAAAACTCAGCAAAATACCCCACTTCTCAACATATGTTGCTTCTCCAAGGAACAGTGTTCTAAAAAAGTTTTAAAAACATACATAAGGTTAGACTTGCAAATAAATAACCCCACCAAACTTAGGAAAAAAAAAAAGTGATCTCAAGAAGAATGGAGAAGAAATATGATAGGTTACTTACGTAAGGGAAGAAATGCCATTAGGACTGATATCCAGCTCGTTAGTAAGGTCATTGTGAAGTTTTGGCAACAGAGTGGTTTTATCCAATTTTTCTGAATTTAGCTTTTCTGCAATGTCTTTTTAAAAAAAAAAAAAAGGTCACATGACTATATTGGGAAACTACAGTCACATCCTGAGTAGTTACATTTGCAAACACAAGTTCCCTTTTTTGGGTTTCAGTTCAATATATAAATAAACTCCCCACTTGAAAATGTTCTCTGGAGAAGGTGGACAGTCAAGACTCCCAGCCTAGTTCAGCTATTTTGCTCTCTAAGAGACCTTCACATGCTATACTTATTTTCACAAAACTGAAAAATCAGTGAACTGGTCTCTGCTAACGTCTTCTAAATCCATGGAGATGCAGGTGGGTTTTCTGTCTTAGGAGAGCCTTCTAAGACAATCTTTATCAGTGTTGACAGCTTTTTTTTTAACTCATCATGAATGAATGCCTTGGTAAAGTTTTGAGGAGAGGAGTACTTAGCTGAACATTTCCTTTTCATAATCAGCATTAGCAGGAGCGGAGTGGAAGAAACTATGGCTGCAAAAACATTGCAAGCCAGTCACTGAAAAAGAACTTCTACCTAAGAAAAATTTCTTGCCATTGTAGGAAATAAAAAGTGGGAACTTACTAGCAGTTGATGCTTCTGGTAGAAGTCAAGCTTATTCTTTGAACCAGAGTGAAAAAACAGATTTTCTGTTCTACAGGAAAATTCTATTCAAACAGGTTAACCTGTTCCAAAACTGGATGACAGTAAAACATACAAGTAAATATTAATGCTTTATCTAAGTGTACCAATTCCTCCAAACTCATTTTAGGTCCATCCTTCAGAGGTGGAAGGCACAAAACATAAACTTTTTTTTCTTCTTTTTTTTTTTTAATGCCTTTTTTTGTTTTCCCCAGAGGTCTCTGGGTGGGTTCCATATTACTTTGACCTATTGCCACTTGATATAACTTTCTGCTCTATATTAGTCTTTTGCAGTTTGCTGTTTTAATCTTAAGTGGATGCTTATATATACAAATTGAAATAATTTGAAATGCTTCTCTTGAGTGAAAAGTTTTAAGAGAAAGAAACTCTTGGATATTTTTTCCTCCTATTGGTGAGGAAATGCCTGAGCAATCTGGTTTCAGCAGAATCTTGCCTCTTAAGGATGGATATAGCATATGTCTTGCTGATTAAATTAGTTGTAAAGCCCTGCTTCCAGAAGTCTGCTTTTAATGGGACCATTGTACTCCATAAGGAATGCTGGTGTCTGTGTGTAATATGGCCACCTTGGTGGAAAAATGACTGCAAATGAGCAAGCTGTTCACAAATGTTTAGTTGCTCTGACAAACTGTGAGTGAAAAATCATGTATATAATTTCTAGGTGTTTGTGAAGAGATATGCAAAGCACAGCGTTAAACATCAAATAAGACTCTTAGGGCATTAAAATATAAAGATGACCAATGTACCCTCTGAAGTGGCCTTGACTTCTGGCCTATTTTGTTCTATGAAGCATAGATGTGTGCAGTAGATGTGATAGAAGGTATTTATTAATGCTTTGACCTATTGTGAGCATCTGTGCGTGCACATGCCTGTATGTGTAATTAAGTTTTGCTGTTTCACTGTTCCTGGTTCTCTCTTGGATCTGAGTTGAAAATGTCAAAACCAAGCCAATAAGACAAATCTCTGCACTAACTGGACAGAAAAGATCAGGATCCTCATAAGAAGCCCCCAGTGTTTTTGCATCTCGTGTTTCATCTGCAAATGATCCCATGCTCCAAGTGAGGTTCCTGAGAGCCTCTGATGGAAGGAATAACATGAATGTCAACTCTTTTCTGTGTGTGGTTTTTTGTTTGGTCTGTTTCCTCTGGCTGAAGTCAAAGGTTTTATAGGGGTCTCTCATATTTCAGAGAAGCAACTGAACATGTGACTATTTGGCTGAACTCTCTAAAGCAACATAGTTTATTCCATTTACTTCACCACAAAATGCTTCAGCTAGCACAGCTAGTTGACTGTGCACTGCTGACTATGTATGCTTCAGTATTTTCATTCACAGCATAACTCCAGTGAGGACTGATCAGAATAAGCCAGGCTTAATAAAATCCTGCTTTGTAGTAGGTTTATCCTGATTCTTGACCAAATTGGGAAATGTGGTTTCAAGCCTAGTCATCATTATTAACCTTCACTCTATTACCCACTCTCCACCATCTGGCCACTAGGCAGGATATATATGTTTAATTAATTCTGCTTTTACCTTCGACCTGTAAATAGTGGGAGTAATGTCAGATTTATATGTTATATGAATAACAAGGATTCCTCAGGAGACCCAATCCTGGTGAAAGAGGCTAACTGTAATTTTCAGCTGTGAGTAATTGTATATAATATAATCCTAAATGATTTTTCTTCTGTAATTTCATTAGAGTTTAGAAATTTAATTAGATTTTGAATCACTCTGAAATAAAGTAGCAAAACACCCAGAGACTAAAAGCAGTGGTTATTTTGTCCTCTGAGGCCAGAATTCTTGGTCTCAAATTGGCATGTGTTCATTAGGAGGAAGTTTGCAGAAGTTCTTGATATATTATTGTCTTTCAGAATGGACTCTGAATAGGTCTTTGGAGAGCATTAGAAGAGCACACAATTATTATACAGACTCTTTTTGAGGTTTAAGATCATCTGCCTTGCATATACTTAATAAAAATATGCCTCTAAAGTTGTTTAAGAAACTGTGGAGATAGGAAAGATGCTCCTCCAGTGCCTCAGTGCTCTTCCTGGTTTATTAGCAACTCCAGTACCTGTGTATGATGATACAGAGAGGAGTTGTTTGCTTTACTTTAATGATTAGGCAGGTTTATGGTTATTTTTATTGCTACACATATGAACTGTCATGGTGGCTGTAATTAGAGGCACAATAAAATGCTGTTCCTTCTCTTCTATCTGAGGTTCAAAAGAAATCCATCCTTCTGTCAAACTTTGATTCTCCATGGAATACATTCTGTGTGCAAAAAATAGAATCAAGCCACACTAAGCATGACAAAGAAAAGACCAGTGCAGTGGCTTATGTGTTTGTGAGGTGCAAGGATAGTTGGGTTTAGGATAAAGGATACACTTAAAAAGATTCTGAGGGTATGGATATGCAAGTTCTTGTTCCCTTTTTGATCTAACTGGTGTAACATGGTTTGTATTTGTGGAAATTTATACTGTTTAACTAAAAAAGGGATTGGGGCATTTAGAAGTACATTCTCGAAAGCCTTTATCTTTATAGCAGTGCCTCTTTTCTTGTTGGTGTTAGTTGCCTGAACCAGGACTATCCACAAAATTTTGTGAGGGCATGTCTTAAAGGACAAAACATATAGAAAATTGAGAATTTAGGTAGAGAGGAGGAAATTCACATTACTTTCAGCATGGCACCAATATAAGGAACCAAAACAGAGCTATAGACAGCATGAATTAAAAATAAATAAATGAATAAATAAATAACAGAAAAGAACAAGGGTAGAGTAAGAAAATGTGAACTTAAAATTTCAGCAGGATAAATCAGACAAGCAGCCCTTTAAATAATGGCTATCCAACCTATTTGAAAATAAAGAGGGAACTCCAATGCAGTGGGATGCATACCAGTCCCGTGGTAAGAAATCAAAAGGATACCTCCAAGCTGACCAGGCCGTTCTGTTACTGACTGACTTTTTTAAGTATTGCTATCATCTGCTAGTGGCTAGTATTAGCCACTGCAGGCAAACATGAGGTGAAGTGGGTCACTGGTCTGATCCAAGGGGTTGTTTCCTTTATTTCATTAACAGCGCTTGGAGAGAGCTCATCATCACATAAATCCAGTCCTTGGGGTCAAATATATGTTTTCAGAGCGTGGTTAACTAAGTCTTGAGGCCTGTTTGAAAAAGATTCTTGGAAAAAGAATCAAAGTTTTTGTGTGTTTGTCTTGATGGATATCAATGGAGATTAGGCAACCTCAGGGTAGTCTGGTGTGTGTGGACGTGTTGCCTTCCATTAGCACGTTATATCACATCACATCGTGAAACAAATTGAAGAAAACATATTCAGACTGGTAATTGCCAAAAATCAAGGTTCTTTTGCTATGGGTATCTGGAACAAATGCAAGCTATGCTTGAAAACACACAGCTGCTCTTCTTTTGCTATTTTCTCCATCTCCTACTCTGTCAGGACTCTGAGCTGCTGGGACAACTGGGAGGGATTCCACATCTCAGCGAGCAGCAGAATCACAGATGTCGGGTGTGTTAACAAAGGGAAACATGCCTGCACCAGTTATTTAATGCCTTCCTGCCTTGACATTAAGGAATACTATGGGAAATAATTCAACATTTCAGTCTTCCTCTTTTTAGGGTTTTCTTTTTCCCCTTCCATCTGTATTTCCTTTTCAATGTGGAAGAATGTGTTATATTACAGAGATACTGGTACATTTTAAAAATGTGTTTTCTTGATTTTATTAAAGGGACACTAGCTCAGACCTGTTGCCAACTCAGAAATAAAGTCTTGGGACACATGTATTCAAGTTTCTTTCATGCAACATCAGGAAAGAAAATATCAAAATAGTTCATGGCTTAGCTGAGAAGTCTGTCCATTTGCAGATGTCCTGCCCCAGATCTTGCTCTGTTAGTTTTATAAAACTCAATAATGTCACTCATGGAAGTTACAACTTTTACAAAGCTTAATTTCCGTATAAACCATATAATTCATAATTTGGGTTATTCATTTGGGTGGTCTGCATCTATGTGTCATTATCCCTTGCTTTCCAGTGAAGAGGATTTTTTGTGTTTCTAAAACAGACTGATTCTGTGTTATGCTGCAGGAGGGAAAAATTGTATTACAAGAGAAGGCAATTCCTTCCTTGGTGAAGGAAACCATCTGCGTATCACTTCAGGAGGTTGTGTATCTTTTGGATTAACACATAGTAACAGGTATATCGTGTGCTGCAGTAGGTAGACAGAAATAAATTTGAGATGAAAAGTAAATCTTTTTGTAGAAAATGTGGCTAATCTGTGTGCTTGAAAAGTGCACATCTGGTGTTTGCATTAAAACAGTCAGATTCATTCTAGGCTGAGTTTTTGTCTTCTACCACTGTGCTGTAGTCATGGTCTGGGATCCAGTGGATCCTACTGGTACTGTTTGCTAAAGACACAATTTATAAATCAGAATTAAGTACAGACAATGGGAACATTCATGGTTGCTCTTTCCCAGACTGATACCCTTCAGCTGTTGAGTTTTCAGCACATGCACACAGTGTTGCAGGGCTTCCAGTGAGGTGATCTTGGTCAGGGCGGTATGTTTTTTCACTGTTCCTCTGTGTGCGTTTGGTGGGGAGACAGAGAGCTAGAGTGAGCTGTTTAGATCTAGAGTATTATAAGCCATTGAAAAATCTTTCTCTCCTGTCTGGACCTTGGACTGTATATTCATTGCAGTGTCTCTCTAGAATTTTCCTTGTGTCTCTTATGGTTAATTTCTTACAGGCTGTGATTCCAGGTATCATACTGAAAGCATCAAAAATAGCAGTATTTTTTCCTACCTTTCTAATGTGTATTTGTAGACCACAGGTCAGAGGAATGGTTTTTCAGAAATGTGTAATCTTACTTGGTTTAGACAACGATAGTGCAGTTTGTAGCCCATTGTATATAAAAGCGGGAGACATTGTCTAGTATGAAATAGTTTATTTAGGTTAAAAAAGATTAATAATGAAGAATCTTCCAGGCTTCTTCTAAAATCACCAGCTGGCCTGTCAGTTAGCTGAGAGAGTTTAGAAGTAAGAGGATGTGTTCATGCTTGAGATGACTGGAAAGTGTCTCAGCTAAGGAAATAGGAAAGAGGTCAGGATCATGCCTTAGACATAGTAGTCCATGAGTCACTGGGAACGATGAGTGTGGGAAGACACAGAGCAAAAGTTTAACAAATCAAAGAAATTGAGAAGACAGAGAATGAGGCCTATGCTTTTCCAAAAGCAGAGTAGAAAATATTAGCCAACAGAGTGGGAGGTTTTGTTTTGTTTTGTTTTGTAGCTTGGACTTATTCTATTTTCAATAGAACCAGGTCACATCTTAGTAGCAACTTGAGATCTGACATGACTTTCTTTTTCCCATGAAAGGGATTATTTTTCCACTTTCAGAGGGCTATCAGTTGGGAAATTCTTTTAAAAGCACAGAAATTTCATCAACTGGAAAACATCTTAACCCTCTATCAAAATGTTCAATAAGTTCACATCCTTTGTGAGGATTGAGTTGATCATGTAAGCCTTGTTGCTGTAGGAAAACATTCCACAGAGAACCTATGGCTCCCTGTCTCTCACCTGCACTGCCTCTTGGAAATATCCTGCAATATCCTTGGTTGTCTAAAGAATGTGTATACTCCCATGCCAATAACCCATTGATTTTCTAACTGCACGTCCTTCTCTCTCACACAGATTATTTTCTTGTGTTGAGTGGAAAATATCTATTATAGTATGGAAAACTCAGTTGTGTAACTGAACAGAGGCAGTTACAAAATCAGAGAACCCAATCTGTGTTTTTCTTTATTTAAAACCAAAACTAATACACATTTCCAGGTAACACTTCCAAAATAACATTAGAACTGTGTTGCACCAAGACAAACTTTTTGGAAAACAATATTTTGTGCTATTACATAAAGTTTCAGCCATAAAATAAGTTAATTCAACCTGTGGCATATTTTCATGATAGTATAGACTTTGCTAACAGCTCAGGCTGACTTCAAGGACAGATCTTCACCTCATCCAAGATGGATAATGAATGAGGCAGAGTGAAGGCAGTTATTCAATATATCTGCTCCACATACTGTTATCTCTGAAGTACTGTAAGGCACAGTGTTGGTACTGATGTCCTTGGGGGAGAGTTTGGTACTCTGAGCAATGACTTTAGGACTGGGTGACCCTAAATGGAGGCTCCAGTGTTCACTGAATCATACTGTCTGCCTCTCTGCTTATCTAGAATTTCAGTTGCTGGAGGGTTCTGTGTTGATAAGGTTCCTTTACTGAGGCAGCCCTGCTGGAATTCCTCCTATGTAGGTTTTCATACGGCATGAACCAAACATCCCAGGCAGCCCGGCTTTGTCATTGTTGCACATTCTGATATACTCAGCTGTGTCTTAAAATACCTTTGAAGTGTATGATGATAACTTAGTAAGTTCCTAAGCAGCCTCTGAAAATGTATGGGTGTTTACTCTTTTAATGTGGCATGTGCGGTTGTAGAACAAAATGAAGTGCCCAGGAAATTTCAGAGCAAGAGAATGATGGCCAATTCCCACCCAATATTGTTGCATCTCCTACCCATCTATTCTCTATGTGAGCATGTTGTGCTTTGTTAAACTAAAGCTACTGTGAGTAATTTATATCCATAAAATGGGGTAAACATTTTGAAGGGTGTTGTGGTTATTGGAAAAGAAAAAAATCACCACAGACTCTGAAAATCTGGAGCTATAGTTATACTTTAGAGGAAGTTAAATCACCATTAATTTGGAGGTAATGCAAAGGTTTTGCTTATCCCTCTTCAGACAGTATGCAATTCTAATGCAAAGGAGAACTTTGCTTTGTATTTTGCAGATGATGTTGGGAGTCCTGCAATTCATAGGTATTCAGGACTGTGAGGAAGATCCCAGCCACTACCAGGTTGTTTCCTGCTCACCTTAAATTCCTCCTGTTGCTGCTGTCACAGTACAGAGCAGCATCATTTTCTCTCTGCCAGAAGTGCTCTATACTTTTGAAAATCAGCCTGTTTGTTGTAGTGCTAACTCAGGAGAAGAAGCAAGATCTTTAGCCAGTGTTTGTAAGAATATGAGCATAAATAGCTGTGTTAATCATAAACCCAAGGGTGCCCAGGAAAGAACTGAGGAAGTCAAACAATACAAAAGTAATGGCACTATTGCCAAAACAGTGTTTCTATTGTTTGGATTTTTTTTAAACACTTATAATTGTATGTATTAGTACTTACCTAACTTAAAGCAGGAAGTGAAAAGAGCAAGACAGGACCCTTGATGTCACAGTTCCTGTTTTTGAGCTTTGCTTTTTCTTGATGTTTGCCTTGTAATTGTACAGTGTCTTGAGGTATTTGGGATATTAACAGTTTTTACAGGCACAAAGTATCCTTTTTCTTAAGAGTGAACAATAAGAGGATGACAAAAATACACTGCCTACTTGTAATAACACTTATTTTGAATGGATCAGTTAGGATTTGAAGTGAAGAATCGAGGGAGGTGGATGGGAGTAGAAGATAGCAGAGTTGATAGATTCACTCTTGCTTTCAGTTGCTACAGTGGAGGAGATGTGGTGCTTCGCTCTCATCTGCATGTGTGGGTTGAATTATGCTGGTGTCAGAAAAGTGAAATAAGTCCTCTGGATCCTGCATGGGGCAGGATGAAGTTTTGGAGCTGATGGGAGAACTGAGAAACTTAATTTAACCATTTTTTTGCCAATACAGCCACAGAGACCATTTTCATGCAACAGCTGCAGTCTAGAGAGACATTTAAATGGCCAACTTCATTGTTTTGCGGAGGAAGGGCAGGACACCAGGATTTCCTCTCTGGCTTCTCCCCATCTTGGTCCAGGAGAATCTATGCTTGCTGGCCTCTGTGGGTAGCAAAAAGGTCACTTGCTGTGCTGAGTATTAAATGTGAGGGAAGCAGCTCTTCACTGTGTGGTCATTTAAGCTATTTATTAGTATTTCAAGAACAATGGTGACAAAAGCATAGTGTCTGGCCCTGAAGATTGATGATTTCAGGAGAGAATGTGTCTTTCAATGTAGTATTGTGATTCATCTCATTAAAATTGTGCTGACTGCAGTTCCCTTTAGTACCTAGGTACCTCTCAGAGGGTGCAACAGTCCTTGTGTCTCTCCATTAGGAATAACACTGTCCTTTGTCTAACTCATCTCAAATCCCAAGCTTCATTGAGGAGACAACACGTATAAGTGGCTATGGTTGACATATCCACTTTGCAGATTTAAACCAAAGATGTAGGGCCATATCTGGGTCATATTGAAGTATAAAAGTGACAAACCACAGAATTGTAGGGGTTGGAAGGGACCTCAAGAGATCATTGAATCCAACACTCCTGCCAAAGCAGGTTCACTAAAGAAGGTCTCGCAGGTAGGCATCCAGATGGGTCTTGAATATCTCCAGAGAAGGAGACTCCACAACTACCCCGGGCAGCCTGTTCCAGTGCTCCATCACCCTCACTGTGAAGAAGTTCTTTCGCACATCAGTGAAAAACTTCCTGTGGTCCAACTTGTCACCATTGCCCCTTGTCCTGTCCCCACAGGCCACTGAAAAGAGGTTGGCCATCTCCCTTTGTCTCCCACACTTCAAATTTTTATAAACATTGATGAGATCCCCTCTCAGTCTCCTTTTCTCAAGGCTGAACAGCCCCAGCTCACTCAGCCTTTCCTCATAGGGGAGATGCTCCAGGACCTCAATCGTCTTTGTGGCCTCTGCTGGACTCTCTCCAGGAGATCCCTGTCTGTTTTGTACCAGGGAGCCCAGAACTGGACACAGGTCTCCAGGTGAGGTCTGACCAGTGCAGGGTAGACGGGGAGGATCACCTCCTTCAACCCGCTGGCTACTCTCCTTTTAACTCTCCCCAGAATCCCACATTCATGAAATGTATTCAGTAATATGTGTTTTCAGGAAATCACAACACACTGCTCAGTGTTCAGCTACTACCTGCTGCTACTGGTACAGACCACTATGAGTACATAAGGCTCTTTCAAAATCACTCTGCAGCTTTAGTGGTGAGACAATGTACGGAAGAGGCTCAGGGTCCATTGCCACTTTCCACCTGAGCAGGGGTCAGTTTCCTTATGGCCCAAGATTGTCCTCAAAGTTACCCACTAAGGATCAGGGGTGTTGGAATGGATTAATATTTTTGTTTCTTCTGCTTCTAGGTGTAAAATATGGGTTTCAGCAGAATAAATCTTTTAAGAAAACATGCCATAAATGCAGAAAGGTTGAGCTTCTATCAGGAACGAACTCCCAAAAAGCACCAGTTGTTCCTTTTTGAGAATGTCGATGCAGTGCCCTATAACAGTGATATGAACTACCCGAATTTTAACCCTTATCCACTCTTGGCTGGGTCACCCATTGGATTGCATTCTCATGATGTACTCTAACCAGGGGACAGAATTATCCATTGCACTGGCACAGCAAAAATTTGATGCATCCAGGGATTATTTTTTTTTACTAGCCAATTCAACCATCAAAAGAGGGGACATGAATTGTTGGATATGTAACTTCCACAAGAAAGCTCGGTAAGTTTCTGAGTAGAAATGTTCAGCTTGGATCTTGTTTAGCATTTTGTTGGTTGTGGGTTTTTTTAGTGATAAGGATATCAATGTCAGATTGCTAGCTGGGGCAGCAATGACTTGTGAATAGTGGACAAACAGGCTCCAACAGCAGGTTTATTTTATTACTCAAATGTATGAACATGTTGCATTTTACTCTTGAAATCCTGTTGTTGGAAGCAGATTTTGAATGTACACATAAAGCAGAGCCACTTGACAAGACTATCCAGTTCTGCCTCAAAGTAATTGCCACTTACTTTGTTTATAATATGAGCAATGCTGGTGATGTGACATTAGACTTAGCTGCATCCCATTTTGGTGCTGACTAATATTTGCCCTTACACTAGGAAAAAATAAGTTGAGACTTCTCCTGAGATAAAGCAAATATTGCATATTTAATGGAATATAATAGGTATAAAGACACAAATTGCCTTATTTTGTTATTAGAATTATGTGATTTTTCTCCTTTTACATTTAACAAACACTGAAAGATACCAGAGTTTATTAGATAATCTTCATAAACACCACATTCAAACAAAACATTCATCATTTGTTTCCATGCAGATTCCCTTCAAATACATTATCTGCCTGTGAAGACAGATTTTGCTTTTGTACATGGTGCTGTGGAAATCTGAAAGTTTCAGCCCCTGGTAGAAGTTTCTCAAAAATCTCTCTGCCTTGCTCTGGAATGCCAAATGGAATTAGTGCAGAGATTTTATGGGTGAGGAGGAAGGGCACCAAAATCCAAATATGGATGCCCAAAATTAAAGACTCAATATGTTTCGTTGTTTCCTCCTCACTTTAAGCACTTTAATCTGTATATAGAGATAAGTAAATATCTGTGTTAGTTCCTTCAGCAGGAATCTAAGTACCAATATTATGGTTAAAGTACTTAAATTAGGTTAGAGAATCTTACCAGTATTGTCTTTCTGACAGATCAGACCTGAGGTCTTTCCTATGGAGGCAGTGTTAATGATTGGTAATTAGCACAAACAGCATCTCAGTGCACAGTCACTTTGCTTGTAAAATCATCACTATGCATGATTGAGTGACAGCCAAGGCATTCAACTTTGACTAGGTTACTAATGTCTGCCTGCAATACAACACAAAGTAATCTTATGGGAGGGATTCCAAAACAAGACTGGCTTTCCACTAAATCCTTGAAGCACAGATTCAGGTAGATGCTGTTCCCCTTCACCTGCAGTCTCCTATCTCCCACTTCCTCCTACACAGAGCCTTCTGTGAACTAGATTTATTTGAAGACATCCTTAAAAGCCTTATATGATGTACAACAAATGTGAGATGGCCACTGATCAGAGCTCACGTGAATTTAAAGTGTTCTCTGGTTTTCATTGCCCTGTGGAAATCAAGCCCTTGGCCATAACATGTTTGTTTTCTTTCCCCTTGTTTCTCAATCAAACATATATAAGACCAGTTCAGGAACAATGCAGGTTTGTGTAAACATGTTGATGTCTGAGGAGGAAGGAGCAGAACCAGTATGCAAAGTATTCATGGACTGACTATGTGAATTTGTACTATGCAAGCTGCACCAGAAGAATGAGGTTACTGCAATCACTCAAGCCTGGGCAGATAACTGTTGTTCCAAAACTATGCTGTTGAGAACTTTGGTTGAGATTTTAAAGGTCTTTTCCAACTAAAACTATTTTATGATTCTATGAAATGGTCTGACACTGCAATAAGGGAAGCAAGAATTAATTTCCTAACATGTTTCTTTGGCATTCAGTTACCTAAATCACCAAGGAGAATTCTCATCTGAGTTACATCTGTACAGTTAATGTGTTACTGCTTTAGTATCTTATTTTGTTTTCTCTGTGACAAAAGGATTTTTTAATTTCCCAGGTAACCAGCAAGAATTAAATCCCACATATATTTAGGCAACATTAGTAAATGACAAGGTGCCTTTCATCTATGAGGACCCTTTCCCCACAACATCCTTTATGACTGGCATTAACCTTGTCACAGCCTTTATTGGGATGAAATGTGAGCATTGTTACCAGAACTTCGCACAGATAAGCAATAGCTTAGTTGGGACTGCAGTATTTACTTGAGGCTACAAGGATGCAGAACTTAGGGAAGCTCAATCTAATAATTAACACCTGAGACAAATATCTAAGGAACAGGCTAATATAACCCTGTATCACGGGGCTTCTGTGTCAAGCTGTGAGCAGGGTTTTATGGGGGTTGGGATGTAGGGAGGCTATCATGGAGGGGAAGACAATATCAGAGGTGAGAAGAATTAAATAGCTGTAGGAGGGTGCTGATGTCCACAGAACAGAAGCAAGGTTGTCTTCTCTGACTATACTAAAAGTTTCACAGCATGGCATGGTAAAGACAGGAAATGCAAAGCTGATGATTACCCTAAAGCTGCAGTCTAAGTGGCATGACTAGGGGGGAGCACAGAGGGACCAATGATATACAAGTAGATACATTTTGCCAAAGCAGATTCTGGGGTTCTTTGGCTAAGGAAATTTTAAGCTAAGGTACAAGTTTCAAATGTCAAGTCAGAGAAGGGGACAAAGTTGTAATGTTGCAGGAGGCAAGGTTGGAAATGAAGATGAAAGCAGAGGACACAGCAGTGCTTTGAGCAGAGACCTAGTAAATGGGTTTGGGACATCCCACAGAGCTGCAAAACTCATGAAGCATTTTCCAACGAAGGCCTCTTCACTTGGATATCTCTTGCAGTTTCATCCCCTGAACTGGACATTCACATCCCCTAAGCTTTTCAGGCTATCCTCTGTCTGTTCAGTGAACTCTTACTATCCCATTTGGTGTGATAAAAGAAAGTGCTAAAACTGGAGGCTGCCAAGTGCTGTTCTGCCGCTATTCAAATCTCTAATGAGCTCCTCCTTGTAGCTCTAGGTTTAATTAGTTTTCATTGCAATATTAATGATCCAAACAAACCATTTTAACTTTCCTGTTGCACAGCTGGAATCTTCTTATTTAGCATTCTGCTCTATAAGGGAATCACAGCAACTTCCTTTCCCCTCCCACATTTGTCCCATTAATATGCATTAAAATCACAATCTCATTGGCATAGAGTTTCAGACTTGCTATAAAACTCTAATAATTTCTAAAAATGGCAAGGTTGAACTAATGACAGAGCCTCAAACAAATCATACGAAGATAGATTTCTCCCAGAGTTTGATGACAGTGATGATTAATACTTCATTTATTTATTTACAGTCTATCAGTGTTTACAAAGATTTGCTCATTCCTCTGAGCACACATACAATTTCTTTTGAACTCCGTAGTATTACAGCAGAAATGTCTAATCTGTTAGGCTTCAACAAAAAAAACCCACGTTTTTTCTCTCTCTCTTCCCCACTCAGCTCTCACCCTCCCCCCAAGAGAAGGATATGCCCTACCCTCCCAGGCTTGGATCTAAAGACCTCATAGATTTCAAAGTCTCTCCACAATGGAATTAGGTGCATCTTGCACCCTCTAAAATCCCTTACAGGAAGGAGTTAGAGGAGAATATTTTTGTCATTTTCTGGTGTGTTTCATCTCCTGGACTCTTTATGATTTGGGGAGACATAAATAAATTTGGACATAGATAATCTGGGGATCTTCATGTTGAAGGATGTTAGAGAAAACCAGACTTCCATGCTGAAGGACTGATGTGCAGTCTTGCCAGTGACTTCTCCTTCCTGAGCTATAGAAATCATGAGAATGTTGGTAGCAAGGAAGTTCCAGGCTCTCTTGCCCAACCTCTTTCTCAGCATTGGTCTGTTGCTAACTGTGGTGGTTTTGCAGGGTGGCTTCTTTAAGAAGCAGATAGAAGCTTCTTAAGGGTCCAACAAAGTAAATCCCAGCTGGGCTCCCAAGGCCAAAATCCCAAACCCTGTTGCTGACAAGGCCAGGCCAATCAGCGCCAGTCACAGGCCTCTGGGAAACACATTTTGGAGAGAGAAAAGTGCAAAGAGCCACATTTTGCCACCAGAGAAAGGAGTGAGAAGATGTGAGAAACTCTGCAGACACCAAGGTCAGTGAAGGGGGGAGGAAGAGGTGCTGAGAGAAGATTCCCTGTGGCCTGTGGAGAATACCATGGAGGGGCATGTGTCCCTGCACAGCCCATGGAGGACAAAGAGACCCCATATGCAGCCCATGGAGAGGCACCTGGGCCAGGCAGGAGTCCACCATGGGCAGGTGGAGGAATATGGAAGAATCTGTGATCTCCATTGGAGCAAGCCCCTGGCAGCACCTGCAATCCATGGAGAGAGATAAGAGGCAGAGAGAGACGGAGGCCCACGCCAGAGCAGGTTTGCTGGGGGTGTTTGTGACTCTGTGGGGGNCTCTACTCCCAAGGAGAACAACTCATGAGGAACTGACTGAAGGCTGAAGGCTATTCCTTATTTCTGCCCTTTCCCCTGTGCCATCCTGGGGAAGAGAAATCATGAATAAAGTGAAGTCTGCAAAGAAGGGAGGGGTGGGAAGTGGTGTTTTAAGAGCTGTTTGTACTTCTCATTATCTGGCTCTGGTTTCTCTGTGTGTGTAGTGTAGTATAATAAATTAGAGAGTTTTCTTGCCTTTCTTCCATGTTGAGTCTCTTTTGCCCATGGCACTAATTGCAGAATGATCTCTCCTTGCCCTTATCTCGACTCCAAAGCCTCTCAACATATATTTTCTCCCCTGTCCAGCTAAGAGGGGAGTGATAGAGTGACTTTGGTGGGAGCCTGACCTCCAGTCAGGGTCAAACCACCACATTAATACTGGATGTGATCAGTTTTGGCTTTGTCTTGTTTAGAATGAACATTTTCTGGGAGTATGGAGAACTGTGCTCTGCAGATAGGCTGTCAGCAACCAAATTAAAGAACTTGCTGGCCATAGTGCACTAGCAGAGGTCAAGATGCATGTCTGGAAGTGCCAAAGAGATTTAGTGCCACTTGCAAAGAGTAATTTTCATTGGGACTTACGCTTCTAGCACTCATGTTGCTTTTGAAAACGGGACTTTGGAGTGTGAGCATGAAGATAAAGGGGTGAGGTCTGATTGTTTGCTTTGGTAATGTCTGCAGGGTCTAAGTTCAAGAGGGTAATGAGTGACTTGATTGCAGAGCACCAGCCTCATGTCCTAGGCAGTAGAGAACTGGAAATGCCTTAGCCCCCAGCCCCCGCTCTCTAGGCACTCTTTCTTTGTGCACAAGCCCCAACTCACCCCTTCTCAGAGACATGTCCTCAAAGAGTACTTTGTCTTGAGAAGTTATCAAGCCAGATGTCAGCTAAACACACACTATACCTAAATCAAGAATTTATTGTGTGATAGACTTGACAACCAAAGACATTCAGTAAGTGCAGGAAAGAAGTTGCATCATCAAGGTATTCCAGCTGTTGTTGGTGTTGGAAGAACACTGGTATGTGTGGCATGATGGAGCATCCTTTCCCTGGTCTGGAAGCACAGCTTATTGCTAGCCATTTCCCCATTGGGAAGGGTGCACTCAAGAATCTAACACAACAGCAACAGTGAGATAACTATCTCAAGGTTTCATCTAGCCAAGGATTCCTCAAGCCTGGCTGTGGTTAACAGTACCACAGCATGAAAATGAGCAGTTTATACACATATCTTACTCCAAATGGAACCATTGTTTATGGTAACCACTAGTAAGATCTCAACACTTTCAGCCAGTCACACCTTATTATGCAGATATCTCTCACTTGGTTTCCTTTTCCTGTTGGTACATATCACTATCCACCTCTGGGAACAACCTGGTGCCTCCCTAAAGCTCGAATCAAATGGTTCACCAAAACTAATATGTGCAGTGGATGAGTCCATTAGACTAAATGGTTTTCTACTGGTATTTATGGTATTTTCTATGGTATTTATAAACATGCCAACAAGGTTTCAGAAAATATGCCCATACAAGTCAGTGAGGCTTAACTTAAATGAGTTTAGCATCACTCATTTCACTGGAATTTTAGCCAATATATTTTACATCATACTTACAGCAATGAGCCTATGGCTAGTTAACATGGTTCAGTTGATACATGGTGGTGGTGACAGACTCGTAACCTAGTTTGCCACAGCAACACATCTGACTGCAGGTTTAGTGTCACACAAAGATTTGTCATGAATGAATGAACCAAGTCAAACAATATGCAAAATTTTAAGCAATATAACTTGGGGGTCAGACTGAGGTCTGAGTTGCTACAATGCATGTGTTACCACATATCACTACTTACTTACCCAGATGCTTGTTGTCCTCTCTGGTCTGTTGACATAATTATGTGTGGTTTCTCTCTAACCCAGTTCCACCAGAAAGATGAAGTTTAGTTTAAGTTCTTACCAGGAGGACTTTCAGTGTATGCTGTTTCTGCAGAGTCAAGATTGGGGAGTCCAAATGGGCTGGTAAGATCTGGAGTGGGAAGATGTAAGGTTAAGCCAGAAAATTGCTGGGCACTGACCTCCTGACTGGCTTGATTGCAATTGACACAGCATGTGTAATTGCAGCTTCAGTGACCTGCTTTGCTCCTCCTTCAGTCAGTCCCTATAGCCACAATAGTGTTGTCAAGTTAAAATCAAAGTAACTATACCAAGGGACGGATCTGTTTTTGCAAAACTGTTTTCTAAATTGATTTAAATTGGTGTTCAAACTGTGCGCATGGCTTTCTTCAGTGGCAGTACTATGATTTTGCCTCTTTCTATTCCTGGTAATTCTGCAGAGCTGAACTACCTGAGAGGGGACAATCTTGTCTGTCTCCATAGCTGGGCATTTCCGCTAATACTGAGTCAACTTTTGATAGCAAAATTACAGTTGTCAGTGATGTTTCAATTAGGAGCTTTGGGTGATTTTCTGCTCCCATACCAAATCACGCAGCACTTAGAGAAACATTGTTTTATTCTGTACCAGAGCACATCTGTCATTGCTGGTAGGGCTTACAGCATCTCTTAAATCCACAAGATTTTGTGAGAGCAGATATTTGCGTTACTTGCATTTTCTTGGCACTTTGAACCTTTGCAATATCGCCCAGCTTCAGGCTTTTTCTGTGCAGCTGTGGATGTGAACTTGAGTGTTCTTTTTGAGAACAGAGGTCTGCCTCATATAGAAACCACTGCCATCTCTTTAAATGAAAGGATCATTTATTGTGTTAAAAGAAACAAAAATCTATATGTTTGGGGGATAAGCTGGTGTGCCTGCACTGAACACTGCATCTTTTAACTGTCAATAAAAACACAAGGGCAGTCAACCTTGCCTTAGGCGCAGATGCACTACTGCGGAAAAGTCTGGACATCTACTGACAATTTCAGTGAGGACATTTCCAAAGATGAATGGTACTGCAGAAGCTAGGTGCATTTGTAGTTGTTTATGAATAATTAATAATTGTGCTAAAGGTGTAGGGTTGACTGGGCAAGCTTCCTCTTCTGAAATTGAAATTTCGTCTCAAAATCTTTAGCATTTGGCTTGTGATTGAAGGCTGTGTGGTGCTTCCACACTGGAGCTCATTGCAGGGAAAGACTTGAAGCTGTCAATTGTTCTAAGAGCTAATGGATGTATTAAAAATGTAGCAGCTTACTGGGAAGAAAGCAGAGTGGGTGGGGAGCATGTGTTATTAGCATATGCTGTAACTGGACTGTAAGTGGTCTTTGCATATTCATGAATGATGGCTGACCTCTACTCTGCTAGGGCACATATGTGCATGTCCATCATGACCACACACTCTGAACTTACTCCATCAGAGGCCCTTGAGAACATAACTCCTGTATCTGTCTCCAAATATAGCTGTGCTGGTCTGCAATATAAGGCAGTGGGGAGAGCTGCTGGATGGAGGAGCCATTTGGAAACTGCTGCAGTGATACCCACTGAGATCTCTATGCCTGGTTGGTGACCTTCTTTGCTAAGAAGCAAATGTCTGCAGCTTGTAAAAGAAAAAGATGCCTCTGAATGCCTTTCCACTTTTAAAATCTCCTCAGTGCCGGCTCAGCAGAGCAAGTGTAACCGGCAAGTGTCCATACTTACTGTACTTGTACTGTATGAATGTGTGCAACAGTACATCTGGACAAGGAGGCATGTCCCAAGGAGGGGGCTGGGAATAATTCCTGGAGCTGCCTCTGACCTAGAGCTAGAGCTTTGAGCACTCACTAGGAACTGCTTCCAAGTGAGTTCTTGTGAAAATAGGAATTTTTCTCTGTATCTGTGTGCACCTTTGTAACCCTCTTTGTAAAATAGGGCTACATAACAGCTCACAAGGGATAAGGGAAGCCTTATTCATTTGTATTTAAAGTATGTCAGGATACTTGGAGAAAAGTTCCTTATTAGAACAATAACAAATACAAATAATAATAAAAATTCTGTTATCACTGTGCAATTGCAGGAATTATGTCAACATTACTTGATTGCAGCTTTGATTGTCCTGTAGAAACAAAGAACAAATCATCCTCTCTAAGTGTTTGTGAACATGGAGGATGAAAATGACATATTGCTATCTTTTAAAAGAAAATTAAAACTTTAACTCTAAGGTGTGTGTAATAAAATGGCACTTTAATTCTCTAGTGTGCCATGCAGGCTGCTTCTGTTAATTTATTCTCTTCTTTTCTTTTTGTGCTTCATGTAATATTCTGAATTTATTAATGTGGCGATATATTTGACCACGAAAAAAGCCTGCCTTCTCTTGGTGTTAAGCCTGTGAATTAACTCCACAACAGGAAGGCATTTTGACTTCAAGATAAAACAGATCATGCTTGGGATAAAATGATTAGCAATGTGACAGGTAAGCAAGAACATCTAAGGGAAAGTTTTCCCAGTTGTCTTGCCAAAATGAGTGGGCTTAGGTCTCATGAATCCCAGGGACTCCAGATGTCATTAGCATGTCTCTGTGCAGACACTTTTAAACATCACCACCTGAGCTGCTGCGGCTCCTGGGACACAGCTGTGTGGTGTAGCTGATTCCCCCTTGAACAGCACTGCCGGTGATGTGCTTGGAAAACTTCCTGTGACAGAGTGAGGGTGAGGTGCCAGGTTGAGGTCGCTGCAGCACAACGCCCAGTGCACCACACACTGGCAAAATCCAGCTGGTAAGGTGGCACATCAGAAGACTGAGAAAGGGATCAAGAATAGCATTGCGTCCCCGTGTATCCTGAACACTGTCTATAGTAATTGCTGTCACCTCTAAAAGGTTGTAAGAGTATATTAGAGAAGGTACAGAGAGTAGAAGTGTGGAATATCTTCTTCATGCGGAGAGGTTAAATAAGTAGGATTCTTCACCCTAGAAGACAGACAAGTAATAGGGATTTTTTTACCATTTCCACATTCTAGGAACTGCAGAGCACTCAATGAATGACATCATAAAAATAATCCTGGCCACAGTCAAAGACGGCATATTTTTTCTAATATTTCTGAATAATAGGGTTTGCGTGGGGGAGAGGGTTAGGGTTTATGCTAATTGCCTGGCACAAAGACAAGTCAAATGGATGTAGAAAGGACTTCCCTGAATCTTTTTCTTTGGCTAACCTGCTGAGGCACATCCTGACAGATGCCAGACTACTATGAGAAAAGTTAGGCTGAACCATGGCATCTGCATCCACTTTGTGCCATTGTGTGGACAGTGCAGCCCGTTCAGATAGCTGGGAAAAAAAAAAAAAGGGAAAAAAAAAAAAAAGTCTGGCTGTGTAAATAGCTTCTATCCTGGCATTTTTACAAGGCAGCAGATGTCTACCTCTAGGTGGGCAGGGATTCTTATCCTTAGAAGCATTAATCAAAGATCTTCTAACTAGCAGCATTTCTCAGAGGCCAAATTGCTAATGACTGCTTCTGATGGCTATTGATTTTCCACTCTCTTTTCAGGCCTCGCTGGTGTGAAAAACCATTGGCTCTAGTGCTGTTATGAGAGTGTTTACCTGATACCTGAGTTCCCTGACTCTTGCACAAGCAAGAGCAAAGCTGGTTGGTTTTGTCTTTGCCAGTGACAGGTTGTGTTGGCCCTTTCTTGGCCTTCTAGAGAAAGAAGTAGTACGGTTACAACAAATTCTTTATCTGGATGAGGGAAGAGTTGAGGTGTAAGTAGTTATCCTCCTCACTGCTTCCAAGCCGAGAGAGCAAAACAAGAGCTGAGGACATGCACTCTGCAAGGCTGTCAAATGAGCAGTGAAAGGAAACAGGCTTAAAGGCTCTTTAACTGCAAAACAGCACCTGTCTTTTTAGGCAAAGGCAGCGTTTGCTTATCACTCCTGTTAGCAGCATGAGCTCTGCCGAAAGGCCCTTTAGGCACCTGATTATGTAGGAGGGGGAACTATGTTGCAATGCGACAACATGTGCAGTGCTGGCAAGCTGTAGGGTGAGGGGAGGTGGGCTAGCTACTGGGGGATATCATTCCCAGAGCGACTGAGCACCCCTCACTCAAGCAGGGCATTTTGCAAGACGTGCCATTTTGCGCAGTCCTTTCCTAGACACAGTGGGGGAAGGAGAGCATTGGGTCAGGCAGATTTTCTATGTGAGAACTGGGTGTGTATCTCTTTAATACATCCTTCTGGGTGAAATGTTGTTTCCTGACTGATTTTGAAGTGAAATATGCTTTCACTTTGCTTATGTGAACTTGTTGCTGGCAAGAGATGGCACTCTGTTTTGCTCAAATTTTCCAGCAGTTTCAGTGTCTGCCTTCTCTTTTCATCTTTTTAGCCTAGCTCTAAAATCCCAGGGAGTTTCAGTGGTGAAGAATGACACTCATACCTGAAAACAAAATCTTATGGCAAAAGCAGCCTGGGGGTTTGGTGCAGAGCACAGCAGGACTGCCCACGGGCCTTCTTGGGGAGAGTGACAGCTTGGTGTGGTTTGCTTTGGAAGGCTTAAACGAGGGAATATAGGGGAGGATGCTTAATGTGCTTTAGTGTCTTTGATCTGATCTGATAAAACCTTAATCTGCTCATAGTTCCTGATGGAAAAGTTGTAAGAAGTCAATAGAAATAGGGCCAGACCCACAAAGTTTAAAAGAACCACAATTACTTTTGGTTGTTCTGTTGGCACTTACTGCTTCATTATTGTTGTAGGCTTTTCCCAGTATCCTCACTTCATTTAAATCACCTGTGCATATCTCATTTGTATACCTAGGGATCTCAGCCACTTTCTGGGTTTCAGTTCCCTTTCTGGCAGTCAGAGTTCCTCCCCTTCTCCTCAGCTGCCTCAGCACTTGGTGCCCTAGCCTAAGCTGGTTAACAAAGATTTCTCTCATCATGTCCTGAGACTGATTCTTCCTGTGGGAATAAAGGCGTTTCAAACTCATGGTTGAAAAGGAAGCCAACATGTCCAGTTTAAATTTGTAAAAGCCAGCACAGAGTGCAATGGATTTTTGTCTACTGGACATCATCTTGCTCACACAGGCTATTTTGTGCTAGAGTGTTTCCCTCCCTCACATCACTGTTTGTGAACCATTTGTGCATTCAAATGTTGAAGCAAGTATTCTTGAGTGTCTCTGTCTCCTGAGAGTGAATTGTCGCATTCCTACATCCTCTCAATAATAATAATAATAATAATAGCTTCTATTTATAGAGCTTCAAAGTTTCCCAAAGAGCCACCTTTGGGATGGAACATACCAACAGTTAGACAGTGCATAGCAACCCTAGATAACAACTTAAGACAGATGAATGTATCCAGTTGAAGCTGAAGATGAGATTTCATTTGGCAGAAGATAATTGCAAAAGTTATTAATTATTATTGTGTTGTTTATGCAGCTTGAGAATCAAGAGCAATAGACACTTTCTCAATACCAGCATGTAGACAAAAGCACAAAGGCATTATGATCATACCATAGTAATTTGCAGAAGGCAGAATGTGCTAATAAAAGTCCTCTCTTGGATGTTTTCCCATCTAGGACTCAGCATAAGCTGATGAATAGTCCATAATTCCGGCAGAAGAGAGAGCTAGATTCTCTTTCTAGCTTTTCTGTAGGTTCCCAATGTAACCTTCAGCATACAGTTTAGTTGCCCTGATTCTAACATGTCTACATAGCATGTTGTAGATATTTAGCTAAAGGTCAGATCTGGAAAATGTTCCAGTAGAAGTATTTTATGTGAATCTGTGTTTTCTAGCATGATTTTATTCAAATTGACAGTTGTTTTGATGGATGTTATTTTGGATGTTTGTTGGTTTGTTGTTTGTTTGGGTTTTTTTTTGTCTTAAACAACAGGACAAGGTGTTTATGTGCCTGGATTTGTAGATCATTTTTGAGTACAAGGTTAAGTGATTGCTTACTCTGGTACTGGCCACAGTGGAAACCCTAAAATACTTTATGTCTATTATATAACTCAAATAGTAAACTTAAGAACTGTATGGTTATATCTGAAGTACCTTCACATTGCCCAGAAAGCCAACCGTATCCTGGGCTGCATCAAAAGCAGCATAACCAGCAGGTCAAGGGAGGTGATACTCACACTGCTCTGGTGAGACCAGAGTATTGTGTTCAGCTCTGGGTCTCCAGTAAATGACAGATCTGGAGCTGTTGGAGCGAGTCCAGAGAAGGACCACAAAGAGGCTCAGAGGGCTGGAGCACCTTTCTGATAAAGACAAGCTGAGAGAGTTGGGCTTGTTCAGCCTGGAGGAGAGAAGACTCTAGGAAGATCTTATAGCACCTTCTAGTGCCTAAAGGGACCTGAAGGAGAGATGGAGGGGGATGCTTTATTAGAGAGTGTAGTTACAGGACAAGGGGTAATGGCTTTAAACTAAAAGAGGGTAGGTTCATATTAGACATTAGGAAGAAATCCTTTACTCTGAGAATGGTGAGGCCCTGCAAAGGTTGCCCAGAGAAGCTGTGGATGCCTTAACCCTGGCAGGTTGGATGTGACTTTGGGCTACTTGGTCTAGTGAAGTGTGTCCCTACCCACGGCAGGGGATTTGGAACAAGATGATCTTTGAGACCCCCTGCAATCCAAACCAGTCTGTGATTCAATGATCCAGTGGAAAAAGTGAGTCTGTAAATGATTATTTAAGGCAATTATGAGAATTTGGTGACTATCAGTTTTGGCAAAATAAATGGTAAAACTGTGAAAGTTACAAAGGAAAATGTGAATCAAGACGCTGGAATTAACCATAGATCAAAGCATCTAATGTTGAATAATATAAAAATTCTGCTGTTTTAACATTTAATATAATAAACATATTTAATACCACCAGCTCCTTTCTTCATATTTACTTGTCTTGCATTACTACCATGGAAGTTTTTCAATTGCATTCTAAAAAATATCTGTAGACTTTAAGAATTGGTAGATTTTTTTTTGTGCTGACACATTTCATGCTTATTGTTCTCAACTAGGCTGGAAAAAGACTAGACCAAGGACTCTTCTCCCTTCTGTGAGTACAGCACAAACTCCATCTTAAAGAAGTAAGTGAACAGAGCATATTCCAGCTACCACTCATGTCTCTGGAAGGGTTTATGTTTACTTGGGCTGGCTCAGCCATTTCTACCAGGCTGCTTCAGCAGTCAACATCAGTTTCCAAAATACTCGGTTTCTGTACATCACGCTGAATTGTCTGAGGGGCTACTGTCCTTCAACAAGGTTGGAATATTGAAATCAGTGGGACTTGTGACACAAATGACACAGATATTGTTGAAAGTGTCATCAGCAGAACCATCAAACCTTACCTCCTTGTTCAGGAATGCCTGCATGTGCAGTAATTTTCTTAATGGATTTCAGATACACCTTGGACTTGAAAATTACTGCTATACTTTGAAACAGTTTCTGTCAGTAACAAAAAGATTGCCACAAAAATGCACTTCAAGCTTGCAGTGCTTAAATGCTTCAGTCTACACTCTACGTTGTGTGAAAATGCTTCTGCTGAAATCACTGAGATTATCTGTACAAGTGATGTTGCAGATTTGTTTAGAGCCCTGATTCTGCAAATGTATTTAGTTTTGTTCCTGAGAGAAGAGCTCTGATCTCTGCAAGGAAAGATAATTAATCACATACATGTTTGCGGGATTGGAATTTTCATTAGTAATAATTTTATTATTTGTTTTATCCTTATCTTTTTGCCTGAAATGCCTTTGTAAAGTTTAAAGGAAGCCAGTTGTGACATTTTTTAAACAATATTTATTTATTGCCATTATATTTTTCTTCAAATACTTGACACTGTGTATTTTCTAGTTAGTTTTGCAGCCTGCAGACTTTTAACTGTGTCTGAAATCAGTGGTTTACATGATCATAATTCAAACCACATGCCATTTCCTTAATGGAATGAGATTAAAGAAGAAATCTTTTGTTTGCATTTGTCAGTTTATTTATACCAGCCACTTTAGTGCATTTGGTACAGTGAACTTCAGTCTCAGGATCACTTTACTGTTAAAACTAGTCTCTGATTACCTGGGACTCATCTGGTTAATCCTCATTAAGGGGTTGTGACATATTCTTTAGGCCTGGGGAGTCCTTAGGAGCTTCTCTGGTACTGTCTTGCTACCTACTCCACATACTTCACTGACCCTATTCTCCAAGTTCAGCTACAAGGGAAAAGACAAAGATCTGTCCCTAGTTTTACAGTTCACCCAGTTCTGTAGGCAGATTGTGCCAAGGACCCTGCAGCCAGGTGGCACAGCCCACCTGTGCAGCTGCTGGAGCTGGTCCTGATCTCTGCAGGCAACCTGCACAGCCGAGATCTGTTTGATTCTGTTTTCTCACATAACTGCAGCAGTTGCTTTCTGTTCCTCATTTGTCTCCTTTCTTCTTAATCATTATTTATCTTCTTCTGCAGAGAAGCACATTCCCTATCTTTCAGGCCAGGTTTTTAGCTGTTCTTGGCCTTTCTGTGTTTGTGTGGATTCCTCCTGCTAGCACTGATAATCTCAGTGCATCACAATCTGTTGGTTTGTTAATCTTCCATTCCTGACATTCAGCAAAACCTTGAACAATTACACTGGCTTTTTCTGAAAGGCTGAGCGTAAACTTCTAGTTCTCTTTAGTGCTTCCTGTTTTACTGAATGCCAATTTTAGATTACTTACTCTTCTTAACTGTGACTTAAAGTCAAAGCATTTTAGAAATACAGTATTACAATTTCTCGGATTACTGGAACGGGAAAAAGGCAGAAAGCTATGTATGCACTAAATGGTTGCACTCCAATCTGCTCATGGACTGGAAACAGGTTAGGCAATTATGTTTGTTGTGGCTTGCATACTAGCAGTGCCAATTTTTTTGCCAAGATATGCAAACCTGAAATATTTTTCAAAACCTCTTGTGGTTTCCAATACTCCTTTTCTGGGAAGGGTTTTACAGTAGAAAGAGAGTTGGTTTGAGAAGGAAGTGCAGATTTAAATTCCTTCCCAGTCCAATTCGCATCTGGTCTGAAAACTGTCCTAAGAGAAACTGTGCTTCCCCTCGCTGTCCACCGGTGTTCCACCATGAAACCATGCAGGTAGACATTTTGCAACCCAGTATTTTTTTAACATATTCAGCACTGCAATGAGTTTTTGAGATAATGAAAATACATTTGAAACTTCAGTGACTGCTGAGGAAACTGCAAACCGCAAAATGAAACCCCATGTAACTCAGGCAAACTCATTAGTCTATAACAAGTTTTAATGTTTTATTTTTTGTTTTTTCACCACTGAGAGATAAGTCCACATTTGAACCACAGCTACCTTTGCAGTACCAGCCAGACTGCAGCATAATGCAATTTGCTCTCGTAAGACCTTGATTTTAGCCAGCATCTTGGGGTCAGTCAGCCGTGCAAACATGGCCCAGACTCCATCTCTCAGTTGCAAAGGGACCTGGTACATGACAGGGCAAGTAGTTGTGTGAGAACCTTCATTGAAATTCATCCAGTGTGCTGTGTAAAATGCAAAGTAATGCAGAAAATCTGGATGGGGGCTGGGGGGCTAGATCAAAAATCATACTGGCTAGTTCACCTTTGTTTGTGGTGAGTGATACAGTGCAAAGGGCTCTGTGAGCAGCCATGTGACACCTCCGGGTTGACTAGACTTCTAGCTGCTGGGGCTCTCATATGATTCCCTAAAAATAGCACCTTATGTTTCCCATCATTGCTGTCCAGTCATTTTAATTAGCCTGTGGTCTCTGGTTTTTGCTTTGTGATTTGTAAATAGGAAATATTTATGCTAGGCCAGTAACTCCACATTCCTCCAACCTCTTTTCTTAAATTAGATGGATTATAGCTATGTTTATAAAATACCTAATGCATTTTTCCTAATATCTCTAAATGTCACTGGTTTCTATGTAATGTTTTTAAAGAGAATTAATTTTTAGATCACCCAGACTATTCACAGGCATTTTCCTTCATCTGACCTGTCACAAGTGTGCTCATTTCCTAACCTTTAGTTGAAAGACTCATTCATTGCACGTCCTGGACAGGCTGAACCTCTTCTGCAAATTTCAGTGTTCTCAGTTCTTGCAAATTTCACTGACAATTTCTGATGGAAAGAGAAAGATTTCCATGGTAAATTAGTGCCCAGAGGGCAGATCGGTACCTTCTGTGGTTTTTGGCTATTTTAGATAGTGCAATCCCTTTGAAAACTTGGCCCAGGTAGAAAAGAACTTTGCAAGATCAAACCCTACTTTCAGAATAATTCAGCTATCTTCTGGTGTTTAACATTTCCTGTGGTAAGTGTCTCTTCTGACACATCTGTCCTTCCGCTCTTGGCAGTTTTTGATAGTGAAACAGTTATACAAAAGCATCTTTTGGGGATTCTGCAGATAAGATCAATGTATGTGAGGCAGCTGTCTTACTGGCAAATGCAAGACTGCTGCTGACTGAAGAGTCGGTTGATGTGGTGGAAATAAGCAAGATATGGTTGTCACTGACATCCTGGCCAAAACTGTTACTGAGGCTGTGTCTTTAGGGTCCTTCTAAACTATGTTCTTTCCATGAAAGCCATAAGAGAGCTGCTGAGACCCAGTCTGGTGCCATGGCCAAGCAGCTCCCAGAGTTTTAGGATGAGTGAGTGTTTGGGACTGGAATCCAGATGAGTCATCTCCAAGTCAGCTGAGTCTGGGTGATATTGGTGGGGAGCAGCAGGGAGAGCAGATCAGGATATAGAAATTCTTTTAAAATTTCATTTAAAGTTGTATTCATAGATGATCAAAAAGATGGTAGAACCAAAGCTAGCAATCACAAACGCAGTAAAAACTGAAATGTAGCAAATTTGTTTTTTTCATGAGAAATCTGATTTCAGAAAACTATAACATTTTGCTTGTTGAGAAATAACACCTTTTACTACTTTCTGAAGACAGGATGAAAATAGTTTTGATATTGTATTGTATTAAACACCATATTATAAACTTCTGAAAGGTGAAATCCAGGAAATATTTCTTTTTGCTTGAGCCATGCTGAAATTTGGTTCAGACCTTCCTTTTTCAGAGGATTTTTACTTTGCCAGTTTTCATTCAAAGCCAAAATAAGGACAAACAGAGAAAGCTTCAAAGGCTTGAAAAAAATGGAATTTCCTTGTCAAAGCTCCAAGAGTCCTTGTAGTTGGGACCAATAAACTCCAGCTGCTGACAAGGTTTGTGCCCTGAGGAGTAGCCCTGGAGAGAGGTTCTGGGGGAGTCTTCTCCTGTCTCACTGAACAAATTCTGTGGTAGGGATGGATAAGCAGCCATCAAGGTGGAGAAACAGCTCCAAGAGGCCACAGGACAGTAACTGGTTCTCAGGTGCTGAGAACCCTTCTGTCTTCACCTACATCTGTTCAGCTGAGTTTGACAGAAGTTGGTTCAAACCTGTGTGTGTAAGGGGCTGGACCCAGAAAAGAAGACAGGCAGAGAGGGATATGACGGAATTCTACCTGTCTTTACTCTGACACAAGATGCAGCACAGCTTGATCATGTGAAAATACCTGAAGCAATACTGAGATAACTTCCTCCCTTAGGACCCTCAGGTCTCTGCTGCCTCCTGGAGACAGGGAAAGAGGTAGGTCTGACCAGAGATGCTGCACAAAATCCAACTGCTGGATAAACAGTGACACTTTCACATGCAATAGAATATGTGCAGATGCTAAGGCCAGTGCCTCCTAAAGGAGAATGCAAAACTGGAAACCTCAATTAATTTTCAGTCATTCTCTCTCCTTCAGCAAAGCATGAAATGCAAAGACTGCAAGAGGAGCAAGTAGAGTACCCCCTCCCCAGAAACTGGGAGCATTTCAATTCATCAGAGGAGATGTCTATTCAGATCCACTCAAGCATGGAAGCAAGGCATTTGGGTCCAGGTTGCTGCTGTGCTGCAGGAATGGGATAGAACTGGCAGCCACCCCCACATCCAAACACGCCCCATGGAGGTGGAGCTCCCTTGCTGGAAAACAAGCTGGAAAGGCTTGCCCTACCTGAAGGAGGCAGGTGGAGCAACATTTTGTCTGCACCTTTACTCCTTTCTTAGCACTGTATTGCTGCTGCACTCGTGGGCACATCCAGGAGCAGACATCGAGGTGCTAAAAATGCTCCCAGAGAAGCACAGGCCTTGCAATACTTTAGTCAGGGCACAATATCTATCTGCAGGTGTGGAGATCAACGTGCAGAGTAGATGGTGTCCTGCTGCAAGACATGTTCTAGTCCTTGGTTTGCCGCTTTTGTTCAGCTGATACCACCCTGGGGCTGCTCTCGCCAGCCAATACTCTGCACTCATCTGTCTAGTGCCCAGCAATCAAGTTATTGCACTGACTGTAGTAACAGTCAACAAATCATTCAGTCTGTGTCTGCCAGGTAAGGACTCAGCCTGCATTGTTCTGCTGGACACAAAATGCTGTAAACAACCAGCTGAAAACTCAATAAAGTCATATGGCTCTCATGGGTTATTAAATAGGCCCCTTGCCTGTTAATGCAGTGAGAATTATAAACCGTTTACTTTTTACAATCAAACCAGTTTGATGCTTGCATTTTCCTAGTCTAGGGTGTCATGTTTTCATTTCTGATTATAATCAGTTCCACTTTTTGGTTTCCATGTACCAAGGACTTTTTGTGTGTGATTGGTCCATCGACCTCTTGGGGTCTGCATAATGCCTCTCTGGGATTTGCAGCTGAGGTAACAAAGGAAAAAAATCCTGACTCTCTCAGTAGGAAAGAACTCCATTTATTTCCCTGGAGAAAGTGTTCAGGGATAGGATACAAGTCAGAAAAGCCTGAAAACTACTGCTCTAGTATAAGCCTCTCATGTTTGTATTCTCATCCATACTGAGTGTGTCAACTGTGTGTGTCTGTGTGAAAGATGGAGCTCATTATATGTACATACATTCATTTTCCTTTGAAATATTTGTGCAAATTGCATTCTCTTTTTTAATATACATTTAGAATTTCAGTCCAAATTGCCATCTACAAAAGTTCAGTATGATCTGTTATTGTTCTACAGTCACTGAAAGGAAGCAGCAGGAATTTTTGCTTTTTGAATTTCCTGGGAGCAGGATAACAGCATCTAAGTGCCACCGGGTTGTGTTTGCTGTGTATTATTCAGTAATTTTCCCCAGAAGTGGTTTTATTTTAATGACAGGCCATCTGATCCCAGAGTCTCATCTGAGCACTGAATTTGTAAATATATGTATTCATTATCATCATATTTGTATAAGCATAATGCCTACCTCAAGATTTGAGTCCTTTCAAAGCTGGAGTCTGTAAAGCACATTCATCATGCTGGACAGTGTTAACCCCAGCTGCTTTCATGTTTTGGATTTTCCAAGTGATCAGCCACCCTTCCTGCACTAGCACTTACAGTTTCCATAGGGGTCTTTCCAGTCGTGATTCAGCCTCTAAGCAGTTCACAATTTCACAGGCTTACAGAAAGCAGGGCTATACCTGCCGCTCTTCATAGACAGCAGGGATGGGTTTATTTTTAGTATAAGTATTCCAGAAATACATTCCAGCCCGTCTTTAGAAATGTGTGGGAGAGACAGACACACATATACAGACAGTTTTGCCTTCATTAGTGGCAGTTGGTGCCTGAATATTGCTCTTCCACTGTTAACATCCCAAGTTTTTGTTTTGGGTTTTTTTTTCAGTGTGTGTCAGTCCGGTCATACATCTCAGTTCACAGGTGCCATGACTCACAACGCACCAGATTTTTGTGCATGAGTGCTCTCATGGGTGCAGGGTGTAGGTAGCTGTTGGAAATGTGTAGTTTGGGGCCAGAACTTGGCAGAAGTGACCTGATCTTTGGCAAGACCAACATTCAGTTTGGGATGAGTTAGGAGAAACACTGGAGCACCAGAAACTCAGACCAGGAATTTAGGAGAGTGGGCTTTACAAAATCTTCCTGTTGGGATCTAAGGTGAACAATATACCTCTGAATTCAAAGCTGAAAGTTGCTTTAGAGCAGGCAGGTCCTTGTCCCTCCAAGGACCCATAAGTGTAAGTTGCACTTGGATCACAGGGAGCATTAGTTCACCACAAACCTTCTGGTGCCTGGAGATTCTCAGGCAGCAGATACGGTATGGTTGTTGCTTTGCTCATGCTGTAGCAATGTAATTAGCAGCTCTTTTTAAAATGCAAATGAGCACTGGGCTCACGTGGAGCCCTGCTCTGCCACGGCAGCATGAGTTGGGCTGTGAGTGCAGAAGATTCTGCTCTTCATTTTGCCACAGGCAGTGGCCAAGTCCAGTGTGATGCTGAGCCCCAAGAGAGCCCCACAGCCTCAGTAAGGAGCTCTGTGTACTCAGCGGGGCATCGGGTATAATCCATTGTTTATATCCGCAGTACAAAAACTCAGCTTGTTGACTTCATGGCATATTTCTCCTATTATTCAACATCCTATTGCAGTTCGCCAAATGAAACCCAATGCTGGCATGTGCCTCCCAGGAGGGTGGCTGATCTTGTTTGCTTTGGAAGGGTGGTGGAATGGGGTCCTTACTCCAAGAACGCTGAATACATTTGTCCACCCCTGATGATGAAACGAGCTATTTATGAAAAAGCACCGGTGGAACAGTAATGTGTTACTCATGTGCATACTTCTTGCACAATATTTTTAATAGTGACCTTAATAAACATTTTGACTCCCACCTGTAGATACAAACATGCAGTGCTTTAAGGTTTGAATCACTGGCAGTAGCGAGCCAATTGCACGGCATTACTTTCTGTATTAGTTATCTCTGGAGCATTGACACTGGCAAATCTGAATGTAAAAATAGCTGATGACTGTTTGTTTCATCTGTCTGTTACTTGACACCGCATGGTTATTCCAATACGTATGTTTGCCTCTTCCCCACCATGATCTCCGTTTGGTTTCCCCTTGCACGATAACTATTTAAATACATTTTACTAACTTTGGATTCCTTGCTCACTTCACCTGGCTGGGCAGGTCTGCAAGGGCTCAAGGGTTAGCTCCTCTGCTTTTATTGTTTTGTTTATTTTTCAGTGGTTGTTTCTGTTGAGATAGCCATGTTCAGAAGAAGAGTCCGAAACACATAAATAATGGGAAGTGCTAATAGTAAGCGGGCTGCTGTAAAATGTGCTGGGGCTTTGACTTAAGGGAAGAAAAGCCCTTCACTGTCCCTGACCAGGAAACTGGAGCACAGAAGGTAAGGGGAAGCATATGGGTGTTTTAAAGCAGGGAAACGGGAAAGAATGGTAGTGTCTGAGCATTGAATGTGTGTGCACTCAAGGATCAGTTGTGTAATTGATCAAATAAGAGAAGCCAAGCAGCATTTATATCTGCTTTTTTGTGATTAGAAACTCTGAAATAATGCAGGATTGTCTCTGAAAGTCTGTGTGTCAAAAGAAACATACACATAGATTTGTGATTACTGTTTATGATACATAATTATTTGGTAAAGGGGTATGATCTTTTCAAAAGACCACTAAATTGCTGTGAAGCTCCCTTTAATTGTCCTGAGCATTGTGTTGTAAGCAACTTTAAGCAAATATACATTGATTTTATTTTCTAGATGATTACTGTCTACAGATAAGATACACTAAAGAACTTCAGTGATTTTTATAGGAGCTTGAAAGTTGGTTTTTTTTTAACAAATAGGAAGTGAATAGTTTAAATATTTTATAGAGAGCAATTAGTATGCTACAGAGCCTGAAAAAGTAAAATAGTTCAAATACTAGGCAGTGCTAAGAGGCCACTATAAATGACTGTGACTATGACTTGTATCCATTTTTAATCACTGGAAAAAATCTTAAGTGGCATAAGCTTTTCTTAGTCCAGTTGTTGCAGAACTTCTTAATCTGCTGTCCCAAGGAATGCAGCAGCAAAGTAACAATAGAAATAATTAAAATTGTGCTTGAGAAGCCTATTTATGCTTTTATAAGTGGCCTTTGAACCAGTGATCCTATCAAATCTGAACAGGGAAAATTTTTCCAGCAGCAGATGAAAGTAACTGGTTCACACTGATTTTGTACAGTATCAGCTAGAGTGTTCCTCACAAGTCTTCTGCCATTGCTGGGAGGGAGGCTGGGGAGAAGGAAAAGTGAAAAGAGATAAGAAGGAAAAGTGAGAAGGGATAAGAAAGAGAAATAAACTTTCTGGACAGGTTCAAAGTCCATGACTCTTTTCCTTCATTAGTTCAAGGAACTGACCATGTGAAAAGTAAATGCCCTTGGTTAAATGCTTGAAGGATAATGCCTGTGGAAAATATTAACAAATAAAAGATTCCCAGTGTGTTGGAGCCCCAAAACAACTAAATTTCTTCATCCTTCCACACTTGTCACTAGGAAGGTATTTACATACATATTGACAACTTAGTTACCAAAGTAGTTGTAACAGGCACTCACCAGTGAACTTGAAGTCCACAGCTGTGTGGAAGCATACTCTGCATCCCTCCATCACCAACCAAATCACACAGAAATTTCACTCTGTAGCCTTCTATTCCTACCTGCTTCTCTGAAGTGTTTGTCTTGTCTGTCCTTGCATTACTAGAGCGGTGCTTTACTGTAGTTGTGCTACCTGAAAATGTAAATCCCTCCAAGACCAGAAAATAAGACAGATTGGCAGAAACTACCACTGATCTCTACCAGTCTTTCCTTTCTTTAGTCTAGCTGAGTTTACACACATGGAAAGTTGCTGGCAGAGACAATTTTGCAAGTGGTTTCTAGCTGCAGGCTTTGCTGTGCTGGCTTGCCTGCAGCTGGGGTGCCAGGTCACACAGGGCTTTGTCTGCTATAAGTGAGGGGGTGAGTCCATTGCTTTTAGAGCTAACATGCATTTCTTGACGTAGTGTTGCATTTTAGGACCAGCAGTCTCTGAGCTAGCTGACAGGTGTGTGGTGAAAGGGAGCATAGTGGGGGCAGCACGTGTGTACCAATAGGGGAACTTTACCCTTGAGAAAAGGTTGTCTCCCTTCAATCAAACCTGCACATGTTCTTGGGTGGGTCAGTGACTGCATATATATATATGTATCTAAAGGTGGTGGGGGCTTTGGGGTTATGTTTTGTGTGTGTATTAAGCTTGGTGTGTTGTGACTATATTGCTGCTTGTTGGATTTTTATGGCTTTCAAGTGTGCATGGCCAGAGACTGCAACTGATACTCTGTCCCTTAGCACCCCCAGAGAAATTGAGGCAACATTGAAGCCATAAGTGTACAAGGTTTCCCCAGAAGTAAGGTTTCCCTCTTCCTTGGGTTCCCCTGCCAAGTGATCCTCTTTGGACATGTATACAAAGCAGAGATTTAATTATAGTCATAAGGTTCTTTATCATCCATCTCCTGTGCTCACAAATAATGATATACAAGAAGGCATTATCTAGTAATGATTCATCTAAATTGTGTAGTAACAGTCAGATCAGCCTTCTTATGAGCCAAGCAGGTCAAACAGTGATGCATCTTTATTTTCAGTCTCTCACGTAGCTACATCCCAGTAGTCTCAGGGATGCTTTCCCTGTTGCTTATACACTATGCCTTAGTCTGGTTTTGGAACCATGATAGGGATATGACAGTCAGGTATATGAAGGCAACCTAACTCATGTTTTCCACTTGGTAAAGATTAAAATCCCTGTAATGTTTTAGAAAAGTTTCTAAGAGAGAAGTACCTTAATATGCAGAGTCGGCAAACAGCACTATCTAGCAGATTACCACAACTGCAGATCCTTGGTCTCATACATGCCTGTGACTATCACCTTTACCTGGACCAGTCATATCTTACGGCCAGCTTGGCTGGCCTGTCAGCTTCATTATAGACCCTTGTATAATTCTGCACACTTCTGAAGGCTTTGGCTCTGTTGAGATGTATTTGAGGTGTATCCCTGTCCCCATCCTTTGTATGTATCAGCCAATAAGGTTTCAGTGGGCAGAAATTGGAGTAAGTTTGACTGATATGCTTTTAAATAGTGATATTAAGACTTTGTTTCTCTAAATCTGAGAGCAATTATTTGAGCTACAGGAATTGTCATCAGAGTTTTTTATTGAATGAAGCCATAAACAAGTAGGAAGAATTGCCACTTGGAGTGTGAGGCAAAATTTAGGCAAAGGCTGGAGAAGAAAAAGTGTCTGGTGACAGCCTTGGGCTGCAGGTGGTGTTATTGCCTGGCTACAGGTTTATTTAGTGGGTCTGGGATGCCTGGAAAAGCAGTGAAATGACAGCACCTCCGAGGTCATTGAGGGACTGATTCAGCCAGAGTTATTTGGTTCTCCCTTATGGAAGAAGTGTAGATTCTGCTTAAAATTGTAACTTCCTTTTCTGTCTTTTGCATGTAGTGTTTACAGAATAGTCACAAGAAATGCCTTAGCATAACAACTCTAAAAGAATGAGGCCATGCCTCGGGGAACACACCATTAAATCATAACAATGAATATATCTCTGAATAGAAAGAGAGAATCTTCATTTTCTAAGGGAAGAAAAAAAAAATCCTTGTTGCAAAGTGAAGAGGGAACTGGAAGGAGCTTTCTTCTTTCTCAGAATGAGACCACTGGCCAGTTTTTGCCCCTCAAGAGGAAGATAATGTGGCCTCCACAGATACTCTGGGACAAGGCTGGGTGGGCTCCTCTCTGCTGCCTCTAAGTTGTCCCATAACTAGCTGTCCCAAGGCCATCTTCTAGATAGGAGGCAGGAGTAAGGCAAGCTATCATTTGTTCTTCAACTAGGATGGCCCCGTTGTCATCACAAATGACTGAAGAACAGTTTGTCATTGGAGGAAAGATGTTATGCAAATAGATGGTTGTGTGTTTGAGTCATGTGCCCTGGCACGCATATGTGTGTATTTCCCTCCCTGCCACACTGCTTGCTCAAGAACTGAGCTCACTTGACTGCACTTGAAAGCTATAGCAAGGTGTAAATAAATAATAGCACTTTTGCAGATTGAGCCAGAAATCCCTGAAAATCAAAGTCTTCACCCTCTATTCCTCACTCTGGTACATATACCTATTTGTCTTTGGTAACATAAGGTGGGTGTTTCAGGATATTACATGTCCTTAAATCCTGTAGAATTCAATGGGTTATAAACCACTTAGAACTTGAAACAATTTTGAACCCAGCACCTACAAATGGATTAAATTCTGGGGTTTTTTCATTATTTTCTTTAAGCCCAGAAAAATCCTTGTCCAAACCCCGGACATAAAAGGAAATGAGCAGGCAAAACTCCCAGTAAAAGAATAATGCTTGTTTTCTGCAAGAGTATTATTTCCTGAGACTGTGTCCTGTGTGAGTGGGTGCAGGTCAGACTCTCCTTGTCAAGAAGCTTAAATAGTCTAAGTGTAAACTTGACAGTACAGATTGTATCAGTGTTCTGGGCTGATGAGGAGGGCAGTATACATGGGGGATGGTTTCAGGTTCCCCAGCCTGGAAAGAAAGTGAGGCATAGCTGTTTGATAGCTACAGATTTCCTTGTGTAGATCACAGATAAGAATTCACCTGCTTCTCTCTTGTGTCTAGTGAACTTGCTAGACACAATTATTACAATTTTCCCATGACAGGGGCTAGGACTGTCAGGCATGCTTTTTTATGAGGCATCCAGGCCATTGAATTTATTTTCTTGTCCATGTGCTTTTCTTCCTTTCCCTCCTCATCATCTCCCATCACCAGTTACCATGATTCTGTGGTACCATACATCTTTCTCTCCTCCATAGGGAAATGTCCTTTCTTCCACTTGGGAAGTGAAAACTCAGAAGTTTTCATCCTCTAAGCCTTGTTTTGGACTAAATGAAAGCAGATAGATACCTATCTAATCAGCCAAAATTCTGTCAGTGTTAAGTGGAGGGGCTGTACCAATGCAATATCAGTTGTCACCTTGAATTAATGAGGGAAGGCTTGAGTCTTCATGATCTCAAACAGAGACAAAAGTATCAGGAACCTCAGGCAGAACTGAGATCTTTGCACTAAGTTAGTCACTGCAAATCCATATGGATTCACTATACAATATAGCGCCAAGTTACAGCAACATATTCAGTTGAAGTTTTGGTTTGGTTTTGTTTTTTTTTTTTGCAGAGGCTCATGGTAAAGTACTGTGCCCTATGAAGGGCAGTAGGAAGGAACGTTTTTGCCTTAACTAACAAAGGTTGCGCTCCTCTTGTGTGATTCAGAAAACAAAGATTTTTTTTCCCTGCCCTGCCACAGATGCCCTATTTGATCTTGGGCAAATCAATCAGTTGAACCTGGGCCTTAGTTGCTGATCTACAAATGGGACAGAAATCCTGCTTGCAGTGGGAGTGTTTGTAAGGATAAATAGCCATGAGGTGTTCATTTACCATATTACTGGGGAGCTGTATAAATATCTCAGTGTATAATGACTGACCTAGTTACAGACAGTGGCCTTTTCCAGTCAGACATTTAATGCCAAGAAATGCACTGTTTGGGTTCAGTTGCTTAAATGTCACTTGTCTGTGCTGACTTCAGGTCATGGGAGGAGCATCAACCCTTTGCCTTGTGATTCTCATAGGCTTGTGCTGTTTGTCAAGTTCAGCACCTGCCCTTTGCCTGTGTTAGTCATGTGCCTGTGCCTTTGACTTCCTCCATCAGTGCTGCATGTTTACTGACTCTTTAAAGGCAGCAGATAGTCTTCAGGTAATGGAAGGAATTGTGAGAAAGTCTCAGTCCAGATACAACCCATTCTGAGAGACATCTTCTTCCAGACTTGACAGGCCTCTTGGCAGGATGGGGCATTTGGAGGACATTGAGAAAGGCAGTTCAGAGACCAGCTGGAAACAACTGTTGGGTCTTTGCCACTGAACCAGAAAGGGAAAGGTAGAGAGACTTGCCATGGTTCTCCATAGCTGGCACAACCCATCTCTGTTCTTCCCATTTTACTTCACGTGAGGTCTTCATCTCTCAGTGCTTGAAGATCTATGGTCTGAGCTGAAGAGGTAAGCACTCCAGCTGGGGCCTGGAAGAGGATCACATCCCTTGGGTAAAGGACACACAGCGCAGAACACATAACACAAGGTCATTAGCTAGGTTCATTCCCTCCTTGCATTCATGCTTCCACCAGGTTGCACTAACTTTCCTTGAACTGTGACTCTGAGTCCCCAGTTCCAGTTCCCATGGTGACAGATACAGTAGCTTCAGTAGAGCTCACTGAGAGGAAAATACTTTAGCTGTCTTTTCTTCAGAAAAAAATAGTTTGAGTAAAGAAATAGCGATCATATTAATTCTACAGACATGTCCCCCTGAAAGATAATTGGAAATTGTTTTTTTAACATTTTGAGTATTTACTTAGGGAAATTTACTTAGGGAAAATAAGATCACACTTTGTGTTGCAATATCATCGGATTATCGTTTGATATAGAAAATAAAATGAAATAGTTCTGTTACTATTAAATAGCTTATACTTCCTCTGATTTAAGGACAGTAATAATATGTTTTAACTATCCTGGTATATATTACATGCTACTTCTCATGGCCTATAGTGTAAAAATAGTGAAATAATCTGCAATTAAAGATTTTTTTTTTAATTTGGAATGAAATTTTAGAATTTATTATTTCATTCCCCTTCAGAATCTTTATTCCCTGTGAAATTTTTAAAACCATCTAAATAAGAACATCCTCCCTTCACCTACACACTCAAACACATTTCCAGGTTATAGTGTCTGCAGGATGGTGATTCAGATCAGCTAAACAGATCTGATGGCCCAGTCTAGGACTGCACAGCATCTACCACAGCACTTTGTGGTATATTCCAGTGAATATTGCAGAGAAGAGCAAAATTGTTTTATCCCAAATGCACTGCTTTTGTCAGTGGTGAGTGATTGTCATGATTTAATTCAGTAGTCAGGTGAAACGACCACACAGCCACACACTCACTCTGTCACGAGGTAAAACTAATGGAACAAGATAAAGCTTAATAGGACAGAAAAGAAAAATACTACTACTAGTAGTACTACTAGAGCTGCTAGTGCTAGCACTGGTACTACTAATAATAATAACAATCCACAGCAAAATTGCTCACCACCTGAAACCAATGCTGAGCTAGCTCTTGAGTCAAATTGCCTCCCAGACAAATCCCCAGGTTACACAGTGAGCAGGCTGTGTCCCCTCCCAGCTTCTTGGGACAGAATGAAAAGTCATTGACTATTTGGCAAGAACTAAAAAAAATCAATATTAATCTCATTAGAGATCCAAAACATGGTACTATATCAACTGCAATTAAAAAAAAATAATTCAATCTCATCCAAAACCAGAGAGTGATACCTGTTGGAAAACCAGAATTGTCCAGAGGACATGATTTGGTGGCATAGCAATGTGGTATCTGTTCCAAATCCCTTCACATACTGGTCTGAATGCCACATGGGGGTGAGGTTTGGCTTTTCAGAGATGTTGGATTTCACTTTACTGTGGTTACAGTTACTTATGTAGCCCTCTGGGTACTGCACCAGTGTTGGCTTAGGAAGTAGATGTATTTAGAGTCACCAATTCATTCTCAGTTATTCTAATGACGTCAGTAAAATGACTCTAGATTTATACCAGTGTAACTGAGAACAGAAGTTGGCCCAAAGCCAAGAACAGTTTCTCCTTTTCTCTGGCCCAGGACAACATGTTCAAGACACGATTTTTGGGCTGAATCTTCAAAGGGAATGGACCTCAGTCTACACTGGTTTGGTCCAGATGCGTTGCTCCCTCACCTTATTCTCCAGTGTAGCAATCAAAGATCTGATGCTAGAATAGCTGAGGTCACCTTGTTCAATGCCAGTCATTTCTGTCACTGTTTGAGATCTTCACTAAGCTGGACTGACCTAGTTGTCCACCCTCATCAGCTGGAGCAGGTATTTGTACTTGAGCAAATTTCCTTTCCCCAAGCAGGAGAATTCACCCTGGCTCTCCTTTATGGCCACAAAGCATAGGTTGAAGCGATTGCACTGGATGAGGGAAGAGGAGGCTTGTACTAATAGCTTTCACCTTATGACCATCTCAATCTAGAAATTGCCTTTCTTGACAGTTTGGAGAAATGTGGCTGGAGCACCAATGTCTCTCTTGCCAGGAGGTTCCCCTCCTTGCTGAGGGTGTTGTGATTCTCCCCCTGAAAGCTGCTCAGAGAGGCAGTGTGCCTGGAGCTGCCCCAGCAACAGGGCAGACAGTAAGGAGCTTTTGGCTTGACAGTCCAATATGACCTGCTCACATAGTCCAGGCAGGCCAGAGCAAGGGATGTATATGTATTCTCCTATTTCCTATGGTAAGAAGGAAATGACTGTTCGTCATGATGAGCCCCTGGAAACCCAAAGCAGCAGAAGCAGTGTGTGTTTGAATAGAGCACGCCCCTGAATAAACTTCAACCAGCAGTCACCACAGTTTGAGCTGGAGCTGTGGATAGGTGTGATACAGAGCACACTACATGAAGAAGCCAGCTCACAAAGATTAAAAAAAAAAATAACCCTTCCCTCCCTCTCCCTTTCTTTCCCATCATCAAGGAGAAGGCCATGCTGCTGACTTCAGACTGCTATGCAATTCCCAAGGGACTGCCAAAATGCCAATGAAGTGTTTCATGGCACAGTGTTTCAGCCAAATACCATCACAAGGGGGGTGGGGAAACCAACCAGCCCTTTATATATTGCAACAGCAGTGATGTCACACGCTCCAGCCAAGTTTGCTGGCTTGCCCAGCTCCTGTCTAATGAAAAAAGTTGACATTCAGTTTGTGCCAGGCCAGGAATAGTCTCTGCAATTTAACTCCTCATCACAACTTGCTAGGCACTTAAAAGAGCCACTGAAAAAGTCTCCTATTTAAGAGAGGGAAGGTTCGTTTCTGATTAAGCTCCTTGAAATCTGTTCACTCATGCAAGCTTTTTCGGTAGCTCCTATTAGATGATGCCCTCTGCAAACACCTCACATGTTTCTCAACATTTTCCAAGCAGTTCCAAATGTCCCATGTTGCTTTTCTCTGTCTTGAAAATAGCTTAAATTTAGGAATCCTTAAATGTTTTAAGTAGTTGGATCCTGACCTGAGCTCAAACACTGCAACTTGCTTACTAGCTGCTATGTTTGTCCAAAAAAGAAGAAAGAAATGAGACTTTACCAGGTTATTAAAACAGTCATGAACAGCTTCTTTGCCCAAACTTCAGAAGTTGCTGCCACACATGTACAAGGGATAGCCAGATCAGTACAATGCTACTCTTTCAATCCAGACCCACTAATGTTCTGCACCTTAAATACTTGGTGTAGATACAGATTTTCCATCTTGAAACATTACACTGCCCAAATGCTTAGTATTATGACCAGGAGACATGAGGATCTTCACAAGGGTTTCAGAGACAGTGGCAGTTGCTATTCTTTTTTAAATCTGTGGTGCTGCGGTTTTCTTGTAACAGTGACTCCATCTAGGAAAATAATTGCTGAGATTACATCATGATCTTCATGTTTATTGTCACCATCCTCACTCTTCAGCAAACGTTCTCAGTTTACAAAGGACAAGATGTTTCTTCAGACCTCTGTTCATGAGATCTGAAAGCCAAGCTTCCTCCTAGTTCAGGCACCACCACTGATAAATAGTGATAAACCTTGTGCCACTGGAATTTAGTCAACAGCCCTGTTGATGAGTGAGCCAGAACATAATCACAATCTCCCACGGCTGTGTTGGCTTTGCACTGTTAAGAGTACCACAGAAGCAGTAAAATTGTAATTTAACCTCTAAGCAAAGAGATAACTGAGTGCACTTCTCTGCAATGAGGATACCCTTTAAATCTGGCTGCAACCAGACATAACACTAGGGAGTTTTCTCTTAATGACTTTTTTTCCTTTTTTTTTTTTTTTTCAGTCAGCCCACAAGAAGCTCTGATTTAGGCTTGTCCCTAAACTAATCCTTTCTTAGGTAAGGTGTAGGAGACCGTCCCAGTGCGTGAGCCCTTGTTGCTACATTTGCAAGTGTGTTATGAATACCATGGGCTAACACAAAAGCTCCCTTAGAGAAGAACCTATTCTTTAGGAAAATCTACTGTATCTACACCTACATGCTATTTTCATTACCTTAGGGTCAGACAGTTTCCCTTATAGGAAATGGATATATTCTTTCAAAGATAAAATAAATTAGCCTGAACTCTGGGGGTCTCCACAGCAAAACGACAGCAGCAATGCACATTCACCATGACTGAGCTTTCCTTTAGCTTCTCCCAACCCTGGTTAATGCACGAAAGCACACAGATGGTTTGTTTACTGCCCCTCACCATCCTAGCTACCCACCTTTCCTCTCCTTTATAGCAGGGACAGTGAAAGGGGTGGACTTTCAAACCTCAACTGCACTAGTTCCTAGTCCACCAGTCCGACATCTATCTACACTTGTTGACAGTAGGAAGTCATATACAGGTGGAGTGAAGGCACACATTTTCCTCTGCAGTCCCTCTGAAAGGGTGGCACGGCAGGGATGCAGACAGCAGCAGGGAAGAAGTAATCTGGCTCAAGCACTCTTTTTAGCCTGGGGACGTCACCCAGCCTTTGCAGTGGGCTGGCTGCCAGGAAAGCATTGCTCACTCAGCTGTTAGTCCCTGCTGGGGCTACCAGAGAGCGATGGATGTGGTGATAGTTGTTTGTTAGAAACCTGACTGCACTCCACAAGCTACCAAACCCTCAAGGTACCTGCTTGTTGTTACTCTGGGATGGAGACCTATCTCTTTTGGTAAGAAATCCTGTAAATTGCTCCTACAATGGTTATAAAGTGTGAATGAACAGGTTAATTAATTGAATACAGCACAAGGCAACCTTCTGATTGTGCAAATGCCTTTGTTTTCAAATTGCAGAGTTCTCTTAAGATCAAAAAATGCTGAAGGTCGAAAACATCCTGGGACACTACTTCTGTCAAATCTACATCACTAGGCTATTCCTACCTCCTCACTAAAGATGGTCAGAAATGAATCCAAATACAAGCATGAGAGGAAGTTCTAAAGATGAGAAGCCAAGTGACATGGCTGGTATGTACCTGTACTTTTTGCTCAGGTAACAGTTAAGAATCAAAACCAAGGCCAGGATGGCCTTTAATTAGTCTTCTTTTTTTTTTTTTCTTGCTGCATTACGCACAAAAAATATGTATGTACAGCAGGGAAAGTGAAATTCACTTTTGAAAAATCTTTGTACAAAGTAAATGAAGAAGCTCTGTGGAGCTTGTTTCATTTCTGTTGTGAGTATGTTATAGTTCTTTTTAAGTCATAGGAATTGTATGGCTGGAAGGACAGAATCAAGATTCACTATGATTTTTTGAGCCTCAAAATGGGTTGGCTGCTATATTGTTTTGGGTTTTTTTTAATAGAAAAAGAGGGTGAGGAGTTTTTGTTTGAAGAAACACCCGAGTCTGAATAATCAGAGGATTAACCTGTGTTTCTCTGACTTTTCATACTTTAGCCAGCACTGAGTTATCATAGGGAAAAATGTGCACTTTCAAAGAGTCTCACTGAGATGGGTCGAAGGGAAATAATAGATTTGGACTACTGAAGGGGCTGAAGTCTGGATCTGGGTTTCATTCCTTAATTCTACAGTGGATCCAAGCTTGAGATGGAGACAGCTTCCATCTGTATAGAAGCTGAAAACTGCTATAGATGTGAATTATGTTGGTTTAGCTTATAGCAAGTTAATGATGCAATGGTACTAGCAGATGAAGATACAGGTCAGACCTTCCTTAAGAAGTCTAAAAGGACTATCCTTTTAGTTAGCATTTGAATATGCTTTTAAACTGAGTTTTGCTGTAATGTAGCTCAAACCCTTGAACGAAAACAAGTGTCGAAAGTTTACAGAGTAGATTTTAGAATTTTACTGTATAGATTTCAAGTATAGCTGAATATACTTGAAATATAGGTCTGTTTTGCTTATATTTTTTCAATCCAAAGACCCCCCATCCTGTCTTCAGACCGATGTGGAGATAGACAGAACCTCTAATGCTATGGGTCTTGACTGTCCATCATAATCATGGATTAATGGAAGGCTGTGATATTTTTGTGTTGAATGGGTTACCTTTTGCTCTCAGCAATTCTGGAACTGAAACCATATGTTCCCAGTGCTCCTTTAGTGGGTCTGCCAGAGTCCCCTAGGCACTCCTGCCTTCTGCTGGCTAAGCTGATATTAGCAGCCTCTTCAATTTCAATGTACTAACCAACCAACTGTATCCGGATATGGTTGGCTAAAGGATTTTACCCCAGCAATATTTGCTTAGAACATACTAATGAACAGTAAATCCTCTTTACCTGTGGTGCCACTCCACTTTCTTAAACAAAGGTTTTTCTCAGGGAAATTGTCAGAGCAAAGCTCCAGCCTCATACAAGCAGGTTCATCCCTATAGATTTAATTTTACACACACATGAGATTACAGATGAATGAAAACAGAATCTTCTCTAAGAACTTTATTTTTCACAAAATAAATTTTTGCATTATAATTATTATATCTTTTGAAGTAGTTTTTATCAACTTTTCATCCAGTAATGTATCTTCCTTTTTATTACTAATTTTTCCTCGAAAGAAAAAAATGGCTAACCTTCTTAGCTAAATACATACACAGTGCATGGAAGTGTTTATAGATGGAGGTATGGAAAGAAAATACATTAAATTTGTCTGTTATATCCTTGTTTCAGTGATAAAATAAAGAATCTGAGATGAAAACCCTTTTTTTTTTTTAATGGCACTTTCCAGAAATTAAGCTACCTACCACGAGATACTTGAATTGATCAAAGTAACAATTATTTTTCATGTTGTTTATTGTGTTGCTAGCATCTTTTTTAGAATACCTGTAGGAGCAAATTAGTTATTGACTGATATATCTGGAAAACACTCTCTAATAGTGCTAATATAGAAAAATTATAATTTATAATTTTTGGCTTTGCAGGGAAGAAACCCTCAGCTATTCTGTAAGATGAATCAATGTGCAGCAGCACCGTCTAGAGGCATTGCTTCATGCTTCTGAATTGTAAACAGCTGGAAACACCTGACACAATCGTCTGCCTATTTGACACCTCAAATTAATCCTTTGGATAATTCATCCATGACTCCCATGAACAATGCAGGGAAATAAGAAACATACAGAAGGACATAGTGACTCCTCAAGTATTGGGAGTCTCCTGGATGACACAGACAGAGAGGTGAGCAGTCTCACAGACAGGGCTTTCAAAAGTTTGTGTGTGGCAGAACTCGAAGACTCTTACAATGAACCAGATCTTGCCATTTCACCTGACTTTGCCCTACAATTCTCTGCTAAATTTCACCCAGGGACGTTAAACCACACCATCAAGAACAGCAATATCTGTAACAAGCTAACAGCAAGAAAGAATGAACATACAATATGGGCATCAACATTCCAGGAGTTACCGAAGTGTGCTCCAGAGGAAAAAAGGATTGCTAAAAATGATACCTTTGACACGGAAAGGAAAAAGCTGAATTTGCCAGTCCCTGGTCCAAGGAACAATAAGCATGTTTCAAAAGTGTCCTCATTGATTAAGACATTTGATAAGACTGCAGATCAAGGGCCAGAAGGTTCCTTGATAGCCCTTAAGCAGCCCATTAAGAATAGCTTTCAAAAATGTAAATTAACTCGTGGAAACAATATAGCTTGCTGGGATGACACAGGTATTCTAAGCATCCATAAGGAACTTTCTGAATACTCTGAGGCTAGTCACAGTAGCCACTGTCTTAGCAGCAAACATGAGCCACAGAAAAGACCTAATAAAATAGACCTGAGTTACTGTGGCTCTGATGGTTATTACCCTGTGCTGATTGAGATGTCAAAAGTAGCCAAGTCAAATTTTTCCCGTTCATCTAAAAAGGCTTTAAAAAACAGAAGTGTGAAAGTTAATGAGCCAGCAAAAAAAGGTAATTTTCTTCACAGTGAGAATAGTGCTTTTGAGTCATGGAATGTTCATCATAAAAAACTGACTGAAAAAGAGGAAATTGTTGGTATAAAAACAAAAAAGGAAGGTCTTGAATACCTGAAAGAAGAACCATTTATTAAAGGATCCCACACATATGAACAGAAATTACTACCTGCCAAGACCTCTGTTGCTAAGAAGCAGGAGAAAAATTTTCAAATGGAGCCAGCTCCACCAGAAATTTCTTGTAGCATCCCTCTCCCAGCTGTGTATGTACCTCAGGGCATCCTCCCTTCAGAAACCGAACTGCCTGCTGCTCTTCCTCCTGCACCCCCTCCTAGGATCCATGCACACCAGGGTCTTCCTCGGCTACCCCCTGTTCCACAGATGCTTCCCCTTCCACCCCCCACCCAGCAAGGCCATTCCTCAACATCCCCTACCACTGAAGCCCCTCCTGTACCACCACCCCCAGTGCCAGCTCAGCTTTCCCCCTCTGCTATGTCCCAAACCTCTGTCTCACCGCAGTCTGTATCCTACAGGATGGTTTCACCCTCACCCATGTCCCAAGCACCCAGCCCACCTCCACAAAGACCCCTGGCCACCTTAATCGAAGAGGAGACCCTCAGTCCCCAACTGGGCAACAGCTGTCCACCCTGGAGGAAACTGAAGACTACAAAAGGGGCAGGAGAGAAGAGGCAAACCTCAGAGAAGTTCACAGCCAGCAATGAGATGGTTACATTGTCTGAAAAGGCGACTGGTGCTGAACCTGTTCTGGATGTGATTCCTCTGTCTAAGCAGGTAAACTCCCTTGGATCAATCAGTCCCTCTTTCAACATCACCGAACTCTTAACACCCATCATACCACCAAAACAGGAGGTAGAACCTGGGGAAAGTGAGCTGATCCCACTGACACCTCCTCCCACTGAGAGTGCAACAGTGAGAGACCACGAGGGGAGTGTGTTTGGCAATTACATGTCTCGGGATAGTTACAAATCAAAAGCATCAAGTCTGTTATTCAACTTGAAGGACGTGCGTAAACGTGTTAAAAGGATTTATACCCCTTCTCCCTTGTTAAAGGCCTTGGAGGAGAAAAATAGAAATAGGGAAAATATACAGGAAAGTACAAAAATTAATGCCTCACTCTCAATTTCACAAGAAAAAAGTAACAAAAATATTGCAGAAAAAGATGAATTGGGTGATACGGCCTCTGTATTGTCTGACAGTGCTCATGAACAGGACAATAAAACTGATTTAACAGAACATTTTACAGACAATTACCTGACTTTGAGTTCACCCCAGACAACAGTGAACCGTTCATTTTACCAAACTGGAGACACCTTGCAGCAAGACAAATCAAAACATGAAGGTCTGGATAAAAACACAGGGGATAATGAAAGCTTCCTCTTGTTCAGACATGAATCAAATGAACCTGATCTAAGGAAACATCTGCAGTATCCAGCACTGAAACCGTTCAGTAGAGACACTGCCAATACAACAGCTGGGCAGACGGTGGAAAACCCCAGTGTCCAAGGTGAGGAAAATGAGAGACGGGCTGCTAATGAGAATGAAGAATTTGCCTTCAAAACACTCCCAAACCAGCTCTCACCAGCAGAAGATGTGCCTTTCAGTGACATCCAAACCAGTATGGTGGTAACAAGCCATGAAGCACAAAGCAAAAGAAGCAGCAGTTCATCAGAGCAATCTTTTGTTTCCACAGTAGAGCAGCCACTTCAGGAGGAACCATTTCCACTGGTGCCCCTGATGCAGAAGGCATGCCTTCAAGAAAGCCAGAGGACTAAGAATGAAATGGGTGCAGGCAGTAAAAAAAGCCACAAGGAGAGAGGGAAAGAAATTGGGGAGGATGAACTGCAGTATTATGCTTGTATCAGCTCTGGCACTGGTGCAGCAGAGAAGGAGGGTAAGGTTACTGATAATGAACAGAGTAGCTTTATGAAAGAGAAACTAAGGAGAGAGAAACTGGAAGAAGCCAACAGCATGGATTCTGCTTCTGACAGTACAAGGGACATGTCTGTCCCAAGGTCTGAGGAGCCACAGACACCCCCATCTTCAAGCTCAACCAAACCCAGTCTGTTTATGATTAAAGATAACACGTTCAGGTCACCTCAGGTAATAAGGGCTGTCAAGCTGCCGCTGTTCAGATCCTTTTCCCTGGATGATACAGTAAGCAACAGCTATAGGGAAATGGAAAGTAGGTTTGTACGCCCAGCAGAGCAGAAGCAGCACTGGAACATGTTGCATGCGCAGGAGGTAGGCTGGTTGGCTTTGAGGAGCAGAGGGTTGCAGAATGAGAAAGATGGAGCAACCAGCAGAGGGCAAGAGCCCAGTGAGCCTGAATCTACTTCAGCAACACTGGATCCTGGTCTTCCGAAAGATGCAGAGAGCTTTTCTTTAGGGAAGCTGAAGGAAAAAGAGGAAGAGTCTTGTGCTTTGTTAAATAAAGTAGGGAAAATGAATGAGGAAAGTGTCTGCAGAAGGAAAGAGAAGACCCAGACTAGAAAGGCAAGACACAGCTTAACACAGCCAAATTTAGGTCTAGAAAACAACCAAGCACAAAACAACCCCAACTATCCCACAGAAAGAAAGACTAATTACTTTAAGAATCATAATTTATCTAATCGCAGAGGTGGCTCTTGTACAAAAAAAATAATCACTAGGGAGAACCTTTCCCCTGTGAGTCCCTCCATATCAGAGGACCACACATATTCTTCAGTATGCCATGAAGCTTTAGAGGACCTCCTACATACAAAAGATGCACCAGTTTTGTTAGACAGTCTTGCATGCTCTGCTGTTACAAGCCCCAGGTCAGGCAGCACAATGCACTCTGTTGCTACCAGTTCACCATCAGACAAGCCAACAAGAGAGACAGAGAATCTTATAAACCCTGCCTTGCTAAACATGGCACTAAAAAGCCAAGCTGATATGCCTGCAGAGGAGATACTTGATTCAGCACAGAGCAATCTGCTTTCTGGTTCAGCAGGGGAAACTGAGAGACCAGAGCCCAGGGGACTGGGGGAGAGAGCAGCAGGCAAGCCTCCTGCTGTGCCACCGAAAACAGAAAAGGCTATGCGGCGGGCCAAAAAGCTGGCCAGCAGGACAAAGAAAATGCAAGAGCAGCAGAAAAAACATCAGACTGGGTGGACAGATGCTGTAGGGAGAAAAATTTCTCATTCTGGAAGACTCAGTGGTGCACCAGCAGTAAGCCCTTCACCCTCTTCAACCCAGCGTAAAATCCTCCAAGACCCTGACTCTGGCCAATACTATGTAGTTGATTTACCAGCCGAAGTTAATTTAAAGACATTTTATGACCCAGAAACTGGCAAATATGTTCAAGTCTCAGTCCCTTCCTCAGAAAGTAATTTACAAGAACCTCCCACTTCAGAAATTATGAATTCTCCCTATGCCTCCTACCCTAAAGTGCTGCCTTTACCAGCTTCATCTGTAGCTGTGCTGAAGTCACCTTCTCAGCTCTCTGAACCTACCTGGTTAGTGCCAGATGTACCAGGAGAACCAGCTGAACTGCCTGAAGATGAACAGCAGGACTACAGATATGCCGAATCTGTGGATACTCAGCCCTATATTGAACCAGCCACTTACCCCTACAGTCAAGACAATGAAGAAACTCAAGTTCACTTACAAAAGGACATGAGCCCAACCCCAAATACTGACATAGTGTCCTTCCCTGATTTAGATGATTTTGTTGCTGAAGGAGTATCTTGAAAACTGAAGTAACAAAATATGCCAGGTAGTGTTCTTAAGAACCATTTGGACAGACAATTGCACATGAAAGCACATGCAGGTGTGATGTTTATGCAACACTATGCCTGAATTTCATTGTGGTTTGGGTGAGAAGGAAAACAAAAGCTGACCATGTTGAAAGATGCAAGGTAATGGTCACTCTGTACAAGTGTGAATTTGAGTAAGCACCAGATTATCAGTGAGATGAAGGGGCAATGCCAGCTAAACAAATAAATACCACAGTATGAAGCCACTGCTTGCTGCTGCTGCTGCTTTGCCATTATGATGGCTGGGATCGCCAAAGCAAGTGCCCTTTCACCCAGAGGTTTTTCATGATATACAACACAAAGTAGAACAAATGAGGCTATCCTGTCTGTCCAATGAGACCTAGGACAGATGCTGAATCTACTGAACTTTCCTCACTCATTGCCTTTGAACTACATTGACAGGTAGAAAGCATATGGCTACAGATATGTCATAAACCCAAGATTTATTTTTTTTTCCTCACATTGATTGCCCAGATGTTATTGGCAAGAAGATTGCATACTGGATGCACAGTACAACAGCCATTTCAAAAATCCTTTAAACAACCACAATACAGTTGCAGCTGCTCTACTTCTTGTATACTTTTGCAGTGTCCACTAACATGCTGCTGAATTAATTTCTTGATAATCTCCAAACAAGTTCCATTAGAGTCAGGGGTTATTTACAGTGCTTAAAACTTCAACTTCTCTTGGCCTGAAATACTTTGGTAAGGAGCAAGGTTGAATGAAATCCCGTTTATTTAATTTTATGTTAGGATGAGAAGACCTTTGCTTATTATTATTGAAGTGTTTTCTGTTTTGTTTTGAGTCTCCCCCTGAAATACGTTCTAACTTTTAAACACTAAAAAATATTGTACTTAATTTTGATCTGGTAAAAAAAAAAAAAAGAGAGATGCAAAACATCAAAATAATTAATTTATAGAAAAGTGCTTATTATCACTTTTCTTTGAAAGACATTAAAATATAACTCATCCCTATGTAAGCTCTTTTTTATCATCATAGATAATTACAGAACCTTGGTGAAAAAATGGAAAAAAATGAATGTAATATGCCTGCTTATAAATATCTATATTTGGAATATTGTTTTCCTTTTTCTATGTGTCATTGTCATACTGTTTTCCTAACTAAAACTGAAGTGCAGGAGCTCTGAGTGATACCAGTGACTTTCAGCCTGATTCACACCTCAGGTTATTTTTACAGGACTGCTTTCACAAATGACTTCCTGAAAAGAAAGGAAATAATCATCCTTTTGTTAATAAATGCAAAGGTGGAATGGGACACAGGCATTACCTCACTCTCACAGTTTTAATAGTTGTGATAGAATAAATTCTTCATTTCCCAAGACCAAGCTTGCTCTCAGGACACAGACCAACATGCTTCTTCCCTGACCTGAACTCAGCTCTCAGACTTCCTCCATCCCTGGCAGAGCCATGTGTTCAGAAGCTGTCCTGACCCTATCAGATACTTCCTTCCATCAGCACTGTTTGCTAAAACATTTCACACAGAGGGGCTACGCAGAAAATAAGGGAATCTCTTCATTGATTTCAGTGGAGTTTGGATTTGGTCTTTAATGATTTTCTAAAGTCTGTTTAATTTGTAATGCAGGGCTGTGTCAAATTTGCTGTTTTGCAATTTGGCAGGGGTAGGTTGCAGCAGAGGTACGGGGTGGAAATGAGAAGCTTGTGCTGGTTCAGTTTGGGGTTTGAGCACATTCTGCCAAATGCCTGTACTTGAACATTTATTGTTCAGTCTTCACCACTGAAAGCTTTCAACACCTGACTGGATACAGCCGCAAACAACCTGGGCTGGCCTCAGAGCTGACCCTCCTTGAGAAGGAGGTTCATCCAGAGGCCTCCTGAGATCTCTTGAAAGCTGAATTATCCTATGATCCTATTATAATGCAAACATTATAATTTTTAAACCAACTTGGGCTTGGAACTCAGAACATATAGTCTCCCCTGGGAAAGGGCTCATTTGGGAAAAAAAAAACAAAACCCCTCCAATTTTCAAACTGATAAGTGAAATGGCTTCTAATTTTAACATTTTTGTGCTTTTTTTTGGTCACAAATATTTTACCAAACTGACATGGTGACAGTGATGTTGCACTTGCCTGTGGCTGTCAGTGTAATGCCTATCTAGTACTGAGCAGAATGTTATCTAGATGTTGAAATGTAGATTAATAGATCTAGTAAAGTTTTCTATAGTGCGTTTAGAGAGAACCTATGTAATCTGAAAGCCTACCAGAGTGGGGGGTTTGGGGTCTTGATATTAAATGCCCTTAACAGCCACAAGTCAAGACATAGGCAGGCTCTGAGAGGACAGGAAGCATGCTTTCCAAGGAGAGACTGGATGTAAAGTATCAGTGCATAGATATAAAAGAAATTATAATTTGATATGTAAAATCTACTACAACATTGAAAAAAATAATCTTTTTGCTTGGTTAACTGTCATTTGTTTTGTAGATGTGCACACCTCTGCAGCCATTTTTTTCATGGGCCTTCTTAAACACACTGTGGAGGATGGGATCCTCCAGTATACTACTTCTAGGTATGCAAGGAAAACAGAGTATATTTTTAGCTACTGTGAAGGCAGACTGAAACATGGGCATCTAAAAAGGAGACAATCCTGACGGATACTTAATATATTTCAAGTAGGATTTCTTTCTTTTGGCCAATACTTTCTGCTAGCTTGATGGAGTTGCATTCACAGCAGACTGTGTCTCTGAACATGCACATAGCCCAGAAGGAGTATTGACCTAGAGTATTTGTAGCTAGATGAAACAAACAGAACTGGGGAGTTTTGAAAGCAAATATGAAAGTCATACTCATTGTGTACCCAGAGCTTTCCCTAGAGCAGTTTTCCACAGACAGTAAAAGATACTATAAAAGTGTTGCTCTAAATCCTAGCCTGGTATTGACTCTATTTATAGAGTATGAACCCAAACCTGTCTCTGGCCTACACCATGCCATTAGCCAATTTCTTACCAGGCCATGACAGTGTGTCTGTGTACAAATACACACATGAATGCACACACACACATATATATANTAATACTTCCATTGCATATCAGTACAACAGCAGTAATTCTTGTGGTGGTGAACACAAAATGTTTGCATGTTAAAAGAAAGACAAATGATACCTCTTCAAATAACAAATATTTTTCTTTCCTTGCCCTTTTCTGTTTGTGTTTGTTGTTGTGGTTTTTTTTTTCTCTCTTGCTGCTGTGGGAAACTAGGATGGAAGAGGTCATTACTAGGCAAAATGACCACTGTGCATTGACCTCTTTCCTTGGGGGGTGCTGTGGGCCCTGGGAAATGTGCAATAGTCATGAAAGCAGTTGTAGGAAAGCACTGTTTCACAATGGAAACAACAGTGACAATAAATCATAAGGTAAAGAGGTGTTGAGGCAAAGAAAGTTGAACTCTGCCTTGCCAGCAGCCGGTGGTTAGGACTCGAGGGCACAGCAGGCTCTCAGCATGCCCAGAAGCACAGCAGGCTGAAGGGAACACTGCTTTCACTGCCCCCTTCTCCCGCACATGGTCTTCTTTGCGTGTTGCATTTCTGGGTGCCCTGAGGCTTGTTTACAGTGGTGGTTCTTCCTTAGTAGATGTAACTGAGGCCAAAGCTGGCTTACCTAGTCTTTGGCACTTGGGCCAGAACCATCTCCCTTTGAACTTCCTTCTCTTCTGGCAGAAGTTGTCACATGGCAGACTTGGACTGCCATCCAGGGCATTCTGTCCCAAGAGCTCAAATTTCCTCATGCAAAATGCTGGATTTATTTTAGAGATTGCAGTTTAATTGAAGTGGCCTACATGCATGGATTTTTATCAACTCCTAGTTGAGTGTTCAGTGCCTTCCTAAGTCATCTGTCCAAGAAAATGTGTGTCATTGGCACATTACATTGATGCAACTGTATTTGCAAATAAGTAATTATTTATTCATTAATAAATAAAATAAATGGGACTTGTTTTACAATACTGAAATGACTTCTAGCCAGCTTTGTCACTGATATTATGACTTGTAATTTTATCTGCAGTTATGCCAGCAGAAAAGTCGACAATGCAGAAGTGTGTGTTTGTGTGTGCATGTGTGTGGTACACAACTAAAAGATCTAGAAGATGAGTGGATGCAGGACATCTGCCCCCTTCCTCCCCCCATAAAGACAAGAGGCTGGGCAAAAAGATCTTTAGCCCAGGACTCTTGCAATCATTCCCACCACTCCCTGCTGTGTGAGGACAGCAGTCTTGCCAGAGGACCCTGCCAGCACCCAGTCCAGCAACAAGAAGAGGATCACTTTCTTGCCACTGCCCAGAGGACATCAGAGCTTTCTCATTCCCTGTGCCACATCCACCTGGGGAAAGTTAACAGGTGTGTAACGATGTAACTTGTCTGTTTCCTTACTAACCAGTCCCACAGACTGTAATCTCCAAAGTCTTGTCCATGACAATTTTACATTTCTCCTCCATTCCTGTTCTTGTCTGTTGCATTCAAAACACAAAGGAGACTTCTCACAGATATTTTTGGCTTAGACATTGTCCAAGTGGCAATTTTATTTAGATCTGCTCTCCTTTGATCACTGACTAGCCAAGCAGTTCCTGTTGACAGTGAAAGTGTAACAGTGATTTGAATATAACAAAGCATAAATAGAAAATTTGGATAATTATATTTTCACCAGAAATACATTGACAGATTTTCATATCTATATTTGGGAGATATACTCTAGTTTTCTTTATAAGTAAATAAAGAACCCTAAGTCAGATCCTCTGTCTCACTCAAAAGCAACATAAAATGCTGGTGATGCTGTACATGATGGGTTATATGGGCTCTAGTTAATACATACAAATGTATACTTTGGAGCAACTCGTGTACATCAGTCATTTTTATTAAGGAAATTCTGCTTCAGAGTCTTAGAAAGAACATGGAACACTTGAGTAAATTGAACTTCAAATGTGTAGTGGGGGGTGAAATGCTCATTATAACAACAGAGGTCAATGATTAATTTATTTTGTCTTTAGGATTATTATTCTAGACTTATTATGATCTTACGTTCAACACTGTCTCCCAGTGTTAAAGATAATATTGTAATTATGAAGTTTAAATGGGTAGGAAATGGCTGAAAATGACCTGTGGTCTTCCCTTGCTTCTTTTTCATAATCTCAAATTTTTCATGATGTTGATTTTTTTTTTTTTTACATTAGATAGTCAGGCCTTTGGTACTCTATGGCTAATTAGAGACTTGTTTCTAATATGCTATTGAACACACTTAGAAAGCAGCATTTCAATAGTGCAGAAGAGAAATCATTTATGTCCCAATTGCCTAAAGCTCTGTGTTTTTATTAAAGAAGATTTAACTCAAGCCTTTGGGGAAGCAGCTTGCAGTTATAAAAGATAAGCACTTTCCCATGTAAAAGTCCATATCAAATAAATCAAGACCTGGGATACTTGGAAAGAAGAAGAGGGGGACAAGTCTCTGAGAAGCAAGGGCAATCTTTGAAATCCTTCTAGGTATGGAAAGAAGTTGAACTCCAGCAAAAAGTAAAAATGTTCAATGCTGGAGATATGCTTTGAAAAGCCAGAGCTTGCCAAAACCAAGCTGCCTGACAGGATAACTCTGCCCTATGCTGGCTTGGACTCCCTTGTCCTTGAGCTCCCCAGTGTGCTCATGCTCCTGCCCACTGGTGTTCAGTGTCAGAGCCTCATCTTCTCACAAGTGCCCCTCCAGTTGCTTAAAACTGTCTTGGGGAATGGCAGCATTCAGAGCACACAAAAAGCACACACACACCCCTGCTTTTTTTTCTGTGCCAAATGTCAGGGTTGTCACCAACAACATGAAGCATTTCAGGTGATCCTTCTTCAGGATCTTCCTTACATTGACAGGCCACAGATGGCAGACAGTCTCTGAGATAAACAGTGATCCTTCTTTCTATTCCCAGCTCTGATAAGCTGCAGAAGATGTGAACTGGATCTGGCCCAATAGAGACTCTTTCTTCAGCTGCACTGAGATTGCTGAAAGACTGTTGGCAGGATGGGTTTCTGCTGGTGAGCACCACTTGCCTCGGGTCTCCTGAGACTGCATCCTTTCCCAAGGAATATGAATGGAAACACTTTAGAATTATTCCATGCCAAAACTGCCTGGGCTTTGTGAACTGTCCACATGGGAAAGTCAGAAAGAAATTATAGGAGCATATTATAGTGTTATTGCTGATAATACATCCATGTACAGATGTATGCTTATATGGAGATGTATCTAGGTATGTCTACATGTCTATATATAATTAGAGATATAGTATTCATGTTCTACTGAAGCATCTGGACATGATCTAAACAGTACCCTTGAACTGTCCTTTGCATCTCTCACCTGTCATTCCACGTGTCCTGTTACTTTCAGGGTCTGCTCCAAGGGAGTTCCATTTTTCCCTGGGCTTCCCATATACTCTAGCGTGTTCCACTACCCTGGGGAGACAGATGTTTGCCTCTTTCCATATTCTTGCCAGGACTATGGGGTGTACCTGGGACATCCCCATACCTCCATGTCTCCTACTGGAATAGTCAGTGGTCGCCCTCATGCAGACTCCTCTTGCCTCCCCAAATGTGAGTCCAGAGCAGTCCCCCAGGCTGGGACAGATGGGACTGATAGGGACATGAAACCACTTCATTATCAATCCCAGACAACAAACACTTCTGGCAAGAGGATCAGCCCGAGCAGTCCAACCCAGCAGCATAACTAGCCCCTGATTCCACTGACAGTAAACATCTTACCTTAGCAACCAGATGAGCCCTAACATAAACCAAGCAGGATCAAATACCAGCTGGAGTACTGGCCCAAAATCTACTGACACTTGTCCAGTTTGGAACAAGAAAGATATCACCATCACCAAAATGGCTATGTGAGGGAAAAACAGTCAGTATCCAGTCCTGTCAGAGACAAGGGCTGGTATACCTGGCTGCCACTGTGGAGCTCCCTCTTGTGCTGGGCTGTCCCAATCTCTGGACACAGCTCCATGCAACCAGCTCGGAGCTGATGGTCTTGTTATTAACTCAGGGGGAAAGGCTAATTCTGCTCTAACTGCTTTTTCAAGTGATGGAGGAACCTGGTTGTACTTTTATATCCTTCTGGGTATCCAAGACATGTTTAATGGTGTGCAATATCAGCATCCCTGGAGTATGCTAAGAGAGGTTATCTGATAGCGCTCAGTAGGACACTAACCACGTGGTTTACGCTTGTCAATTTTTACGCTTCTCGTCTGAAAAACCCAAACAACAGCCTGTTCCTTGAAAAGCTTCCAGCCACATTCATGCTGTGAGAGTGGCACTAATGGAAGAGCAATGGTATACTCATACTGTGCTTGAAGCACTCCTTCAGGGGCCACAGCTTTGTCAGTGAAACTGAGCTTTGTACAGTGGCAGGAAGACCACCCTGTAAATGGATCTGACCCCATTGGTAAAAAAAAGGTTTTATACAAGTGAGTGCATCTGTCCAATGGGCTTTTTGCTGGAAGAGCATTTTCAGGCAGGGTCACACACTTATTATAGGGCTGAGCATGGAGGAAGCCTATGATGTTCAGAGGCCATAGATAAAAACACTTGCTTTTATTCTGGCTAATCTTAAATATAGCCCAAATCAAACTAGACCCCTACTCACTCCCAATTCCCCCAAATTAATGCTCACATTGCAGTGCATATGCCACTAACGCAGAACAGAACAGACATCATCTCCTGTACCACACTGTGCTGTTTGAAGACTTTTCTGCCTGTTGCTGCTTATAGCTCTCTCTTATAGCAGAAGCACTTCACAAAGGCTTCCTGGTCCACCTATAGCAAGCCCCAAATGCTCCTTCCCACTGAGCTCAGAGAGGGGAAGAGCTGAGCTCAGGAAGAGAAAATGCCCCAGCCAGAGAGCAGGAGGAGGGTGGAGGAAGAGCAGTAAACTTGACAGGTGTTTTCATTTAGAAAAGAAACACCTGACCAGTGCAGCTCCATTCTGTAGTAGGTGCCTTCCAGCTTGGACCCAGGTTGTGAGCTCGATTGTGGTGGTTTTGCAGGGTGGCTTCTTTAAGAAACAGCTAGAAGCTTCTTAAGGGTCCAACAAAGTAAATCCCAGCTGGGCTTCCAAGGCCATATTCCCAAACCCTGTTGCTGACAAGGTCAGGCCAATCAGCGCTGGTCACAGGCTTCTGGGAAACACATTTTGGAGAGAGAAAAGTGCAAACAGCCACATTTTGCCACCAGAGAAAGGAGTGAGAAGATGTGAGAAATTCTGCAGACACCAAGGTCAGTGAAGGGGGGAGGAAGAGGTGCTGAGAGAAGATTCCCTGTGGAGAATACCATGGAGGGGCGTGTGTCCCCCCACAGCCCATGGAGGACAAAGAGACCCCACATGCAGCCCATGGAGAGGCACCTGGGCCAGGCAGGAGTCCACCATGGAGCAGGTGGAGGAATATGGAAGAATCTGTGATCTCCATTGGAGCAAGCCCCTGGCAGCACCTGCAATCCATGGACAGAGAGAGACGGAGGCCCACGCCAGAGCAGGTTTGCTGGGGGTGTTTGTGACTCTGTGGGGGACCAGGCTGGGGCCAGCAGTCTGGGACTGAGAGACATTTTATGAGTTTATAGAAGTGACCCACACTGGGGCAGTTGAAGAGCTGAGGTCCTGTGGGAGAGGACTCATGTGGAGAAGGTCATGGAGGACTGTCTCCTGTGGGTGGGATCCTATGCTGGCATAGGGAAAGAGTCTGACCAATGCCTCCCCACCCCCCAAAGGAGAACAACTCATGAGGAACTGACTGGAGACTGAAGACTCCATTATGTATTTCCCCCATTTCCACTGTTCCATCCTGGAGAGGAGAAAATCATGAATAATGTGGTTTGCAAAGAAGGGAGGGACTGGGGGTGGGGGGGGATGTTTTAAGAGCTGTTTGTACTTCTCATTATCTGACTCTGGTTTCTCTGTGTGTGTGGTGTAATATATTAGAGTTTTCTTGCCTTTCTTCCATGTTGAGTCTCTTTTGCCCGTGATGCTAATTGCAGAATGTTCTCTCTCTGTCCTTATCTAGACTCCATCTTCTCCCGTGTCCAGCTAAGAGAGGAGTGATAGAGTGACTTTGGTGGGAGTCTGGCCTCCAGCCTGGGTCAAACCACCACATCCATCCACACCCTCATAGTGAAGGTAGGGATACAACATTGCGCAGCAGGACTTGGGCTTCTCTGACAGAGAAATGTCTCTGTCAAGTACATGAAGCTGACTCCCCTAAATGTAGGGTCTGAGCCCTACGCAGGGGACAGCCCACCAAAGAGATGAAATGGGTTGCAAAAACACACATATGTGAATGCCTGGTTGTCTGTTATCTGTGTTATTTGTTTGAATAAGATGAAAATCAATGTGGGTTATTCCTGGGTTCAGCCCTGCAAGAGAGGTATTCAGGTATTTGGTGTTCTGAGTGGGATATTGAAACTTTCCTTTCTGATTCTCATTGGACTATGAATGAAAAATCCTCCCCAGAGAGGCTCTGACTCAGTCGCAGTTTGGTTTAGCTCTAAACACAAGGAATAGTTCAGAGGAGAAGTAGGATCAGCCAGCTCTTTTCTCGTGCACACCTTCCTTTCCCGCCAGCAGCCAATTTTTTGTGCACTGCTACAGAAATATTTCTAATAAAAATGAACAACTCCCAGGGATGTTCCTATCCCTTGCTGTGCCAGGGACTGGTTATCACATCAGCATCTTGGTTCTCAAGCATCTGCCAAAACCTGATGGCTTAAGCCAGCACAAAGGAGAAAGGGTGAGCCAGCTGTGATATAACAGGAAGAGTTTAGGTTCCTGGGGAGTCTTCTTTGCAGAGATGGGCTTCTTCATTTAATGGGCCTTGAATCTTATTTAACACACCAGCTCATGTACAGTGCTGGTGTAAAGAAGCTGTATGCATATTATAAAAAACCTCAGCCTATTCAATACCTAGGGGTGTCCTAATAAATTTGCCACTATAGCAAGTGTTAGTCTCTAGAGTCACTACTAAATGCTTGGGTTTAATAAACAAAAATTCTGAAGCAGGAGAACCAAAAGTTACACCAGTTCAGCTGACAAAGCAAGCACAATTTAATTGGAAACTAAAAGTTTTCTCCTGCCTTTGACCAGTCCCAAGTACCAGCATCTCAGAGTGGTTGTGTCTGGGCTACCCTCTGATGGTTGCTCTGAGTGCACTTTTTGACTATACTACCAGAGGTCTCACAACACTGGCTGAAGGGCATCACACAGAGTACATAGGAGCTTGTATATCAGAATAGAACTTGGCAGCTTATCAACAGTGTTTGTTCAGGCCATCTGTGGAGCAGAAGATGGGTAAGTTGTGCGCGATGAACTACTTCCAAATGTTCACCTCTATTCAGCATTAATGTCAGAGTACTCTGTCTTGTGCTGGGGCTTAGAATGCAGTACAGCTAACAACCACCCTGACATCAGACCAGCCAGAGAAGTGGATGTTTTCTCTGCACATGCAGAGCTGTTGCAGTCTCAAGTGTGCCAGGAGACTGTAGGGTGATTTAAACCATTCAATGTCCAAGGCCAGAAATGGCTTCAATCTTGCTGTCACCTTTTATAAGAAATGTAGGGTCAAGGCCCATCAAAACAGAGCTGGGGTGGATATTAGATCTCGAGGTGGATCAGCCTGCAGAAAAGAGCTGCCTTTTGTTTCCCTGCATCTAGCTAAAGTGTTCATATTATTTTCTTTTTCTGTTTCATGTCATATGTGTTACAGCAATAGTGCAAAAGCACTGACTACAGAAGAAGCCAAAAAGGTTAAACACTGGAAGAGTTATGCACACCAATACTTTAAATCCTGGTGAGTTTTAACTGTTACGAGTTTACCAGCAGAGACTTGTTACAACTCTAAAAACTGATGCTCAGACTTCAGACTGCAGAACAGCACCTACTTGTATTGTGACAGAGAGCTTAGGGCAGGCACTAAGGATATTGTGGTTGGATTATTAAAATCTTGTTGACACACAATTCCCAAATAAGGCTAGATTTGTTATATGACAATTAAATTCTCACTAATGGGCTAGAGCTATGTAAAGGCTTTGGCTGGTATGAGGAAAAGATCGTATTTTGTGGTAATATGGTCACCTTAAGTCAATATTCTGCTACAGTGCAAAGGAAGTTTTTAACTGGAAAGAATAAAGCATTGTTTTATTGTACTCTACTGCTATTTTATTTATGGCAGGTGTGTCAAACTCTTCAGTGGAGAGGCCTGAATTATGTACTTGGAGCTCGGGTATCAATTCAAGGCTTCTCACTTCCCCTGCTTCACACATTGCTTCCACCGCAGAGCCAGGCACAACAGGATCTTTATTTAGTAACAGCTCTTTTAGAGGCAGAATGTGCCACAGCAGCACACCACAAGCATTTCATCTTCATCCCCTGCTCCCTCGTGGTCCACCCAGCAGCCAACTACTTCCTCCTGCTCTGCACTGCTTTCTTTCTGCTGCAGGGAAGCAGAAAGCTTAAGCATGCAGCAGAAGTACAAAATTCCCAGAGACACAGTCATACCAGCAAGCCTTTCTCCCTGACCCTGACATGGGGTGCCAGACTCCTCCAGGAGATGCAGAGGTCAACCTAACATTGACAAGGGCAGCAACCTGTGGGGAACACGAAGGAGAGGGAACTGACTGCAAGAGTTTGATGGTATACCAAGATCTTTTTCTGCATGCACATGGCCTTTCAGCAATATTGTAAATAATATTCTTAATAAAGAGCCAATTAGCCTAACAATCTCATTACTATCCAGTATGCAGTGTAGGAAGCACTAGCCTATGGTGTAACAGTGATGGTGTGTTCTCTGCTGCACATTTCCTGCTATAATGAATGTAGACATAAGGAGACCTAAATAAATGTGCAAGAGATAAAATGTAAGGAGGACTGAAGCCTGCAAGCTTATAACAAAGGTCCCACAGCCTGATGCTTTGCATTAACACCCAGTAACAAAACCCGGATCAGCACATTGTGATCTGCCACACACAAGCCCTGAGCACCCATTCCCTGTCTGTCTCTGCTGTAGCCTCCCCAGTGCTGGGCTCAGCAACGGGCCAGGGGACGCTGTGGCATGGGGACAGCACAAGCAGTGAGCCAGCAGCAAGAGAGGATGTTGGGAGATGGTCATTGGAGGGAAGGTGGGGGATGGGGGGGATATCAGGTCATTGTAGATGTGTCTGATTTCTTGAGAAAAGAGCTCAGATCTGGGGATATTTATTAGTGCAATTGTCACTTGCACTATTTACCAAAATAGTGCAAGTGACAATTGCACAGAGGTCATTCACACTTCACCTGGCTCATGCTAGTATGGAAATTCACTGAGAATTACTGCATGGGATCTAGTGGCAATGCAGTAAGCGCTTAACCAAAATATCTTTGTCTTACATCTGTCCCTCAAATCTTGGGCTTCTCTTTTTCCTTTGCAGAACTGAAAATCATGCAGGCTGATTTCAGAATAGCTCACATGTAAATCATCCCCCTGGGCTTGGGCCTCTCATGCTGGGGTTCAGCCTGAGTGACTTTTTATAGCCAAGTTGTAAACTTTTAAATGCCAGACTTAATCAGAGCTAGTGAGATGGCCATTACAGGACTGGTTTTAGTGGCATAGCCCTGATATATGACAGCACAGAATGAAGGTAGGTGGCTCATCTGCAATGGGCAGTCTATCTGAAAAGGAGAAGGGTCTGATGGCTAGAAGTGGGCACAACTGAGATCTCTTTAAGTTTAGCTCTTGCCCTTGTGATATTGCTCCTCAAGCAAGTTCCCTTGGGCTGCATTGCCCTGAGCAGACAGGTCTCAGTCTGGAATTCAAAAGGAAAATGTGGGTCACCATGCCCTGGGTTCCCCGATTTGCTAATGAGAATGCAAATATGTATCCGCTTGCCCTAAGGAAGTTGTAAGCAAATTAGTCTAGGCATGGCATTGTGCAGACTCAAAACTTACAAATCTGAATACTTCATCTGTGGCTAACTTAGAGCAACCACCCACAAAAACATACTGAATAATAACTATAATCACAGACATGTCAGACACTGAAGTCCAAAAGACTTTGAACTCAAGCTTAAGGGAGGCTAATGCCGCTTTGGTCCCAACATGAAGCTCTGCAAAAAAATTCAGCTCCATGGTTTTGCAAGTTGTGAGACACCCAGCAGGTTCCAGCTGTGAATCTGAGAGCCTCCCCAATTCTGCAGCATCTTTGTGGTCTCAGTAGGGCTGGACAATCACCAACACGAGAGCAAATGTTCAGGTGGAGAAACTGATCTGAATGAAAACAGTACAGATTCTTTTCAGGGTCTTCTTTCTAAATTTATTCAAGTATTAAACAAACAGAAACTACAGCATGCATCAGATACTTTTCTTTATTGTACAACAAAACTATGGACTTGTTTGTAATTGCAGCATTTCCAGCAACATCAGGCAGACTTGTCGATGTTATCCAGTTTTGCACAGTCACTAGAGTGTCGCATCATGAATTATTAAATCAGTGCTTCGTGGTAATACATAATTTCTTATCAATTATTCATGCTAATGTGCGTGTAGTTTACTTAATTGTGTTATTGACGATCAAAAGTAATTTCCTGAAAATCCTCAAGGACAGAAAATTTAATCAGCGTAACTACTTTTCAGATGCAATGCTGTTAAGTATTCTTAATTTGCTCAACAATTCACTTATTTATGTACCTTTCTGGAGGAAATACGAGTTTAATCAAACAATTAGATTGAAGAGTTAGTGTACAGAAGGGCTGAAGTTCAACTGAATGCAAGGTAATTATGTTGAAATGAAGTTGGGCCAGCCTCTTTGGAATGGAATTTCTTTTTTAGCAGGGAAGGGCTGAGGGATGGGAGGAAGATCCCTAAGAAAACAGTGATTCTCTCATCTTCAACCACTTCCCACAACAAAGCACAGAGCAGTTTTGTCCATTTCGGTGGAAGAAAAAGGTCATTGCTGTTGTTTAAACTAAGCCATTATTTGCAGTCAGGAAAGCCACCTGCACTGCAGCAGTGCTGGAACACAAAAGTGGATCACAGACTACTCTGCACATTGTCCTGCAACTACGACAGTTCAACTCCCCAAAGAACACGTGGTATAGCATCACTAAAGCAAAATGGTATAATTTGATGAGTGTGGGCCCTGTCAGACTTTATACTGGAATCCAAGGACAGACCCAGCATTGTCCTCCCCGAAGCCTTTTGTCTAGAAGACTCAAGTCCCATCCTGGAGGAATGCCCAGCACCCTTCACTAATGAAGCAATGAAGGTGCTAGGTGCTGCCAAGCCACCTGCTGAAGACCAGGGCTTCCATCCTTTGATGGGTGCTGACACCAGGCTTGTCTCAGGGAAAGGCAGGCATGCAACTGGGGTGGGGAGGGGGCAGGGGTACAGGAGAGTCTTGCAAGCCCCAGAGAAGTCACAGATTCTGTGAAATTCATAGGCTGAGCACTTGGGTAGGAAGGAGACATTTTTGCTGCCAACTTTACTTAGGACTTCCTTTCCAAGCAAATCTTCAAGCTTGGATCTTGTGAGAAGCCAGACACAACCCAGTGTGCTCAGCACAATGCAGGAGGTCCTCAGCACAATGGGCAGGATCAGCCCTGAATGAGGAGTAGCAGAAAAACCTGGGCTGGTAAATGGAAACCTACAGGCTCTCCTAGTCAAGATTCTCCGCCAAAATCAGCCCGAGAGTTAAACAGCACCACTTTCTGGGTTGTAGTGGAGAGCCTCTCGTTGGGACTAGGATACACCTTTAGCAGTGTTCTCACAAAGGACCTGCTCTGGAAACCTTCAGAGCTGACAAGAATCCTTCCGTTGGCCTCCATGTCACTTAGTCAAGTCTGTGGTTTCACTCTGTTCTCCAGGGAGATCTGTGGACAAGCCTAAGGAGTCTGTAAAAGGCACCTGAGAAAAGCAAGTCTATGTGACTAAGCTGAAATCTGCATTTGCTTTTCCCATTGAAAAAAAGTGAAGTACCCCAGATTGAAACACCTGATCTTAGTCTGCTTTGCTTTGGGGACTTTGGGTCAGAGATGAGACTGTATTTCCTGAGGCACCAATTTCTCCTTTGCATTGTGCCCACTGTAATAACTAGGACATTTTCATATCTAGATTCATTACAAGCCTTCAGTGAATGTAACAGTCTGATTTTGGATGACATAAAGGAATAATTCCCTTCCAAGCTTTATTTTCTTTTTATTAAAAACACAACATGCAAGGACATATTTGCAGTGTTGCAATGCAGGATTATTTTGTTTTCCAGTCTTTTGTTCCAAGAGAATGATGCTAAAATGCTCCCAGCTTTGGGCAGATCTAGACATAACTGCACTCTATTAAATACGAGCATTACTGTTTGAAGCTAGGAATGCTGCTCTGGCATCACGTGTCTTTTATGTCTAACCCAGGGAATGGCAAGAGTAACAGACTAATGCTCACATAGAGACTAGAGACTGTTTTTATTCACAGATAAGCTGATTTCAGCAATTTCCCAGTAATGTTTTCCAGCTCCACAAAAAGTTTTGCTTTTGGGGAAACAAAGGAACAAGGAAAAAAAAACATTTAAATAGTTTAATTCTATTTTCTGCTTCTCTTACACCTGGCTTGACTGGAATAGGTTTGAAGTCAAATGCCATCAGAAAAAAAAGCTGGCCAAGCTGATGATTACCTGCATATTTCTTTGCTGTGCATGATGAGGTGAATGATGCCTGGATGCTTCTCCTGCCTTGGACATCATGTCTGGAAGCACTTCCCTGCTGCCAGCCCTCCATCTCACATGGGATGCTGAAGTATGCGGGAGCAAGCCAGGATCCTGGGTGTTTCGGTGTCCCTGGGATGTGGAGGGGGGCTAAAAACAGTTTCATGAATGTTTCCAAACACAGATAGTGCCCACAAATCAGGGAAATGAACCTACAGCGGCACAAGAAAAGCAAGGGTGCATTAAATGCAGCCATAGAGGCCACTCAGATGTCTCAGTTTCCTGGTGGCACCATGACACCCTGCTGGGGCACGGCCACGCTGCAGTTCACCCCGCAGCAGAGCCCCGGCAGCAGGTCCCTGCCCTGAGCTGAGGCTCCAGTACTGGTCCGGTCTCATACACTCTTCTCCCCTTCCATGTGCTCCTTGGCCGGAGAGGGATGCTTGTCCTGGCTGCTCTCAGAGCCAGGTTTGGTGGGAGGAGTGGGGCTGCTGCTGGCAGCAGGCAGGAGGTTGGCAGACTGAAGCACGGCCTCCGAGTGCTCCCGGGCCTTCATGCGCAGCGCGGCCACGCTTGCGGTGCGGTTGCTTTGGCAGCCATAGGTGGGCAGGAAGGAGAGGCCCATGGGGTCTGGAACGCAGCATGAGCACAGTGGGCTCCCTGGGGAGAAAGGAGACAAGGTACCATCACTGATGGGGAAGGCCATAGGAACTGCCTGGTCAATCTGGAAAGGACAGGGATGGATTTGGTGTCTCAAATGGCAACAACCCCCACCTCTATTGACCTTCAGTGGATAAATGGATATTCTCTGGATCAGACCTAGAAAATCTAGACCCTGTTCCATGAGGTCCATTGTGAAGGATCTTACACAGTGAATCATCCAGAGTGACAAACAGAGTGAGCAAGGGTAAGCAGAGCCAGAGGCAAGCAGTGAAATTTAGGCCATGCATGACATTTCCCCACAAGCAAGGCTGAGCTCATAACCTACTCTCACACAGAGGTGCTGCTCTGTGGCTACCATCAGCCCCATGCTGGAGATATCACCTGCCCTGCACCTGCACACTGAAACCTGATCGACTTTGGCAGCTGCACTTGTTGGGTGAGAGTGCAAGACTACTGCAGGGAGAAAGGTGAAAATGTCCTGGCTACTGTGTAGGAATTAATGACCTTGTATCTCACAGTAAGATGAGACAGACTTTTCCTTGGCTAGACCCCTGACAAATATTGGCACAATGTCTACTTTAAGTGTTTCCCTTCACCCATTCTATGTCTATGCTGCTTAATGTTGACATCGTGTAGAGAATGGCTTCCAAAGGTAAGCCAAGTCCACATAAACCTGACATGGCTTAAGAGTCCCACCTCTGCCTTGTCATCCAAGAACCACAAGCTGATCCAATCAGAAAATAAAACACTGGAGAGAAGGTGAAATGGGTATTTCTCTCCCTTTAAAACAAAGAGTTCCCTTGCAACCCATTGACAAAGACAGTCCTCACTCCACCAGCTGCCTTCCCGAGCTGCACCACTGTAGGCTCTTCTCATGGCTTATCTTTGACTTGGCCCAGTTCCCAGACTAGCACACTAGGAAGTGTAGAGTGACCACTGGGCAGGACAAAAAATCACCCTGATACTTAGATTAATCAGTTGAATGAAGGAGAGGAGTGGGGAGGGGAGACAGGGAGGGATGGCTGATGACTTAAGTTTGCTCTCTGGTGAGAAACATTGGGTGACACCATTTTTCTGAAGGTCACGGAGGCAGCACAAACTCCACATCCTCTTCTATGCCCCGGCAAAAGCCTGTCCTTTGCTGGTACAATACCTCCCAGCAAGAAATAGCCTGGCCATGCACATCCTGACACAATGAGATGTCTGCCTCTGATCTTTCCAAGCCAAGGACTTGCTTTAATTTCTGCAGTTAATATTTGAGTTAAATGGCTCATGACTAAGTGATGGAACTAATAACCTGCAAGGAGCAGGTAGTCTTTCTTTTACACTTCTGCTCTCGGTAGCAACGGGTCAGCACCCTTCATCAGGGATGAAGGCAGGCAAATGTTTGTTTTTAGGATGTTGGCAAGACTTCTCCAGGGCATTTGTCAGAGATTAGCAGCTTGCAGGTATCACTTAGGAAATAGTACTCCGCATTTTGAAAAACAGAAACTGCAAGGTGCATGTTATTAACGTAACTGGAAAGTCTTTGTTTCTCTTGTAATATTCCTTTGACAGAGTGTATGATAAGCAGACCAACATTTCCGTGGGTACAGGCTTTCAAATAAATTGTACGAGCAAGTTTCAGCACTCGACTAAAACCCCCTCATGTTTTACATTTTACACTAGGAAGCTCAGTCTAGAATTCTGCAGCTGCTTTGAGTAAATCAGAAGGAGGATTTATAGCAAAGTCCACTCAGTAACATGACTCAGTTTTTGCCACCACCAACCACACTCATTAAGTCATTTTTTGTCCTATTGAATCGCAGCCACTTCAGGGGTGCTGAACAGCCAGTGTTTCAACAAGAGGGAGGAGAGGAAGATTGTAATTTCAGAGTCCCTACACTGGAGCAAGAACCAGCTCCATCCCCTAAGAATAATTTTCATTCCATTGTTAGAGAGGGATAAAATATTTATCAGTCTTCAGTACCAATCTAAGCTCTTTGCTTAATAATTAGACCTGATATTACCTAGTGGCTCTGCAACCTGAGGGTGCAGTTACCTGTGGTGGAAACTAGGCTGTTTCTAGCAATAATTCACCCATAAACCTTTCATTTTCACTGAGTTTAAAACGCTTGCAAGCAACAGCTCACACATGAAAAAAAGGTAAAGAAACAAGTCTCATTTTCTCCATAGTCCAGCTAAAGTACATGAGAGTAGGATTTAGCCCTGTTTCTTTTTAATGTAGGCTGTAAGGAAGGTTGCCTCTACCTTACAATTGCCTGTATCTGCAGGTAATAAGTCTGATAAAATCTATTGGCTGGTACAAAAGCCAAATCAAACGAGAGAATCAGATCAAGGTCTCCACCTGCCCATCAGTCAACCAACAAGGGACAGTAATCTGACTTTTAACCAAGAAAAAGGCATCCACACATTGCAGACATCAGTGGGTTTGTTACATCTTATTGCAGAAACTGAGTCCACAAGTGGGGAAGGAAGGAATTGTATTTCGGATCATCAGATGCATTTAGGATCTAGGTCCCATCAAAATCAGTGAGGGTTAAGCTGTTAGCCTTAAATCTTGATACAGCTTCCACTAATATCTATGCCAGCCTGATATTACTTTAATGGGTCTTGGATCAAATTGCTTTAATATGAACATGGTACAGTTTTCTTTCTTTCAGGAACTTACTGCCTCTTGTACACAAAATTAAAATACACAATTAGATTTCCATTAACTTACAGCAAATTCTGCTGAATTGATCTGAACCCTCCTTGTATTCCTATATGAGATCATACTTTAAATGCTCAGCCTGAACATAAATACTTAATGTAATAAATACAATCTGAAATATTTGATCCACTTGGCAGTTTAATTGATCTACTACAGAGACTGACAGGAAAAATTAAATTAGTTCTGTCTTGTCTCTGCCAACATCACATTTCAATTGTAATGATATTTGATCTACAGTTTTAGTTGTGGACCCTTTTGTGCAGTTCCAAGGTTCAGTTCCAGCTGAGAAGAGTGGGGTGGGAGCAGGGCCCATATTGATGCATAAGTATTGAAAATATATATTTTGTATTTCAGCTCAACAGTTTAAAGAATTTAATATACAGCCCTTCCAAAAGGCAGAACCCCAGTTCCTTTCCTTTTTCAGTGTTTGTGCATGACAGCATTTAAGGTGAACAGCCAAACAGCAACCTAACATGGAGGGAAGCGAGGGAAGATTCCCATGTAAAATCCTTGCCGGTCAATGCACACTATTCAGTACTGTTCAAGAAAAGAAACTTCAGAAGCCAGGACCTTGGCTTTCTGGACAGGTAAGTTGGTGGCAAATTCCACAAGAGCCAGGAGGACAGACCAGTCCTTCGAATGCTGTCAGTTCAGCAACCACTGACTACTCTTCCCTTCCACGTCATAACTAGAATCTCACCCTAAAACCTGCTGGCATGTGTCATTCCATGAGGGGTGAATAGGAATCCCTTTGCCCAGCTAAAGTCCACTAATCAAATCAAGATTTGTCCTGGAGGAACAAACCAGTGCCCATTTTCTTCCCAAGGCTCCTAGTGTCTGCATTTTCTCTGATATTTGTGATAAAGGCAAAAAAAATTTACCTGTGAGGTAAAGCAGTGCTAGAGTCAGAGACCCAAAGTATGGGAATCAAAGATAGTTGCTTAAAGTCTGTGCATCTGTGGTAAATTAAAGAAATGTTTAAAATTCTCTAAAGTCACGGTGTCAGGCAAACTGGGGAAAAGGCCAAACAGAAGCCTCTTGATATATGTGCTATACATAAGAAAAGTCAGTAAGTTCATAACTGAGAATGACAGAGAAAATAAAGGCCCCCATGAGTTTTGATTCCCATTCCCCAGTCTTATGGTAAGCAATGGTGATTTAATTCACTAAACACCCATTCAAGGGTAAGTTGCATCCTTGAATGCTTCTTTCTTAGCCTTGGCAATGAGAATTGCCCAATGGAATCTTGCAAATCTCTTTATCTTTCCATAATAGAAATTGGAATGCAATGGATGGGCAGTTCTAGATGTTGTGTTGGGTTTTTTCCTGGATACTGCAATTAAGCCTCCCTAATATGAACAACAGCAACCACAGCAGCAACAAACCATAAAAGAGCCTAATCAATGGTGCCCTGGAATATCCACTTTGATGTGTGGAAATGCTTCTCTATCAGTAGTGTGGAGGTGCCATGAAAACCAACTGAGCTATAACTTGCACAGAGCAGAGCTGTGGGTGAATTATGAAAGTAATTCCCTGGCAAGTGTAATTATTTCTCTCCTCATGCACTGCACTCATCACAGGGTCTGGGGAAATTTCAGTGTAATGTAACAGACACACTCTTGGCCCCAGCCACCAGAATGGTAGAACACTTCCGCTAAAAAACGGAGATTCTTGTTTACACCCATTAATAACATCTTCTACATTAATGAATTGCATTCATGCTGTCATCCATTAAGAAGGTACTTTGAGGTCTCTCTCTGCACAGAACACTACCTTCTCCTGATGACTCTATTGTTATACAGCCCATAAATAAAACAAGTATTTTCCCTTCATATTTGAGGTCTGCAATTAAATCTACTAAATGGACTGCAGATGCATGGTTTACAGTAAGTGATTCGTCTTGGAAGATCATGGAAATGTCGAAGTCACCGCAATGAAGTAGCACAGTTGTCAAGTTAGGATAATTTCAGAGAGAAACAAACAACAAAAATTTCATCTGTGTGAGCCAACTTTCTTCCTGACTATGGCCAGCAGCAAAGAACTTAAAACCCTGAAGTATGAAACTCTGTATACCACAGAGATTGTGAAATTTTTATGCTAATTTGTCAAACGAGAATTGCATTTCCTGAAAGACTCATGTGCAGTGAGGTAATGCAATAGTTAACAGATTCTGTCTACTAAGTGCAGCCTCCAATGTGCTAATTTTCAGAGAGGAAGGGGACTCACCTAAGGGAAGGAAAAGGCCTGTTGTGTTACTGAAGAGACAGTATTAGATAGAAACAGAAAAAAAATGTCAAGTGGTAATAGACTTTTCTTTGGAACAGCCTGTGCTCTGAATTACAGCAGACCACTACTGTACAGCTGGTCTGCTTTACTCACAGCACATCCTGCAGTGGCAATACCATCCCTTTGCAAGAAAAAAAAAGCTGGGTTCGTGGGGCATATTCTCTGGGGAGAATAGCTTTCTTCTCATTCATCAGAGCAGACCAAGTCTCATGCTCCAAAAATATCTCCCACATTCCTAGAAGTGGCACATGTGGCGGGGTTCAGGTGAGCGCTGCCCACTGGAGCCACACAAAGGCACACAAAGCATAAGGCAAACCTACAGAGCACTGCAGTCTTTCCAAAAGCAACACTGCAGGCTGTCCCTGGCCCATGCTAGGCTGTCCTGGGATTTCTTGTCTCTGTTAGACCTACTTCATCAGCAGCTACTATACCCTTACACTATAAATTAGAATCAGGAACTGTGTGCCCTAGACACTTTATGCAGCCTTGGAAATCTGGGTATGCAGCCAAGTAATCAAAGTTAGAGAAGGAGAAATTGAGGTATTAGTTTCTTTACAGAAGACAGAGAACTCTCAGGTGGCAGAATGAAAATGGTCTCTGAGAGCATAAAATAATTGTTAATTAGTTACATCACCATCATCACTTGTTATTCACTGTATTGATTTTAATTGTCTCCTTCTAAAACATCAGTCAAATATTACTCACTGACACCAACAAAGTGTTGGCTCACAAGCCAAACAAAGAACATCTTGTCTCCTCAAAAGAATTAGAAAACAGACACTTCCCAGTAGTATCTGATGTGCTAAGAGTGCCCATTTGTCTGCAGGCAGCTTTTATGGCCTTACTGAAGACTACGATTCCCTTTACTGGCCAGGATTATTCTCCCAGTGGTGGGAATACATATCTATTTATGGGATCCACACAGAGAAACTGCATTTAATTTGATATTTGCATGGAAGAAAGTGGGGTCACACATCCATTGGTAGTGAAATGATGCTTTGATTCTGGAGCAACTACTTTGCTTTCAAAAGCACAAAGAATTCCCGGTAGTTACAAAGCTGAAGAGAGATAACAGGAGCAGTTCTTCATCATTTCACTCTTCAATAAAATTTGCAAAATCTTGGGGGGAAAAAAAAGATTACTCCTTGCTAAATTTCTTCTTATCCAATCCAAAACCACAAAGTGTTCAGAATTTTATTCCCTGTGCTGGATTTGAGTGGATTTCATGTGGCATACAGACTACTGCCCACCTAAATGTAGGGTTAGTTCTCCTTTGACAGGCCTGAAGTGTACAAATCGGCTCCTAGCTCAAAGAGGAAAATGAGAAGGGAAAGTCAAACAAACTGAATTGACCAAGACAAAAAAGGCCATATAAAGGTTTTTGTGAACATCATGTCTCTTCCTGTCCTTTCTCTCCTTCCCATAACCATTATCTATTCCTCCAGACTGACATGTGAGCTTGGTTGTGCTCTCAAATATATTGATTTAGATGAACCATCGGTCAGTTGGCATTTCTATACCAAAAAGAAACAAAATACAAATCAGACCTGTGATACTTTTGGTCCACTCAGAACTTCTAGAGATCATCCTGCTCATCATTGCTGATTAACAAGATAAACTCAAGGTTTGTTGTGCACAGCTCCCACGCCAGCTACTGCAGCTCCACAAAGCTCTGTGGAGGAGGCTATGCAGATATGTGGTCCTTAAAATCAAAATATACTACATTATCTGTTTGCTTGCATAGATCTGGAGACTTCTATTGCCAGGCAGGAAATATAAACAAGGCAGCTCAGCAATGAACTGTGCATGTAGCTGACAACATTCATCAAGGAAATATGAGTGCATCTGATAACTGACCATCCCTATACAAATTATTTAAAAAAAAACTATATTTACATCTGCCACCAGTTTTTCAGGGACACTGCCTCTTAGCCTGGGCAACCAACTATCTAATAAGTATATCTACAAGAGATGCAGGAATAGGAATTGGAATTTTTCTGCCCCTAGGCTGTAAAGAGGAGAAAATTATTAATTTCTCAATATAGAGTCTGAGCTGCAAAATAACAGAAGTTTCTGCAAGTTTTCTAAATGAATAAGACTAAAAAAGAATTTAAAAAAAGAAACAAAACAAAAACAAACCCACAACAGAAAACCTGCCATGACAATTCTTTTTTCATTAATTTTTATTTCATTTTGCTTGGCTTTGGATTGTGTTATTTTTCTTAAAATTTAGCTACATTTAAAAATTAAACAAGTGAGAACAACATATCAATGTATTCAATTTTAAAATGCTTCAATGTCAATTTCAGGGGAAAAAAAAAATCCTTTAATTCTGTCTGATCCCTTACTTCCGTGTGAAGTCATTCACTGAGCACACCCCATTTCCACACCCTTCAACCTGCCCGGGAATTTATCAATGCACAATCATTTTGCTTGAAGAATTTCACCTGTACCTACTCCAGAGAGGCTGCTCCTGCCCAGTGGAAGAAGCTGAGTCTCTGCCCCAAGACTCTGCAGTCACAGGGCAGAGATCAAAAGCACATCCCAATCCGACAGCCACTGCCTTCTTTACAGGGTTTAGGCGGACAGTCATCCTTTAAATTTTAGGGTTCAGGTCACATCTGTGTGGCTTTTCTTGATTCAGAACCACAGGTCTCATGCCTACCTAAGTAGCAGTAGCTGTATAGTGTGTTTGGCTTCAGCTCTTTGGAAAGACAGGAGGCAGAGCAAAACAGGGGACTTGATGCAAAACTCAGCAGATTTGCTCCAGCGATATACCTTGGCAATGCTATTTAACTGGAAATACAAAGAGCATGAGATATGCCAGAGAACACAGTGAGAGGTATTAGAGGACATTTATGTTTGTAGTGGAGGGTCTTAAACTGGGAAACTTTCCTCACAAATTATTGCACCACATTGGGGCATAGAGTAAATGTATATGCCACTTTGTGCTTGGCAGTGCTATGAGGCTTTACATCCTATAAATCTATAAATTGAATTCATCCTGCTTACACCCTTAGTCTTATAAATTGTTAGACTAGGAACAGCTAATGGATCAGCTGGTGATTTATTTTTAAAAGATGCAGACGGCTGCTTTTTGGGAACTGAAAAGCACTTGAATGTACTCTTCCTGAAGCCTGGGTCCCAGGTAATGAGGAATTGCTTCCTATCCTTCCCTGTCCCAATGCACACACTTTATTCAAGTTCTCAAAGGGGACCAAGAAGAAAAAGGTCTGGCACTGTGCAGACAAGTACAGCAAATGAAACAGCATGCAAAGAGCGGATGAGGCATCGGTAATGGTGCCAGGTAATGTATAATGCAAAAGGATGTGTATAACTAATTTAGTATAAATTTGACTCTTAAAGAAAAAGCATATGCAAAGAAAACTCTAAAGGAGCAAACCCTACCTGCCTTGCTCCTTGAGTCAAACCCTGACCTAATTAAAACTAACTGTGTGAGCAAAATGAATGAAAAGATGCAAGAAGTTACAACAGGAGACTCACTCCTGTACCTGCAGCATCAGTCAGTGCAATTACTATCAATCATAACACAAAGAAGGATTCACCATTTCCCAGTCTTCCCCACTGCCTCAAATAGGACCATGCCACTTAGCTTGAAAGAACTGCTCTGTGAGCTAGCCCTGAAGTTAAACAAAGTCACTTACCTTTTAGAGAGGCGACGTGGGATAAAGCTTGGGCATAGGTGGCTGTGTTGAGAAGAGTCCCTGGCAGGCAGGAAGGGAAGAAAGGTCCTGTAGGACCCACTGCTCGGCTCAGACTGATGGAGAAGAGAAAACAACTTCCTTACAAAACCGAGACTAGCTGATTCCAAAGACAGTGTTCGTGCACACACATAAACATGTTGGTGTCTCAGTATCCAGCCAGATGGGACCAAACCTGTGCAATATTAGCCTCCCACAGCCACCAGCTTCTCAGCTTCCCCACGGAAAGCAGTGAGTCATAAGAGAGACGGCTCACCTTCCAATGATTTGGGCTGTACCTGAAGACAATACTGTGCAGGTCAAAGCTGAGTAGCAGGCACTGTACATATGTACATACATATGATCTGTGCATATACATATGTACGTACATATAATCTGACATCTGTATGTAGGTACATACGTATGATAGTTACTTGTCCTAAAGAGAGGCATTTAATAACATGTGTTACTCTTACCTCTGCTGAATCTCCAGACCTTCTTTTTTGTTCCTGGTTTGGTCTGCTGGAGAAGGGGAATTCAAATTCCTCGCGGGAGGTGCCACCTCAGCTATTGTTTCCTTCGAGCCCTCTTGGTCGGAAGCACCCCTCTCTGTTTTCCTCCATTTGGCTCTTCGATTTTGGAACCAGACCTGGAGCAGGAGAGCAATCCAGGCTGAATACCATGTTTAGTAGAATGTGAAGCAAGGATATTGTTATGCTAGTGAAATTAGTCATTTAGAAGCTTGAGTAAAGCTTCCTCTTATTTTGTGTCCTCATTATTATTCTGCTTGAGCCTTTGAATTACATTTGTATCTGGACTATTCCTGCGTTTGGAAAACAAACCAGGAATGTCTGAAAGACATTCAAAAGGCATGGTAAAAATAATTTTTAAAAAAGTTTTAAAAAGAATTTTTATATCAACGTGCCAGTTTGCAAAATATTTAAGCACATTCTTGCCTTTATGAACACAATTAATTCTGATTTCTATGTTTTAATACATCTAAAACTCTTTTGCATAGGGATAGACATAAATACATACTTAAGCACATTTGACAAAATCGTATATAAGTCTCTAAATAAGCTGCTGGTAGAATCAGAGAGGTCAGAAATTAAAAGGTATGTATTAGGCCACCCTATGCAGCCCATTTCCAGGAGAGGACTGATGCCTGCTGTTATTCCTCTGATGTATTTATCCAGTTTGCATTTAGAGGACTCAAAAGGTGGTAGACACTAATTTTAGAGAATCATTCTGTAGTTTAATACACACCAGGTTCCCAAACTTGGTTTTGCCCTGTAATGCAATATAAATATTCACAGTCTTGATTTTATCACCTTTTAGTCCAAACACTTTTTAGGTTTTTTTTCATTTGCCTTGGAGCTGATGCTCTGAGCACCTTGTTTGAGGGAAAATGCCAAGCCTCCCTTGAGGTCAGGAAATCCACATTTTAATACACGACTTCAAGTATAAGTGAGATTGTTATTATTATTATTCTCCTCCTACAACTCCATTTTAGTTAGCTGCCTTTTAATTGCATGTATCAGCAAACGTTGAATAATGATTTTATCTATATTCTAAATTTAGAGCAGTTAAATGCAAAGCAAAATGCAGACACTTTCTTGCGTCTTAATTGAATGAAGGTCACAGCTATAACAACATTTAATTGAGCTATTTTTCATTATCATATTTTAATGACTTTGCACTGACAGTTCGCCTGCTTCTGAGGAAAGAGCATGATGAAGTCGTTTATTTCCCTATTTAGTTATTGTTTGACAACATCATCTTCGATTAAGACTCTGCTTTATAGCACATTAATCATATTTGAATGAGCAAGGGGTATAAATGTAAACATATCTCCCATCCTCTGTGTTTCCCCATGTCTCTGCATGAAAGCAGGCTAAACAAATGCTTGCATCTATTGTCTGTTTGCATAATAGCCAACAACAAGGCTAAACACCAGTCCTCGGCAATCTAATTGTCACCACCCCTATCTCACCCTTGCACCTTTCAGGAAGAAGTTATGATCTTCCACTTCTGAATGCTCAATAATTGTCCCATTTATCTCAATTTGCAGTTCAGTCTTTAGGCACCAATAGCCAAAATGGCATTTATTATTATTTTTAAGCCAGTACCTACAATGCAGTGGCAAAAGATTTTCATTTCCAAATAATAATCAGTTTAATTTGCCCGCATATGACCAATGATTCATGTTCAGATTTAATAATCAGGATCACATAATCTGATTATAGGAGAAATAATTTGTTTACAATCCCCAATTTACTGTGGTGAATTCCATTATCTCTCTTCAGCCATTGGGTTTTAAGAGATACTAACATGACCCTAGGGAACAAAAGGCAAGCTATTATATTTCCTACAATTAGATCTTTGCATAGTCTTAACCCCAAGCACCTAAATAAGAAAAAAAAATTAAAAAACAGCGTGCAGAAAAGCCCCATAAATAAAATGAATATATAACTGCATTAAAAAAATGGCTTGCAACTCTGTGGTGGAGATGCCTGCAGAGTTATAGGGATCCATCTCTGACAACTGCAGGACTGAGCTCTTAGCTGAGTTAATACACACAAAAAGTTAACCCCTAGATATGGAAAAACAAACACCTGGGTAAAAAAATAAAAGGAGGGGTGTGAAGTTATGGAGTAGAAGGAAGAAAAGAAGGAGTAGAAAATAATTGGGGTGAAAAGAGAGTAATTATGGCCATTGGTATTTATTTATTGAATCATATTAAGTGTGTGGGAATTGCTTGGCGGGCTCTTTAGCTGTCTAAATTAGTAGTTTAGAAAGAAAGCGGAAGGGAGAAAAGTTGTAGGTGCAGAACATCTCTTCCTGTCAGCTGGGCTCCCTGCAGTTGACTAACCCCATTGCTTGACCGTAGTTGTAGTTGCTTTGGAGAATCACGTCTCAGCTCTTTTCTCCACACACACCCCCTCCAAAAGCAAGGAAATGGATGTGCATTGATGTAATTTAGTACCTTGGAGACGCGGACAAATTAGTGTAGAACATTATCACTAGTTAATTATGAATGACCGATTAATCAACCTAATCTAATATTCCACATTATGTTGATGTTATTAAAGTGCATCATGAAAATGACAGATCGTCTTCATTTGCGTTCTTTGGCCAAATGTGCACTCTGCAGTCATGATGTCAAAAAAAAAAAAAAAAGTTTGCCAGTTTGAATACCCGAGAATTAAATAATTCCCCAGAATGTTTACCTGCACCCTGGCTTCCGTGAGGTTGATTTTCATGGCCAGCTCTTCCCTAGTGAACACATCGGGGTAGTGGGTTTGAGCAAAAACGGCTTCCAGTGCTTCGAGCTAGTGGGTGGGGAGGGGGCG
>VXBZ01003785.1:981550-1170600 GCA_013399135.1 Heliornis fulica
TTAAAGTCATCATAGCATTATTATTGTTGGTTTTAGACCAGTATTAGTTACTACATCTGCAAATAAAAGTCCAACAAAACAGAATTCTGGATAAACATTTTGCTGGTTGTATCTATCTTAAAGCAGAACTGTTCCTATGCTGTGCACACAAACACACCTCATTTCTCTCCCAGGACAATGAAACCTATGGCTGACCAGCAAAGTCACTGAATGGATGTTTTTCTTGAGAGTGGACAGCTTTGAGGCAATCATTTACAAAACTCAAAAAAGTCTGAATGGCTCGAGCTTGATGAAATGTTTCTCTTGCCTTTCCATGTCCAAACACTTCCTTTCCCATGATTCTCAATACCTGACCACAAAAAAAAAAAAAGAAAGAAAGGAAAAAAAAAAAAAGCTAGCAGCTAAAAGGTTATTTTACCCTAATTCACGTGCAGTAAAATGTATTTTCCAATTAACCAAATTTGCCGATTTGTCCCGCTTGGACACTCTTATAATTTATAATGTAAAAGTGTTCTTTCTTTATCTAAAGACCAAGGTGACTGCTTTTAATTTTCTGTAACCTCTTTACACTTGATGTTCACCAGACTCATAATGTTAATTGGCTTCATATACGGATCATCAGTTTAATGAAGGAATAAATCCTATGTTGCTTTATGTCCCTCTGTTTTAACAATGATTGCCCTAATGAAGAATGTGACGTGTTTGAAATCAAAACTGCAGGAGACATTAGAGAGTTGGTTTATTTTATGATGATGGAAATTCTTATTTAAAGCTAAAACTATTGGGTTTCCATATTTCAAAAGCTTTTTCTTAAATAATTTTGCATGTAAAACACATATTCTTCAGTAAGGAACTTTTTCTTTGTAATTGTGAGCAAAGACTAAGTTTCATAATATAAACGTCCAAAATAAGTTATGAAAATTTCTCTGAGATAATTCTGTACCACTGCAGTTTTCATTCAGAATTTAAGTAAAACTCCTAGTGAGTTCAAAAGCAGTTCTGCCTGTCTAAATAAGAAGTATTTTGGGGTAGCTAATGCATCTCTTTGTCAATTCACCATATTTTCATTGTTCACATACAGGTGGAGAAAAGTAGAGGGGAGAAAGAATCATCAGTTAACACACAAAAGCTCTGAATTGCTGTAATCTATTTTTCCCCGTGGGGATTTTAGGATTTCGGGAGCAAGGGTAAAATGTAGTGAAACATGGGCTCAAAGAGGTAGGTGACTGCAAATCAGAGCATCAATTAGGCCAAGCTGGAAAGCAGCAATTAGACCAAACTGCTTGTGCCGGTTATACTAGCTACATCAGGTTTAAAATGTACAAAGCAAATGCATTTGAGTAATTAAACTTTTACGTTCTTGGTCCCACTTATAATGAAAATAAGCCTTCCTTTTTCTCTTTTTCTCTCTTTTTTATTTCTCTAATAGGCACTGCATATACTGGGTCTATTTTTTTTATCTCAGTTGAGTGCTGATGTCTGGACTGAAATTACATGATCCTTAGATATGAGAACATGCAACATAGAAGAACAAATACTCTAGTCAGAGCCTGGGCCAGGGTAGAGCAACCAACGGATTTAGACAGAAATTTCAGGACATGGAAGAGGAAGTGCTTGGTAGGGGAAGAGTGTTAGCTTAAATTAAATAACTCCGAGAAGTCATTCTGTGGCAGGCCTGATTCCATAACCTCCTGCGCTTATACTCCTGTATACTTATCCAATCCAGATCACACCAAGCTTCAGAAGTGAAGATACACACGTATCTTCTCCCCCATCTGCCATACAGCTTTGTGCTTAAAAGATCTATGTGTTTCTCTTCCAAGCTGTCTAGGACTATAGTCCAGTAGCCAAAACTGTAAAAACATGCAGAAGAGAGCCCATAAACCACACTTTGCCTTCCCTCTCCACGGAAAACAGGAAGACACCCTGTGGCATCTCTAGCAGCACAGAGAATTAGTCTACCAGTAGGCTTATTCAGCAGCAACTGTGTCCCTGGATCTATGCCTTTACCAGTCCTATGCCTGATCCCCACCTGCTTACCATTTCAAAGGACAGAAATCACGGGCTGGGACCCTGTCAGGATTTGTTGAGGCAAAACAACACTGGTTTTCAGGGGACTGTCTGGGATTTTTAATGAAAATGTCATATATTGGGGAAGAAGGTGTTTCTTCCCACATGTGCTTTTTCCCCCTAAAACAAGTCTTCTAACCAAGAGAAAGACTTCCAAGGGAGCAGCTGTAAGAACGATAACTAGTAACATTACTTTAAGGTAGGAAAATGAGATACAGGAAGGACTAATCAATCTACTCAAGTTGTCCTTAATTGACAGCTACTGCAGAAGACAGCAGTGAACTGAGACTCTGTAAGTTTGCAAGTTTAAGTTTACACTTTCTTTGTGTGGTCCTTATTCTCCCATTGACTTATCAGTTTATTAGGCCTTTTACAGATGCTTGGAAGTCTGCAGGAACTGGCCCTTGAAGTATACATCTGTTGCACTGTTGGCTATTCCTCCTTCATGTTGACAAAATATATTTGGGAACAATATAACATTCTTAAATGTAGCTGCCCAGTTTTAGGTTCCTGATCCATGCAGAGCGACTAAAACAATAACCTGTTTTGCAAAGATGTTTACTATCATCTGGGACTTCAGAGAACCTAAAAACAGCTTTCAGAGACATGGTGGTGTGACATCTCCGCAACTCCTTGTGTTGGCAAGACAGGGTAATTGGCCTTCTGGAAGAATAAAGTCCCAGATCTTTAGCTGAGCACAGAGATGGTCCAACATGAAGTTTATGCTAGGTATAGATATTTTTATGCTGTTATGGTCAGTTTCAACAGGAAACTAGGACTAGGCCTTTCTCCATCCAAATCCCTCTGGAGTTATTTCCAAAGATCTGCATATTCTGTGCTAATGAAAGGCATGACTGAAACACTGACAATGGTGTTCACTGTTCAGAGATTTGTTGATTCAGAGAATGAAGTGGAACCATTTAAACAAACTGAATATTACATGAATAAAGAAAAGGAGGAAATCACAATTCATTCTTTGGGTTTAAGAACAAGGCAGTGCAAGGTCATGCAAAATTTACAGCCAGGGTCCTACAGCATTCTAAAAAAAATAAAAATTCAACTGGAGATATTACCCATATAGCCCTTCAGCCTTTCACCTGTAGTTTCATTAACCTTGTCTTTCCCAACATGTTTTCTTAACCAGAATCCAAAAGCCCTTCCTCCACGCTTTCTATACCCACTGTCACATTTTCTTACCTTAAAGTACAGGTCCTATCACTGTGTCAGGCACCTTGCAGCATTTCTTGAAATAAATCTGGAATGCTTGAGACAAGACTTGGAACAGAAACAGGTTATCACACATCATAGAAATAATTATCAAGGCCACTCACCTAGAGACACACTCTACCTTGTGGCCTTCTGCCGAGACAGTCAGCTCTCAAAGTTGCCACAAAGCGCTGATCTTATGACATTGTGTGGTGAAGAAGGAAAGGTGGGTGGCCTTGAGAAGTGCAAAACTGGGAGGCTGATGGACTTACTGTATCTAAGGTTGGCCTTGCTCATAAAACTAGCCATATATTAATGAATTGTTATCTAAGAAACAACAGAAGTGGAATAACCACAGTCATGCTGTTAATGAGTTTGTTTATGGTACATGTCTGGATGGGAACAAACCTGCTGGCATTCTTGGGAGTTTATTTAGGGATTGTAGTGTTCAAACCTTCATTTTTATTTTTATTTTTTTTTAAATTAGGCTTATTTTCTTAGTCTGCCCCTGGGCAAGTTTATATTCATATTTGTACATGTATTGAAGTTGCAATCACAACTGACAGAACATACATCTCTTGCTGTCCAAAATGAAAATGAACTTGTTTAGTATATTTTATTTTATCTTTAAATATTAAATGTTGAGCTTTGAACACTGAAGCTGTTCACAGAAAAAAAAGCCCTTTTGATATTTTGTGTTAAAAAATAATAAAAGTATTCAATATGTCCAAAAGGTTCTTGTACTGAAGAAAACCCTAAATAATTTCAAAACACAAATGTAAAAATATGGTGCTGAAATTAGAATGAAGGATTACTGAAATAATAAAGCCCCAGCTTTTTTAAAAAAATATCTTTTAGTATATAAAAATTTGAAAGCTGATTTGACTACTTGATCCTGAAAATTCTCATGCAACAGGGAAAACACAGTACAACATACCCTTGTGAATCAGACTGTTACTGTAATAATAATTTCAAATTAAAATTGGAAACAGGAGCTGTTTATAATCTGGGATAAATAATCCCGGGAAATCTCAAGACATTTCAGAAATTTATAAATATATGTTAGTTACTTGGTGACCCATCTTCCACCAGAAAACTTTTTCTGTATAGTTTCTGTATACAATACTATGTGAAAATAAATCAACCACTTTGGGTTTGTAATCCATGAAGTTATGGAGCCAGCCTGTGTAATATGTAGGGCAATATGTAAATCTAAATAGGTTTACTGAGACACTGAATTTCTAGAGAAATGCTTCAAAATTTAGAAATGCTTTTGCATCGTCATAATCTCAAAATAAATGTGTGGGATTGAATATTTTATTTTTAATCAAGATAAAAAACTTTGTGAGAAGGGAAGCAGAAAAACTCTGTCATACTCCACTGGTAAAACTAAATTCATCCTAGCAAGCAACAAATCTTTCTCAGCTGTAACAGCAAAAGTCTATCTTTCCAGTCAAGAAATCAGAGTTTCAAATAATCAATTCTTTTTCTTGCAACATCATCTGTTATGATTTTGAGTAAGTAAAACTGGACACCTTCTGCTTACAGCCTGGATGCCAGCAGTGAAACGGGAATCTCAGGAGCAGCAGTGGAGATCCGGACTCTGCTGCTTATTCTGGAAATGGTGATCACCTGTTCCCAGCAGCATTTTGTTCCATAGAACTTTCACTGTCAGGAAAGGTGGCACAATGCTTAGTTTAATTTAATTCCAGGGAATTTTAAACATGTTTTGGGAACTTATATTTAATTTTTCTGTCTATGGCTGTTGAGGACACAGTTCCCTGGCCACTAACACTGTCCCGGCACAAAATTGTCCCGACAGCAGAAAATTTTACATTGAACACAGTTGATTTTTTTTTGGATCTCCATACAAAGCCTATACTGTGTATGAAACACGTTCAGGTTTTATGCTGCCTGACAATTCCATTTGACCTGCTGGTTAACCATGCAAGATTTTTGTGATCAGATCTGCACCACTGCACTGGGATTTATACCATAATGCCATTTTGTGTCATGAGGCCTGGATTTATAGCAACACCACATCATTGTTTCAGTTAAAAGCTTCTCGGTAACAAGTCATTTTCCCATGTACAGGCAAAACTTACAGCTTTTGTTTTCCAGAACCAAGACAGGCTGTGATCTACCTCTGAATTAGAGCAGTTAGTATCTGAATGAATCTATAGCTTCACACTCCCCCGTGACAACAGAAAGTTAGCAGTCCCTCTTATCCTGTGAATGGCTTCTAGCAATAAACGCTGTAGGAAGAAAGAAAACATTTAGCTTCTTTAAGGCACAATTGTCTCATTCACCAAAGGCCACTTCACACCTGCTAACTACTGTCCTTGGAGGTGATTTACACTCAATGCCAGAAGGGGAGAAATGGCCTAGGTGTGACATACTTTTGAACAAAGCCATTGCAAGGCTTCCTCTGGATGTGGCAATGTTCCCAAATTGGCCCCGAGCACTCCAGTAACGGGTAAGTAGCACCATCCTTTGGGAGGCAGTTTGGGGTACAGCGGGAGGGAGGCTGCCTCCTGTGCCCATGGGTGTACATGAGAAAGAACCCGCATCTATACTCACATTCGCGCGTATATATTTGCATGTGTGATCTCAAAGGGACAATCTGGAGGGGCCGGCTCCTGTGGGAAAGCTCATGAACTTGTGATGGGCACACAGCTTCTCTCTTTCTCGGAGACAAGCTCCAGGGCTACGCATCACACAGCACCATCATCCTCCATGGGGCTTTGAAGTCAAACACATAAATGCCCCATTTCCCACACGGAGAACAGGAACCACAGTAACTACCCCAGGAAGCCTGGGAACAACTCGGAGCATTCCTAACCGGATGCATCATGCTAAACAACTTCAACCCCGCAGAGCAGACAGAATAGAGCAGAGGCTTGTCAGCTCCTGACCGCACTGCTGTGCTCCAGCTTCCTCAGGGCACATTCGGGTTATCTTCCCCTTTACGTTGGAAGCCATCCCAGACCAATTTCTTCAGGACCATCCCTTCTGCCTTACCCGCCCCAGGTCATTCCCAGCATATTCCTCCCCCACTTCAGTGCCAAGAAGCGCCTTCCAGTCATCTATACCTCCTGGCAGGAGCCCCACAGAAGTCCCTTACAACAAACGGGTTTAAAAACAACAGACCATTGTGGATTTGAGCTCTTTACCATTGTCTCTCCCTTTCAACATACTCAGATCCCACTACCATCCCGCCGCAGTGTTGTCAGGGCCAAGTTTAGTGCTCTCCCCACCTCACATACCTGGACCTTTAGTTGCAAAGCCGGGGAGAACTTTTATCATGGGGTTGAGCATAACCCTGCAGCTTTAACATGGCGTTGGATTCTCTTCCTAGGCATTGTCTGAGTCCTTCTGCCTCTGAAATCCTGCTTTCCTTGTGTCTGTGGGTATAAACTGCAAGGTAGTACTAGAGGAGAATCGCATGGATCCCATGCTGTGCAGAGGATGCAGAGCCCTGTAAGCAGTCAGTGAACCAAGCCAGCTGACCCTGTGTTGCAGAGCCGAGCACTGTACAGAGGCACCACTGCAAATGGCCAACAGGCCACTCCACTCCGAGCCACCACTGAGTAGGGTCAGTCCCAGGCCTGCTTGGCGCTGGAGGCAGAGAAGAGATGCAAGGATGTTTGGTCCTTTAACATGTGGTTCTTCCTCTGTACACATCTGGATTTCAGCTTGTGGTGTTGATGCTCTTGGTCTCCTGCATATAAGATCTGCAGTCATTCCTTTTTGCTTCTGCTCTCCAGAAAGGAGAGCTCTTCAGGGCTGGCTGCGCTCTTCCTTGGTCTTGGTACATCATTTATCACGAGGTTTGCTATTAGCCTTGCTTTCTTTTGCTGCTGTTGTGATGCAACATGGTCGCAACACCATTTTTCCAGGCTGTCCATGCTGAAGACTACTCTTATTCCCTCCAAATCCCTAGTTGCTGCTTTTTGGTATGCCACATAAAGTATAGCATTTCTTATTTTGGAATTCTTGCTTATTTCAGTTAATGAATAACAAGATGTACCATTATTCTCAAAAATAAATAAATAAATAGTTAAATAAGGTGGTATAATTGTGCTTAATTGTTATTCTAATTACAAGTTCTGGTGTAGTGTAAATTTTTTTCCCTTGGCATTATTATGAACCTCATTTCCTTACAAAGTCCGGGATAAACAATTCCAATATATTTTGTTTTAATTATCAGGGTTTAATGGGGCATAATGAGACTATGTTGAGTGGCGCAGAAAAAAATAATTTAATGTGTGCAAAACTACTGAGTGCTCCTAGCTTGACTGCATATTTCACCTATTGTAGGGCAGCACTATGTTAGCTAATATTCAGTGTGCCCATCATATATTTATTAATCATACTTACTTTTCAATAGAAAATTTTCCTTTTTTTGTCCCTGGTGTCTGAAACAAGATGAAACCCTTTAAGATATCCTGGAAAAAATGGTCATTTCTCCGAGTTGAGCAGTGAAGGGTGCAGCTGATACACACAGCTGATGGTGCTGAAAGCATCTTCTGCAGACAGAAGACTGGAGTGTGTTGGGCACACAACCTGTCTCAGCCAGTCCATTCCAAATGCAGTCTTTCTCCCAGCATTATTTGGCAGTGAAAACTTCTGGTTTCAGTTCTTAGGGCCCCTAACAAAAGACACAGAGATTACATCATCTGAAGTCGCCACCCAGAGTCCTTGTTGAACTCTCACTGTAGATACATTTTCCTGTTTTGAAGGTGTGGCTCCTCCAGACTTAAAACACTACAGATACTTCTGAAGTGAAAAGTGCAAAAGAGCAGCCTGGGAAATAAAACAGTAAAGTGAGATTATGATTCTATACTTTCCAAGGTACCTTTGTCAATGGCACATAAGTCAACGGCTGGGCATGGCTGATGCAGTGGTAGAACCACCAGGCCACCACACACCCCACACCCCCTGAAAGTTTTACATAAGGCAGAGGAAGATTTGGGGCATTTGTCTGGGCATTCTGAACCCCAGACAGCGTAGTCAGCACAGTGATGATGATATGTTCTGCAAAAAGTGCAAATGCTTTTGTTCAGCCATGCCGGGCACATACAGCAAGGCTGAAACTTTCGGTCGCTCAAGTCGCTGTGCCTGGGCTGTACAGCTTACATGCCACCAGTTTAACACACGGTCTGATGGAAATACAGGAAAGATCCCTTTCACAGCCTGTTTCCCTGGCTTGGGAGATCCAAACCTTTTGTCGCTAGTAGCAAGGAGCTTCCTGAAAACTCCCACTGCCTGCTCCAGCCTGGACTGAGCACAGGTTCCTGTGTGTTTAGCTGCTGCTTCCAGCAGCAAGACCTGTTCTTGGAGCTGTTCTGACACTGGAGTGTTGCAGCTCCACCGCTACTTCTAACAGCCACCATAGCCTCCAGGGAAGCAACTAGGCAGGAGAAAACCCTTCTCTCCACAATGTCCTGTGCCTGCCATCCTTTCTTTCTAAATCCTCATCTTGGTCAGGATCCTCCATTCCATCCATTCCACGCTGTAGTTCCAATATGCACGTCTGGAGTACACATATGGGGCACAGCCTTCTCATCCACATACTGGACTTGTGAATGACAGTATTTTTTCTGTCCTGGCTTTATAACAGTGAAATTTTAAAGGGCATTCCAAGATACTACAACATACATGAAAATAAGGCCTGAGACACCAAGAACATTCAAACTATCTCTGTAAGTTCAGAATCTCCTCAAGGTAGGTTTTGTTGCAAGTTCCACATGTGACTAGCCAAGAGCTTTAATATCTACACCAAACTCAAGTGCACATTACAAGAAGCTTAAACTTTAATTTCACTTCAGGAATAATTATTTATCTTCCTTAAAGGAAAACAAATCTACTCAGCTTATCCATTATACTCTGCCATGGAGTCAAAGGACACACTACAATGCTCACTGAAGACATTGGGAAACTCTTCTGGAAAAGTGTTTGATTCTTGACTCTAGGAAAGAGGTTCAAATATAACAAAACAACAGACTAATGTTACATTACATTTATTTGAGAATATTTTATATTACAGATTAAGTTAATATACTCCAAATGTTTGAGTATTAAATAAAATAAATTTATTACAGGCATCAGTATTTACAGAAAGAAAAACATTTACATAAATAATATATATTTTTTAAAACTCATTTTAATCAGAGTAAAAAAATTCTCCATGAAGTGTCTACCCACCGGAGATGTCATGTTATGTGAGAAGTCTGCCTCCTTCAAGGATTAATGGAGACAAGAAACCTAAACCAGTTTAAGCTACAACTCAGTAAGTTGACTGAGGAACTGCAATGGGCTGGTTACCTGCATTAAATTGTAGCAGTACTGGAAGACCTCAGGAAGCCCCTTCCAACTCTATGGGGTACTGGCTGACCCTTCCTCATACAAAAGTGCAGCCCTGAATGAGAAGCAAAGTGCAGATTCCCAGACAAATACTTAAAAGACATGGCCCTTGGATTGGCTAGCAAGCCCCAGAGGGGCTTAAGGAAGACATCTCAGCGTCTGGTAGAGCCGCACATAAACAATAGGGTGAAGAAGTGCATCTCTGGGTAATGCATGAGCTGCAGATGGGAGATTAGCTCCGGGTAAACACTTATCCTGAAAGCTCTGTGTAGGAATGTACATCTCCACTGGATTGTGGAGATGAATAAGCTGAATAAGGTTGTGTGACAGAGACCTGCAGGCCCTGCTGGATTGAGGCAGGATACTATGCCTGTTAAATCACAGAAAATTCTGAATCTCAACATACAGAACAAGACCTTAAATGTAACACTCAACTTGTGTTTTAACCCATTCACATAGCAAGTTCCTGTTTTGAATGTCTTCCTCTTGCAGACAGGCACTCAAAGAGCTCCATGCAGGTTCACATTGCCTCCAGAATCCCTCAGCCCTTTGAAAGGCCTTACAACACCATTCCACACAAACACAGTGAGAGAAGGATTTGAAGCCCAGCTGAATTTCTGGCTCTCCTGACACGTAAACTGAAATGCCATCTCCCTTGGTACCTTCACTGACAAATGGAGAACTGAATCCAGACGCTCACCAGGTGCAGACAGAAGTCCTGCTAATGACAACCACACCTTGTTGCCACCATGTCTTTATAGTTTTTAAGGACCACGTTCTCTTTGTCATCGAAGTAGAGAAGATTGAGGGACTTCAATTCATCTGGGACACAGCAAGGTGTGCTGACATCTTGAGCCAGTTTAAGTGTATGGACTATGGACTGAACTGTAGCATGGTTTGTAGCATTCAGACCTTCCCCTAAGGGGAAGTGACAGGATCCTCTGCAATAGAAAGCATTGTATCCACTTGGGTAAATAATCCATCCTGACCAGCCAATAGCACGGAAGTCAACATAGAGTTCCCTTCGATGACATGCTGTTTGTGCTGAGCTTTTAGCAGAAGGTATTGCAGCAGCTCGAGGACTCCTGCTCTTGCTTGCATTGCTGCTTTCTAAGATCTGAGTTTCACGAGGCACACGTGAAGCATCCTTTTTGGCAGGGTTCGTCTCTGGCTCTGAAAGGAAGCTGCGTGTTAATCTCTCAAAAGAAATTCATTTACTAAGTACAGCATTAGGCATGAAAATCTACTCTATAAACCTACATCAAAGTCTCCAGAGATAAAATGACACTTGAACTGTGAATATACCAAAATGGGCGTGTATTCAATTGCCATTTCAGACACATTTCAAAATCTATCAAATCTTGTTTTTCACTTTTTTGGGGCCTCAAATGCCCCAACTCAGCAGAAATATAAAGGAAAATCTCAATGATGCACTAAATAGTTTCTGTGAACTGCACGGGTCCTTTTCAGGGCTGAATCTGGCCAGAATTATATTAATGGTCTTTATATGTCCATTCTTGCAAACATACATCATGCTGAGCTGTGCTAACAGATGGTGGAGATCACAGACATTTTCTCTCTCCAGTATTCTTCTCCCAGGAACTCTAACCATACACTTTTTTAAAAAAAGTTTGTTCCTATAAAGCAGTATTTTTTCCCCATTTTTTCAGATCTAAATAAATTACCACCAGCTTTATGGAACTCTGACAGAATAAAGCTTTCTGAGAGTAGGTTTAGATCTTAAAGTATCTGCTGAGAAGCTTTGATAAATGTTCGTTGAGACTTCAAGACCCACGTACAGAGAGGCTGAAAACCACTGATACATAGGCTGGCAGAAGAACAATGTGCACAGATTCACTATGTGGTCAGGCAGGTCACTGTGTGGCAATAGGCAGGTCTGGGAAGTTTCTTCATTGAGACATGTGTATCAATTTCTCAATCCTGACACAGTATCACATAAGGAGCTTGATTCTCACCCAATTGGGTTCTAGGACTTCACTATAATATTTTTTATTTGGATAGCAAAACCAAACAGTACAACCTCATTTTTTTTAACCAATTTCACCACCTACTTACTAATACTGATGCAAGTTCTGTCTAGTTTGTTTCCAATATACAAATGTGATCATTGAGAAGAAAACCCTGCAAACCTAAAATAGAATAATTTTTGCCCCTCCTCCCAGCTTTTGCTCTTTGCATTTATCAGGCTCTAAAAACCAGCCTCGGTTGGCTTTAAGGGAAGACCAGTAAGGCACTGTTTTAGGGTATGAGGGCGTTGCCTTTTACAAATAGCCTTTAGTTGCAATGCTAATTAGGCACTGAAGTTAAATACCTGCTGAAAAACCAAGCCCAGGACAGAAAGGTTTAGATTGCTTATTAACAACCTCCTCAACTGTTGAGAACTGCACTTAGTAACTCTAATTACACTTGCTTTACCAGTATTTTCACAGTTTTCCACACCATTGAGGGGTTTTTTTTTAGCCTACACTGGAACTACAGTTTTCAAACTTCACCACCACAAAATAATATAAATAGTAATTATAAAAGACACAACAAAACCCCAACTAAACAACTAAAAAAAAAAAGAACCAAAAAATCAAACACAAACCCCAAAAACTCAGAACAAACCCTGCCCTTTAAGAACAAAACAAAGCAGAATCCCCCTAGGCTTCCTGCAAACGCAGTTTTTCTGAGAAGAGACAATTTGAGATGCTGGGTGTCCTACTAGCAAGAGCTACCAAATCAAACTGCTCAGTGACAAAATTGAACTTCCAACCCATTCAACACACCAAGTAAATAGTGAGTCTTGATATATGTGACTGACCAAGATCACGAGGCAGCTGAGGGACAATGAGTTCATATTGTGAAACATGACTGCTACTCTTGTGTGAACTTACTTGTGGAAGAGTGTGCAAAGCTGGCAGACCTCCGTTTGTTACTGTTGGTGAAGAGGACAAGGAGAGCATTTCTACTCTCCTGAAAAGTGCCCTGGCTCTTGGCAAACTTTACCAGGTTGTGCTCAATTCTATTGTTGAATACAAGTGTTGTAGTTATCAAAAAGCCGTGGTTGGAGCTGCTGTTTCCTACCCACTTGGAAACCTAGTAAAGACAGGAAAATTAAAAACTATTATTTCAACATTCTTATTACAGTATTATGATCAAGCAATGTTTATATTAGGAAAAATGAAAAGTCGACAAGCTATGAGACTGTAAGAACACATGACAAAAGGAAGGTAATTGTATAGCTGAGACTCAATTGAGTTTAATATTTAAACCAGTAATTCAACATTTAAAAATAGTAAATACCATATGCATTTCTCAAAGCTACAGTTACATGAGGTTAATTAATTACAGTTAATTTAGTATGAAATAGATGAGTCTACAAGTTAAAATTAACATTAAATAGCAATCTCAACAACAGAGTAATATGAACTCTCCATACTTTCCATACCATTAAAACTCATTTTAACTGAACAAACACCACATTTGAAGAAATTAACTTGCAATCAAGCAACTTTGTTTTATTTAATTGTTATAATGATGGATGAGATAATGAGATAAGGCCAAGCCATTCTCAGGCAAGGCTGCCATGACTTCAGTTGCAAATCAAAGAATCATAAAGCTTACAAAATGAAAACAACTGAGAGTTCAGATTTAAACCCAGGAAACTGTATGGTGTTTTGCTACTGAAAGACATTCACATACTGTTACAGTTTAAGGATATTTACAAAACAGAACTTGAAAGTAACAAAGAAGTCTATAAAATAAGTTAAATGAAACTTCCATGAATGAAATGAATCCAACCACAATGAATTCCAGAAACACAGCGTTAAAGCACACTGCACAGCTGCTCTGTAGCAATGTGACCAGTATAAAAAGGAGAAATAAAAACCTACTGTAGCACACAATGCCAATGCTGCAGTTTTGACCACACTGTCATTTTAAGAGGTTTAGAAGTAAAATTAAGTCAGAAATCTCTGCTTACCGTCTGTGTGACATTGAATACTTCCCAGCCTTCTGTGTACAGGGACAATAATCTTGATGCAATGAGATGCTTTTTTTGTGGCTTACTTCCACTCTCCAAGAGTTCATACACTTCCACCTTGATGAGAGCAATATAACAAAACAGTGAGAAATTAAACCAATTGTTCTTCCAGAGAACCAAAGAGTAAGAAGATTATGCACATTTCTGCCACATCATAGCTGTAAAATTGTACTGCCATCCTAATCCAGGCAAATAAGTAGTTCTTGGACAGTTTAACAGAAAAGCATGTATTGCTATATACACATCTACTTCAAGAGGTGTTCAGAGTCAGGGTACTGGTTTGTGTGATACTGTCGAAAAATATTCTAACCACCCCTTTTATGTTTTGAATATCTGGTACCATTAAAGTCTTCTGTCCTCTGCATGTTTGTTTTCAACTTTGCAAAATGTCCAATCCTGCCTTTTGCCAAAGGAACAGATACACTCGACATCCGAGTTCTCAGTTTCCCCATTTTCCTATGAAATATTGATTACTATTATTATTTTTTAGAGATGGTCAAGGAGATACATTTCGATCATAATTTCAGAGCATCTCAAACACCCTAGAAGTAGTGTATGGTTTGAGACAGGTCTGACACAGGTATTAGGGAAAGCATTGTGTGAAGGACAGCGTGTCAAAGCCCAAACCTCCTATCTACCTCTCTGTACACTGGAGGCAAAGAAAAAGCGAGGACAATCAAATAAAAACAAAACCAGGTTTAAGTGGCAAGTGGTCACACTCATTTTCAGTATTAGTAACAAGGAAAGTACAAGTATGTGCACTGGCTTAAACTGCCCATTATTACTTACTTTGCAGAAGTGTTTCACTTCAGCCTTTCTGGACACATGTATCCTCTTCAGCTTGAAGACCCTGAACTCGGCCTTCAGCATCTGCTCGCCCTTCTCCATGGCGCTGATGTCGAAGTAGAAGTGGTGCTGCTCCACGGGAACTGGAAAAGAGCCTTCTTCAGCAACACCGCAAAACAAGCGGTACCCACGCGCTTTCCATCGCGGCTGGAACCTGAGCGGCCATTCAGCCCTCGGCCCGGCCCCGCCNCGGGGCGCGGGTGATGCCGTTGGCGTCGGCCACCTTATTGAAGAGATCCACCATGAACTGAGGCGGCTTCTTGCGGGGCAGGACGTCGGGCGGCACCTCCTCGATGTCGAAGACCTCCCGCAGCCGCTGCAAGGCCGCCGCCAGGACCTCGTCCCGCGGGCCGGGGCTCAGGGGCAGTCCGCCCGCCGCCGGCAGGCTCAGCAGCCAGGCCAGGCACAGCCACAGCCACAGCCGGCGGACCGCCATAGCGGGCGGCGCTGGTTCGGGAGAGCCGCCTCGGCAGCACCGCGACCTTTGGCGGCTGGGACAGCACTGGGGTGGAGGGGGCAGCGGCCCTTCCGCGGGCCCCGGCCCGCCGAGGCTGAGGGCGGAGAGGCGAGTGCTCGGAACGCCAAGCAGAGTGCTCAGCCCTCATTGCCGATTGCCTCGGGCGTGGGCGGCCGCACCTGGCCTGGGCCATTAAAGCCCCTTTAAAGGCTTAATGGGGCATCGCCTCTCGGTCGTTAACATCAGAGGACCGGCGGCCGAGGCTCGGGGAACGACGGGTGACTGCCCAAGGCCAGGGTCTAGGGCCGGGGCTCGGGTTTCTGCTATTGAAGTGTAGCGAGAGCAGCCAGGCTTCAGAGTAATTAAGGATGTGGGGAGGAATATGCGTTCTGAAAAGCTTTTTTTAAGGCTTAAATAATTCCTAGACCGAAGCAGCTTTCAGTAGTTTGCCATCTTTCTTCGATGGAGTTCCACAACCCCCAAAGACCCAAACTCTAAGCATCCTGCATACTAGTCCTTTTTAAGGCAGTCTGGCAACTTAATGAGGAATAATACATTCTCGATCGTTCACACGCCATTTCTCTTGTGCCATACAGCGCCATGTTCCTTTTCCAGGCAGGAAATCAACGGGAGGTAAGGTTCTGGGGCAGGCAGAAATGTCCTCTGGCTCCTCTGCTTAGGCACACTTTGCTGTGTGTACTTGCACTGAGCAGGCAATGAGGTGGTGACAACTGGGTACAGCTCCACACATTCCCAAACGAGCTCTAAAAAAAAAAAAAATCTAGTCTGGGTTGTTCAAACAGCTCTGATAGAGGAAGCCTATTGCAGCTCTAAAGCTGAAGTTCCCAGAGCATTTGGCCATGTAGCTCTTCAGCTCCAGTCTCCTTCCTACTGTCACTCATCCCAGCTTTCAGCTATTGTAGCCACATGTTTGAAAATAATAATAGACAAAAAGTGTATTTTTTTCTTGCTGTTTTGTTTGGTTGTTTTGTTTTGGTTTTTTTTTTTTTCACTAGGAAACAAGCTTGCCTGTTGTTCCAGTTTGCCATAGGAGGTGTAGGGGACTGAAGGATGAAAATGAGAAGCAGTGATAGGTTAATTAGACAGTGTATAAAGCACTTGCTGCACATTCAACTTTGATCCTCAAAACTCTCTGGTTCTTTTTTAGGTGTTGTGGGCATCTCTCCTCATGGCTAATAGCAGTACTATATACAGTAGTATTTGTTCCACTACCTACCTGAGAACACAGAAGGAGACTAGCAAGATGGGAGAAATCACTAGACTGTTTTTCAGTCATCCTAAAAGCTTTGCTTCCACTCCACTTCTTCACATGCTTATCCTCACAAACCCTACCCTGCCCTTGGGCCTCTTCATTTACTCTAGTATCCTCCCATGGCATATACCTCCATCTTTACTCTCATGGTGCTGCTTCCAAACATTAATGTCTGGGAACACATAGCTAGGGTTTCCAAACAACCTTAACTCTGCCCTAGAGGCAAAGATTTATGAAAAAAATCTCTCTGTTTAATATAAGCTGGGACCACAAACAACGAAATGCCTCAATCATAGTAGTGCAACTGCAGAAATTCCAGCCTACAGTTAGCCAAACGTAACCCACTGAGTGTTGTGTTCTTTTATTTTCATATTTCTGATTAGGCAAACAACATAATGAAAGCCTCACTCACTCCCTATTCTTTCGTATGCCTGTATGACTCACCACTTATGTAAGCTTTATCCCAGAGTTGGTCATAGCTCCACTGATGATACTACATACTGGTTTGCAATTAGTGTAAGGTTTCAACCTCCCTGTTCTGTGCAATAAAAATAGGTTCTCAGAACTTACACATTGTGAGCAGTGTGGCTTTGGGAGCCCGGAAAAGCAGAGAATCTGTAGGGAACAATGATAGATAGTCAACAACTTAAAATTTCAGGTGGATTCTCCGAAGTGATCAGCATTGGCATTGCTTTTCCTTCTCCCTCTCTTAAATGACTGCATAAACAGCTTGGAGGGTCTGAAGAGTTCACAGTCATCTGTCTTTTATGTACAATTTATGGGCAAGAAAGATGGGATTTATTATATGGCCTGCTACATCATCTTTGGCATATGGGACATACTGAAAATACACAGTTCTCACATGTTATCAATAGTGGACAGAGAACAGTTTACTTGAGAGTCTTCATTGTACATTTCAGAACCTTAGCAAGTTTGGATTTAAGTGCAAGTCCAACCCTGCCATTCACAAATTAAGAGCTCAGCGTATATTCTCCCTTCTCTCATTAATTTTGTGTTAGCAGAACAATCAGAAACTAATGGATGGAGTAGGCTGGAAGTCGCTTCTTTCTCCACACTGCAGCCTGACACTTCTTTGCGTACTCTCCATGCAGGTTCTATAGTTCCCAGTTTAGTGATAATAATACTTCTCCTCTTTCTGGGGGAAAAAAATAAAAAGAAAGGAATAGTTTTCTGCTCCCTGAATGCAGCAAGGATGCACTGCAGTCCTCACTGTGGCTTTGGTAGGCAGGCAGTAAGGATACAAGGTATTTCACTCACTTCATAGCAGTGAACTTAGACTCATTTAAAAAATAAAAGAGGAATGACCCTTGTGTGAAATATGTCAAACTTCTCTTTATTTTTAATGATAGGCAGCAAAACCAGTGTCACCGACAAAAGTTAAGAATTATTAAGGAAATCTTAATCTTCTAAGTCTTAGCTGAAGGAACAGGACTGTACCACATCAGTGATACCATGTGAAGTAGGAGTGTTGACGTCACTCCAGAGCCTAGAATAGCAATCCCTGGAGGGCTGGGTAGATGGAAAGAGTCACTGAGCTAGTAAGCGTATATTCAGCATTTAGCTTGGATGTTGGAACAGGGAAATGATAAATGGCCGTAAGTAGCAGAGAGCATTTTTGCCATAAATCTAATATATAAATACCTCTCCCAGAGGACATAAACTCCCAAGTGTAGACTTGCCAGCACATCCTGACTCCAAGATGTTCCCTACTCAAGCCCTTCAAAAAGCAGACTCAGCAATTTTATATGATAGTTTTGTGTAAACTAGAGTTGGTGAATTAATAATCTAGACTATAAAATGCCATATTACCTCTGTTTTTCCCAACCAGGAATGCTTTGTACTGAGCTATCATTTTCTGAAACTTTTCCAAAGGACTTTAAAGATTACTTGCCTTACCTGAAAAACTGCATCCAGAAGTGACAGGTACAGAACCTCATCCAAAGTCACCAAGAGGTTTACAGCAGGAGAATCCAGATCTCCTTGCTCTTAAAGACCAGATAGATTCCTCCACATTTTAAATCATCTCAGTCGCTATACTACCTAATTTACTTACTGCCTGATTTTTCCTTATGGTTTAAGTAATTTCTTGACCCATACATTGTAAGTCAAATTAGGATATAAACTACTGCAGGGTTTCTACATATCTAATTTTTTTCATCATTTTTACATGTCATTTGAGAAAGCACAGCCACCACCACCACCTCAAGAGACACTGCATTGTCATTTCTTAACCTTAAAACTGCTTAAACCTTTAAATCTATTACTAGGTTTGACATAGGAATCATAGCAGTATGCAAAAAGATTGCAAGCAAGATGTTATCCCACCAATTTTATTATTTACCTAACCAGTTTCTTCTTTTAAAAAGATAATTATCTTTTGGTGTAGAAAAACATTAACCTTTTGAATGAACATTAGTCAAGTTACTGCTTTCACCAACACTGTTTTTTTTTCAAATTAATTGTTTAAATTACTGCTTCCTGAGACAGCTTTCTCTGAAGGATACCTCTTGTAACTGTGACTTTCACATTGTTTTTTGTAGTTATGGATGCCTGCCTGGATATCTTTGTCACTGATAAAGTATGGTGTATCATTATATGTGGATTAAATTTTTTTTTTATAGATCTCAGTGTGTAGCATTTAAAAATCTATTTAAAAATAGTCTTGCTCCCCACCAATGCTGTTATGAGGATTCCCCTAATTTTCATTTGCATAGCAGTATTATTGTTTATTGAACAGATTTTTTAACTGCTTAGTCTTAGCAAATGCAAAACCTTCTGCCTTTGTAAAGAGCTTTTTGCTTACACACTGGTGATGAGGAATTCTTGCCAGTATTAATTTATTATCAGTCTGATACCACTACCATTATTAATTGATAGGTGAGGAAAAAAGCCCTGATTCAACTGCAGATCAACATCAGTACAACCAAGTAATCTTCATACATCACTTTAACTTAGGAATCGAGGCACAAATGTCCCTCTAGACAACTACTAAAATTGTTGCCATCACCTACCTCTGTGATTTTTGGAACGCACATCTTAAACTGTATCATTGAGTTCAGCTAGAAGTGATATCACCACAAGATCACTCTTTGTGAAAATCAAGCAAAAGCCTGTGCAACAGATTTTTCAGGACCTCAACTCACCTCTAATTGTCTTTTCCATGCAAAAGCATATAGGAACTGGAGAAAGATTCACGTTCTGTGGCTGTTTGAGCTATGCACATACAGAACCCCACATAACATGATCTTGACTCTGATGAAGACTAGTTTCAGGTGGCTAGGCCCTTGAGGAACAGCATCCATGTCGGTAGAGCTACATTTCTAACAGCTGAGTAACTGGGAGCTTTATAGTCCTAATGACTCAGTAGCTCAAAGAAGGGAAATGTTGCAAGATTTTATCAACAGTAAAAATCCCATCAAGTCATTTAGATAAATCTTGCCCCTCCTGTTTTATCTTCTTGAAAGGCAGAAAACTGTAATACTAGAAGACAATTAAAATGTTAGCCAAGTTTAGGAAACTTAGAATCAAAAGTAGATCTGACCTGTGGATGTGAGTACAACTGTTTATAGGTGACAACCATCTGAAGCCAAACCTTACAGGTAAAAAAGCACAATTCTCTATAGCTTTACTTGGGGTGATAGCATCTATTGACTGTAGTAAACTCAACTTTCCACATGGTGTAGCCCTTTGAGAAAAGGTTGAGCCACATTATGAAGTTAAATATTTACAAATAATTTCTCTCCATTTTTAATTACTTCTATCAATCAATCCATTTAGCATCTTGCTAACATTTCTTTTGTAGCAGGTCATTATTGTTCCAAAGAGTCAAATGCCTACACCTTTAGCAGAATCTCTCTTCTCTGGGTCAGAATTTAGTTCTTGTATGAGAGATGAATGGGCTGGCTACACAAATCATAAGTGTCCAGCAAAAGGATGAACACAGGAAAATAAACACCTGTAAAAACCTAAAAAGAGGATGGGTGAAGGGGGATGGGGATGAAATCTTAAACAAAGCAAGAGGGTTATTACCTCCCCTTTTACAACTATGGTTTGAAACCAGAAGGAACAATCATTCAGTGCAGCACATTTTACCCACGCAGTGTACGCAGACCCCGTAACTACTTACTGAACAATCCAAGTTTTGCTATTTAGCTTTCCAGATTTTTGTTCAGTTGCATTTGTCTGCTGAGATGTGTGGGTAGTAGGTCACATCACCTACATTAGCATGAATTTTTGGGGAATCATGACCTGGCTTTTAGTAGCTTTACAGGAAATACATTTTCAATAGTTACTTCTTTTAATTCAAAGATTATACTCATTGTTTCAGACAGAAATGTCTTTCCATAATAAGATTTAATGATTTTCCCCCAATTTGATTCTCAAATTAACTAATTAACTTTCTGTATCTTGATTGTTCTTTATACCTTCTATACTGAAGTAAGAAATCTTTTTAAAAACACAAGTATTCCACATGAGTAATTTTTAGAATCGTGCACAAATAAAATAGCAAATATCAACTGTATCATTGAATTCTTGGTAACTAAGAAGGATAAAATATAAGTTTTTAAAAGTATTATGTATCCATAAGCTATTTAAAGGTGAACATATTTGACTATGTAGTATCAATAATCAAGAATTCTTTCAGATGCTCTTTGAAGATGTGAAAGGACTTCCCTTTACCAAGGGAAAGTTAAACAACCACAAAAAATCTGATAATGCTTTATGTACTGCAAGTAGGATTATTCCAAAATAAGTAGTCTATTTAAAAATGTATAGCAGCTAGTTTATATTCCAGAACAACTTTTCATAGAATCATAGAATGATTAGGGTTGGAAGCGACTCCCAGAGGTCATCTAGTCCAAACCCCCTGCAAGAAGCAGGGACACCCCCAACTAGATCAGATTGCTCAGGGCCTCATCCAACCTGGCCTTGAACATCTCCAGGGATGGGGCATCCACCACCTCTCTGGGCAACCTGTTCCAGTGCTCCACAACCCTTACAGTAAAGAACTTTCTTCTAATATCCAATCTAAATCTCCCTCCCTCTATTTTAAAACCATTACCCCTTGTCCTGTCACAACAGGCCCTACTGAACAGCCTCTCCCCTTATATTTATTTTACCTATAAATCAGACTGTAGGCCTTTAATCACATACACTTCTGAAGCAGAAATACTTTAAAATAGTTATTTTTAGTATTATACTAATATTCTTTCAGTCTTTTAAACATTTTAAAACAGAGCTAGTACTGGAAAAAATATCCAGTTGCTAGGATGCACAATTTGAAGTTGTATGACAAGAGGAAATGTATTTAAAGATGAGACGAATCATTTAGTCAGTGTCACACTATACAGGAACAGATGGCTTCCCCCACCCCATTCTTTCACTTGCCCCCAAAGAAGATGCTGAGAACAGGATTTTGGGGTTTTTTGTTTGTTTGTTTTTTTACTATTTTTTTTTTAAATAAGTCCATAAAAGCCAAGGATTTGTAAAAGGTATATGCAAGTCCATTTACATTAACAGTTAATCAAGAAGCTGCAAACGTTCCTTAGAACAGGAACTATGTCTTTAAAATAGGAAGTATAAAATAGAACAGGACACCAGAATTGACAGCTAAGGTGACAACAGCATTTGCTGACAGCTGAATTACTGGTTTGTTCCTGGGGCACATGGATGCTTGGGTGGGTGACACCAAAACCCAATTAAAATTCTCTATAGCTTTGGAGAGAACAGCAAAATTTGTTTTTCACTCTTTTATTAATCCATTTTAAGTCATGTCATATCAACAATCTAGAAGTCATATTTTAAGTTGTATCAACAATTTGACAATTTTTGAAGTGTTTTGTACTTGCAGCCTAGATACTTGGTTTCATCTTTCTCCTGAAAGAGGGAATGTAGTGGCTATAATTGGAATCAGAAAAATGTATGTATGGAAAAGGTGCAACTGACCAACCCTTAAAAGCTAGAGAAAAGGACGAGATTCTTGGACTGCCTGCCCCCTCCAGCTCCGGTGTGTGAAAAGCCAACAGACTGGTAATTGGAACAGTAAGGCACCACTTTTTGCAATTCTCTACAGATACATTTTAAGTTGTACCAGAAATCTGAAGAGTAAAATCAATGTGGTGACAGTTCAGAGAGTAAAGTCATAGCAAGTAGTAGCAAGTCACAGCAACAATTTAGGGAGTCAAGTCATAGAATCATACAAACTCCTGAGTTGGAAGGGACCCATAAGCATTCCAACTCCTGGCTCCACACAGGACCAGCCAAGTCAGAGCATGTCACTGAGTGAATTGTCCAGACACTTCCTGAACTCAATCAAGCTCAGTGCTGTGACCACTTCCATGGGGAGCCTGTTCCAGTGCCTGACCACCCTTTCAATAAAGAGCCTCTTCCTAATATCCAGCCTAAACCTCCCCCATTGCAAGCTCCATGCCATTCCCTTGAGTGCTATCACTGATCACCAAAGAGGGGAGATTGGTGCCTGCTCCTTCATCTCCCCTCCCAGAGTCTTTCTTACCCTTCTTGAAAACTGGGATGTGTGCCAGCTTCCAGTCCACTGGGACTGGAAGCTGGCACACATGGACACACGGCCACATGGACACACTTCAGCTGTACTTTTGGTCCCACTTCTGACTCTGACACGCTGCTGCTCAGTTCACTTGTAGCTAGCCTGGTTTTACCCCTTTCAGATCTAGTTTAAAGCACTTTTCACGCGTCCTGCCAACTCCTGGGCTAGATTCCTGTTCCCCATTGGGACAGGTGGACCCCATCTGCTGCCAGCAAACCTGGTGCTGAATAAACCATCATGTGATCAAAAACCCCAAAATTCCACTGATGGCACCAGCCTCTTAGCCATGAGCTCATCAGGTGTGTTTTCCTGCTCCTCTCAGTGCTTGTCCCTGCTTCTAAAGGGATGGAGGAAAACACTACCTGTGCTCTTGCACCTCTAATCGCCTCAATGCCCTAAAGCACCTTTTGATAGCCCTTGGGCTTCTCTCCACCACTTCATCGCTGCTGACCTGGAATACCAAAAATAGGTAGTGTTTGGCGGGCCATGCTAGTTTAGGGAGCAGTTTAGTGATATCCTTGACCCAGGCACCAGGCAGGCAGCAGTCTTCCCTATGGGTAGGGTCTGTGTGTCATATGACTCCCTCTGTTCCCCTCAGAAGGGAGTCGCCTATAACAATTTCTTTTCTTTTGGTTTTTTTTTTTTTCAGGGACAGTCTTGAGGTGCAGAGATGACCAACTCACCCTAGGTGACCCTCTCGGTGTGCCATCATCCACATTCTCATTTTCCTGCCTCTCTCTGAGCTTTTCAGGCTCTTTTGCTGCATTTCAGCTGCCCAAGGAAGGACCGCCTTCACCTGAGGAATAATTCGGACAGTCAGTCATGGGAACAGTTGGAGAGAAAAATTGTGGCAACAATTCAGAGAGTAAAGTCATGGCAACAATTTGATTTCTTTTTACTTGGTTTGTAATTGCAGCTTACTTGATTTCATCTTTCAGGAGAAAAAGGGAATGTAGCGACTATGAATGGGATCAGAAAAAGGTATATCTGGAAAAGATGCAACAGTCCCACCCTCAAATGCTTTTTGTAAATCTCTACAGATCCTTTAGCACTGAGCAAAAACAAGAGAAGGTGGCCCTGGAAGTATTTTAAAGGCTTTAAGAGAACAAAGTAACAGTTTTTATTCTTGCTTCACCATTCATCTTTCAATATTTGTACTTTCACCTAAAGTAAACCATACACTTCCACACCGAATGAATAAAGAAGCTCAACCTTCCTTTTTCTTAATAGCTTAGGAATAGGAAGGATGTTAAGCATATTTAATTGCTCCTAGTTTAAGCCATACAGTAATTTAATGTTGCTGTAATGTGTTTTTCTTTTCAAAATCTGTTATTTCCCTTTCCCCACACTCAAGATTTCAAGGTACTACTGTGCTATGTATGGCAGACAGACCAAATGTACTTCTTGGGTTGTCTAAGAAATCGGAATTTGCCTGTCAGGAAGCCTGAGATTTTCCCTATCTAGAGAATGTGTATGTCTTGTGACTTCTGTATATGTTCCAATTATATCTCTGGCCAAAAGTTATACAGTTCAGTAAAATACAGTAAAGCTCTCTGAACAAGTAACACCTCAGCCTTTGTCAAGATATAAAACTTTTAATATTAACAGAAAACCAGAGAGTTTGACATACAGTAAGACCCTTGAACATTTGATGGGATTTCACTCATCAGTCCACAACAAATAGACAGAACAGTTGCTGTCACCTCAGTGCTAAGAAACCAAGCCAGTGGTCTATGAACCCGTAATCAAATTGATGAATATGGTGTAAATTAGTTTTTCTTAATACAGTAATATTTCCCATAATAACTGTCAGTCATGTCAATATTCTATCAGACTCTCAATATTTTTGTCATTAAACCTCTGTGCCAGTAAAATGAATTCCTAATTAGTGATATAAGTTATATTGCATGTGCTAGATGCTGGCAACAATCAAAACACCAACACTGAAACTGTCATCACTACTGATGAAAGCGTCATACAATAATTTTGATGCAATTGTCATACAAGTTAATCTCATGCTGACAATATTTATTTTTTTATGATACATTTTGTGCCCCATGATCATTCAAGTATAATACAGAAAATCGAGGAAGTTGTTCTTAGAATTTCACAGAAATTCAAGTTTTACAACCCATGTCAACATCCATGGTTCAGTCTTATTGCAATAAAAAGTCAGTATGTATTCTTAGTCCCATTTATATTAAGATTTCTTTCAAAGGAAAGGTGCTAATATTTTGCATTGTTTCAACTATGAGGTAGATGGCACTTTCATATAAATAGTGTAAATCAGAAATTAAGTTAGCTCTGAGTATGCACCATTTGATGGCTCAAGCCAACTATGAAATATAACTACTTGTCTTTTAAAATGAAGAAGTCTTTGAAAAGATAGTGATCATTAAGCACACAGCCAGGTGTCTTCTCTTGTCAATGGTTAGAAGAATTCTGGCTTTAGTCTCCAAACACCTTCCCCATTTGGTCTCCTGTGGAAGGTGCAGAGATGGCGGAGGAGTACTCTAAAGATGTAGGATTGTGTCACAGGCAGTTTGGACTCAAAATTGTCCAGTAGTTCTCTAGTGGTAGCTTCATGTTCTGCATGGGCCTGGAAGGCTATGAAGTTACGCACATCCACAAGCAGTTCATCGTATTCTGTTGAAGCCAGGGAAGTTGCTTGCCGCTGATTCTCATATCCCTCATTCCCCGTGTCTTGTGGTAAAGTAAGGTGGCTTCTTTCCCTTATTGTAGTTAATAAAGATGTAGAGTCTACCACACTGGATGATGATGCTCCAGATCTTCCATCAAAGTGCTCATTGGAACTAGACTTCTTTACATATTCTTTCTTTATTGTACCCGCATCCTGCAAATAAACAGACTATGAAGAAGCTGGATTTGGAGGTCCACAGACTCTGTTAAACAAATTTGCCTGCTGTATAGACGTCAACAGCAAATATGAATATTGAAATATGAACTAGTCATCTGAAATACACAATAAAAAGGTAGTATGTCCTAGTCTCAACTTTAATACTTAGGAAGAAAAAAAAAAGTATTGCTGGTCTTGAGACAGATAATCAGACCACACTGCAAACTGTGACCACTGTACCTAATTAGCCTTCATTAAGATGCTGTATCAAAACATAAAAAATAAAATTCACAGATGCTTAACAATTCTAGAATTTGACACATTCGTAAAACAAATGGGTATGAGGCCTCTACATTATAAATTAGATCAGCAGCATAAACTGTAATATTTCACATAAAACCAGCTATTAAAAGAAACGGTAGCTTGTGTCTCTTACCTTGCACTTCTTTGCAGGTGATGCATCAGTGGAATGTGAAGAAGGCAGCATGAAGTTTCTTTTTCTACCAAACCGATTCCTAAAAACCCACAAAAGAATTAAGTCCATAAAATAACCTTCTCAAAATGATTAAGATATTTTTGCGAAGGACACTGATAGGATTTGCCTTCTTAAAAGATTTCTGCAAAACTCTTCCCCCACTGTGCAACAGTAATGATTTATTTGTACTTCAGAATGTATTTCCTGATCTTGTAATATGACTTTCATGTCTTTATTTTTTTATACCAAATGGGGTAAAAAAAAAAATCTATAGCATCCTAAAGAATTCTAATTTCAGAAAGGCAGTGAGAGAACTGAACTTACTCTATTCTTGATGGTGCCCCTGAAACACCACTTGCACCTGTCCAGGTTGGCACACCAGAAGCAGCTCCTAAACATTGCCGTCGAGAGATTTTTAAGGCCTTTAAAGCATCCTGGGCCACTCTGTTTGCTTCTGCTTCCACCAGCACATAATCTGCACTGGTAGATTCCATAATGACATCATGCTTCATAACACTGTGTACCCCTAAAAAACAGAAGACACAAGGAAAAAGTTAAGAACTTTGAGTTCTTAATTCACACGGTTATCTGTAAAAGGCAGTATTCACTATTCACCATTTAAGTTAATGCCACAAATACATTTTTCCTTTTTCAGGTTCATGATATTCAGTGCTTCAGCAAAGTTATTTCTAATAAGAGAACCCCCCTTCTATCAGTTAGGCAATCAATTTGACAGCAAAGGTTAACCAACCAGGTTACATTCTGATTTCCAGAACACTGCACTACTCCTATATCTAAAAGTGTTTCTGGAAGGATGCAGATCTCTGAAATCTTTGTGCCAAGATAATTAACACATTCATAACCAGAGCATTTCAATGACAAACACTTTAATGTTTCACTGCAGTAACAGAATAAACACATTTTATATTGTAGCTCTAACCAGGGCAAAAGAACTGCTCCTTTCCTCACTTGCTTAAGTTTCATATGTTTATATAGCCTGAGACTGCTGACCAGTTGAATAACAATGGTTACCTGATTTTTTGAAAAGTTTCTCCAAGACGTAATCATCATTTTTCTTTGTGTCTTTTTCCTCCTCTTCACTGTGCTCCCCTTTGAACTTCTTTTGTTTCACTAGATGAGGAATGCGCTTTCCTTCAAATCTAGCATCTTTGTGATGTTTCTTCTTAGGCTTATCTTTGTGGCTTTCATGTGACAGCATATCCTGTGGCATCATATCCACCCTGTGCTTTGTTTTTGAGGTACATTTATAATGAATATTATCTAATTGCCCATTTTCAGCTTTAGCAACCTGCTTTTCCCAAGCTGCACCATGTGCGTCTCCCTTGGCATTTGCATTAGCTGCTCCACATACTTCATCAGCCACCATAGTGTGCAGACATTTGGCACTGTCCAAAGATGCTGCATCACCCGGTAATGACTGGGACATAGATTCGTCATCTTTTTCCAGGCTTTCCACCTTGCTTTTATGCAATAAATTTATATTAGTATCAGCTTGTGCATTAAACTTTGGATAGCTATTCTGGTCAAAGGCTTCCATATTTTCTTCAGTCTCCTCTCTTATCTCTATTGCTTTAGATGAACTTGTCATGTAGGTAGTTGAGTAGGATTTGGGTGATTTGCAGTTCTTTGGTGAGCTGCTTTCTGTAAGATGGTGAACACCTTCAGAAGTGTCATTATCAGGTGGCTTTACAGGTTTCTGTTTCAATGGTCGTTTTGGGACTTGAACTTCTGAACCAGTACCTGAACGATGAATGAAATTATCATCCATTTGTCAAACATTTCAATTTATTTATTTTTTAACAAATATGAAAAAAATATATACCTGCAAAAATTGCACTTGTTTCTGTCCCCTGAGATACATCTGGGTTGCTCAGAGTAAAAAGTTCATAAAGGTCATTGGCTTTGAAAAAGCGTCTCTGCTTAGGGTCTTTCAGCACTCTGTCTGTTAAAAACTGTTTGAAGATTTGTCTAAAACAGAAAAAAAAAGTACTTTGTGGATGAAAAAATGTCTAGCTATGTTTAAGTACTGAATACAGTACTTAAAAAGAAAACTCTATAAGCGTAAATGTTACTCCACAGAACAATTAAGCAGTGGGAAGATGATGTTAAATTTCCAAAAGACAATCTTGAGTTACTAACTTTCAAACAACCAACTAAATTGTTACATGCAAGGAGTTATTGTTCTGCAACAAACCCCTTAACACAACAGGTAACCACCATCCTGAAGATTCCTAAGAGGCTTGCCTAAACTAAATAATAAATAACTTCATAGCTAGAATTTTTTTGTTCATGAAAATGGAAAAGCTTGCATATCTTACAATAAAAATTTTAGAAAGCTTCTGAAAGAAGATCAAGAGATTGTTAAAATTATAACATTTTAATGATTCAGTTGGTTGGAGGAATCAAAAGCAGCAGAGTAGCTCACTGATGTTGATGATTGGATGACAACCACTGGAAAGGGAAATCAGACTTGTGGTTGAGAGGAAGGGAAAAAATAGCCCATCTACAGAGGATCAGAAGGAACAAGTTTGAGAGAGAATAAGCTGCAAAAAGTCTAATGTTGCTAAATCTACTTCTATTCCACGTCTGTACTACATAGCTTTTGATTACACATTCTAGGCGCTCTTTTCCTGTGCAAAAAATACATCCCAAAACAAAGCCAGAAATCAGTTCTCAAGAAGTGAGATGCTGGCATTAAGCAGGGAAACTGTTACAACTGGCAAAACCAAAAAGTTTAAACATAGGTGCCAGTTACTGTAGTGCACCCATCAGAAAACTTTAAAGTTTTTAAGAATTAAGTGACCTTCAGAGCTTCCTGCAAGGATGATCACATATCTGCAGGGAAGAAAACGCAGGTAAAGCTAAAAGACAACTTGCTTGAAATTCAAAGCCCACTGCACTGTTCTGGAAATAAATTACTTTCTGAAGGCTGACCTGACCCTTAGAGCCCACTTCCTGGTTGTAGTCAGCCTTGTTCAAGTTGAGTATGCCAGAGGGGAGGCAAGCCAACCAACAGTGGATACTTTGTTTCCATATGGCAAAACAGATAGCTTTCCATCCACCTGCACTTTCAAAGAGGATGTTCCACTTCTGAAGAGTAGTGCCTAGACAGAGGGTGCCCCTATACATGAATTTGGGATTCGTGACAGTGAAACTAACCACTGAAATTGCTGAATGGTGAAGCAAAACAACAAGATTTCATTGGTTTGGAAACACAGGCACTTTAAGGCTTTAACTACATTTTGGAATAAATAATGTGAATATGACTGGTGGTTCTGGGGATTTGAATCTCTCACTTTGGAATGATTTGGAAGTAAACATCAAATTGGGTTTGCAGAGTGGTAAATGGATGTATGCTGTTGATTGCAGTTTGCATTTCATACTTGTCTCGTCTCATATTCTGAATAAGGGTTCTTTTTTGCCTCTCTATGCCTCACACTCTCTCATTTACAATGAATTCTTGTTGTGCTGGACACAGCTGGTGGAACAGACTGATAAGGAGTACTTGGCACGCGGGCCTTGGAGCTAGAGAGGAAGCAGCACAGCCCTGCAGGAGGGGAGTCAATATTAGGTGGACCATTTCTCAGCAGAGATTCTTAAAATGTTTCCATGACATGCCCATCATGACCAAGGTTGGGGATTACAAGCCAAATATGCATGTGCACAGGTACATCATTGTTACACCACCTTAGATTTGCTACAAACGTTTTCTTAACCCTATGTCTGTATCCAAGAAATTGTTCTGACTGACCTGTGGTATATCTTCTCTTCAATCGTACCTGCGGTGAGAAGCCTATACACAGTCACATGTTTCTTTTGGCCTATTCTCCAAGCACGTTCCCGAGCCTGGAGCAGAAACAGGCATTAGCCTCTTAGGCATGTGTTTGTCAGAGCACTAGATATACCACTGTTTCAAACCTAGTTTGGACATTTAACAAATAGTTCAAAAAGTTACATAGCTATGGTATTTCTACAGCATTAGGACAACTAGGCATGAGAGGAAAACAATTTACAAACTTTGTCTTTGTAAAAAGACAAATCTCCAATTGTACCAAGAAATCTATGCAAAAAAAAAATCTCACAACCCCAAATTCTATTAAAATTAGAACTTGTATCTAGAATATGTACATTATATAGACTTAGTTCAAATTTTTAAAGTAGCACTTTAATATATACATTTCATTTGAAATTTTATTTTCTTAAGTGAAGGCCTCTCTAAAAACGTCTTGAAACAACCACTGAAACAGACCACTCTAGGGCAGATAGCACACTTGCAGATCTCAGAGCTATGTAGGATTTCCATCAAAAATATTTTTTCCTCGAACATGTAAACCCCGTATACTGCTAGGGGATCTGATAACCAGAGTCTCATCACACCATGAGACATAGAACAACTTTAGGGTACTGGTGTAACAGTAGCTACTAAAGAAAAAGCCACATATCATTATTTAGTGACAAAGACAATTTATGCAACACTTGGTCTCCTTTTCATACCTTGCATGATCACCATGATAAGTCATGCCTGTTTAAGAGCTTACACAGCTGCTTAGAAACATCTAATTTATTTGTTTTAAAAAGTGGCCATTCCAACTATTTGGCTACATTCTAAAAAGACTATAGGAATCAACAATACTGAGGAGTGCTAACATATAACATCATTAAGGGGATGTTGTGGGAACCACTTAATTTGGCTTTGCTACCATTTGTAACCATGATGTGGACTGCACCCTAAGCGACCATTGCTGGGAACAGCAACTTAGGGAAGAGCAACATGGTGCTTTAACACTGTCTAAGGAGATAAATGTTATACCACCTTCAGTTTTATTTCAACTTAGCTGGTAAATGGAATGTAATGAACCAAACTCACCTGTGTGTCTGTACTTGGATTCCAGTCAGGATCATAAATAATAACCCGGTCAGCACCAGTCAAGTTAACTCCAATGCCACCAACACGAGTTGTTAGAAGAAAAATAAATATAGATTTGTCCTATAACATAAGGGAGAAGTTATTGATGCAAGAATTATCCAAGATTTTTTTTTTTTTCATTTCCTGGATTCTTTCATTATCAGTATTATTTGCAAAGATGCTAAGGAAGCTAAGTAATACATTTCCTTGTTTTTTTTTAATATCTCTTTTGACAAATAAAAGTAGTTTGATATAAATTTAATTCACTGCTGTCCAATAAAATTTATTTTGCCCATTTTCAATTACATTTTTTTCCTTAGCAGAAAGCCCAGTGTGAAAATGTGAAATGTATTAAATGTGAAAAAATTACTTTTTTTTTTACCCCCGTCAAAGTGCTTTTCTTTCATTGAACTCCCCATTTTTGTGTCTTAAACCTAGTAGTATCGTATTTAAAACTAGACCAAAAAGGAATGCAAAAACTCAACCACACTCACTAACAGGAATTAGTAAGGGAGATGCAACATCTCACCTCATTGTATTTTGTTACAAGTAGCTGTCTGGAAGCTATTGCTGTTGTGCCATCCATCCTGAGGTAAGAATAGTTTCTGCTTCTCACAAAGATTTCAAGTATCTGCAGCATCTGTTGTAATGGAAAAAAAAAATGAAGTGAAGACTAAGCAACTGTCTGATGAAGTCATAAGAATTTCTGGTACTAGCCACAGTGCCAATCAAACAAACAATGATGGCAATCAAAAACCTGTGACTCTTAAATCAGCGGAAAATTCATTAGCTTATGTAATTAGAGATGGAAAACAAAAACTAGTTGTCATTTCACTGCTGAATACAGGAGTAAAATGGTTTGGGAAGTCCAGAGCCATGGCCTCAAGACAATTAGTGAGGTAAATGGTTCAGCATTCCAAAGAATCCACAGAAACAAGATAAAATTGTTAATAAATAGGGAAACAAAATGACAACCACTGTCTCTGCTACTGGTCAAAGCACACAATTGTATCCTGAAACTACACAGTGGGGACATCACCACTGCTTCAGCCTGCTATGGGTACAACAGATACAAACTCTGACTCAGGATATAGAATTTGTGCAAAACCATCATAACACTGTCATTCCAGTAAAGCTTACTGAGTGTGGGAACTGGTCTCCAAGTATTCCAAAGACATCAGTGGAAAAGATACCAAAATGATGAGGATGTTAATTTTGTGAGAACACTGGAAAAGGTTGGTTTACTTACACCAATTTTTTTAGTTTAGCTTATAGCAACTAAAACTAAAACAAATTATATCATCTTACCTGTCTTGACTGAGTGAAAAACAACACTCGGTGACCTTGCTTATGCCATATTTTCAGCAATGATTCTACCACTATCATTTTTCCAGAACGTTTCCAATATCCAAGATTATCTCCTTCCTCCAATTCATCATCTGGTACACCTTTCAAAATCTTGGGACCACCAGAGAAGAGGTCAGGGTGGTTGCAAATCTTCCTCAAAGCTACTAGTCCTGGGAAAATCTAAAGAATACAAAAAAAAAAAAAATTCTTGACAATTATTAATTCTACTCTTACAAACAATATATCTGTATACTGTGGCTAAAATGCAAGTGAAGTATCCACTGTGTGCATACAGAAGTCAAATGGACCAGATGCGTGTGATGTAGGAATCACGGGGAACCACAGACTTAACACAGGCAACAGCAGGCATCTGAAACAGTATTTGAATGACTACTGTCATCCTGGCCCCAGCAATTTCAACACTTGCCTTATGAGGACAGAGGCAAAAGATGTTTAAGTCACCAGTAAGACAATAACAATATTTGCGAGACTCTGAAATTATCAACTGTTGCATCATGAAGTTATCATACCTAAACTGTACTCTGAGGAGAAATTACTTTTCCTTTGCTTCACTTTTGCAATTGGTTAAAAAGCATTCACAGTTACTACAGCAGGTCATCCAACAAGCCATAATTTTCTCCCAAGATGACACACATACTGTGAAGCTCATTACATTCCTATTTTAATTTGGTCATGTTACTACACAGGGATAATTAACTTTACATATTCAATGGAACATTTATCAGAAAAATAAAACACAACAAAAAACACCAACAGACATCCACAAAAGCAGAACTGAGCTCAGTGTGTTTGCTTCTCTTTTCTTCTCGTAGTTGAGATAGAAGAATGCAAAGTCAGACAAAAGTCTGTGACTTTATCCATAAAATTCTACCACCTGCCATTAACACTAATTAATGCCAACCTGCATGTCTCCATTGAGAATCTGGTAAACTTCTTTTGAGTTGATGAAATTTTGATAGACTTGGCGCTGCTCATCTGTCAAACGGCAAAAGAGGACCTACCAAAAGAAACAAACTATTGAGGCACAACCTCCAAATTAGAGTAAATTTTATAGCTCTACAATGTGCTACAATGAAGCTTCAAAGTATTTCAGTATGTCAAACATCTAAGTAAAAATTCTAAGTGTATAAAAATCATTAGAAATACAAAAACTTTTTAAACCTTTAAGAGAATGAAGATAAATATTAAGACGGGTTTCATGAGTTTTTCTGTGCCCTTTCCCAGTTGGGATTTTTTCCCCTTCAAATTGCTTGTTTTCAAAATGCTGCCATTTCCACTTTTAATGAAGTAACTGTCCAAATTAGCATTCTCTCAAAGCTGTTTATAGTAAATGCTTTGCACTGTGATTGTTATTTTCCTTACAACTTGTAAATTCTTAGTACCTCATGGAAAAACTAGGTTAGCATGTGTCATTTTCTGTCAATAATCTTTGAGTATGAGCATAAAATGATTTTTTTCAGATGGTCTGATGGGCTAAAATGGACCCAAAAGCACATCCTTGCATCCTGCAAGGAACCCAACATTATGCTACAAGTTAAACTTAGGTAGCACCCTGTGATTCAAAAGATCAAAAATTGAATTTGCTTACCTTGTTAATGATTATAATTATTTAGACTAAATAGACCAGATTGTTTAAAGTATATTGAAATTCAAAAAACTGATTATGGCCTACTTACTTATTATATACTTTCAGTACTGCCTTACAAAACTTAGCATGTCTACTTCTCTTTTCAAGGGAGGAGACAGGAAGAAAAAGAGGACAAAAAATCCCGAAGCACTGAAACCTGAGTAGCAGAAGAATCCAATAACTGCAACAAGTATTTGTAGGAATTTTAGTTGTTTAAATAATCCTTTCAACCTGCTTTACTTAGAATCAAAATGTTTCCTGAAAAACAACCCACCTCTCTGTAGAGCAAACAAATTTTATCTAACATTTAATATAATATTTTTGAAATTTATTAGACTGTAAAGGCCTGGCTAGCTTGCAGTACAAACTACTGCTATCATGTACTTCTCTACTATTTGCTGCCCAAATTAACCTTTATACAGTTGGAAATAATGTAAAAGCATCCAAGAGATGTACATTGTAAACACCCCACAGACAACTCATTTGTATGCTCTTGTGACCTTGGACAGACCTGACAGCACTTCATATACACCTTGTGTTTCAGATGAGACTGTACTTGTACAGACCCTGCAAGACCATGATCATGTAATACCCACAAAACAGGTGAAAAGAATAAGCAACTTGAAAGCTCTACGCCTTACGTTCAGTTAATCTGCTATTAGTACAAATTAATTCCAAATATCCATGAAAAATGGGATTTTGGGGGAGGAAGAGGGCTCAGATTTAATAGTACAAACAAACCTGTTCATTTTTATCCGGAAGTGAAATGTTCATTTTGACATCAGCCTTCATTCTTCGCAGCAAGTAGGGGTTTATGGTGTCCCTTAACACACAGGCACATTTGTATGCAGTTGTTACCTGAGGGAGGAAGAAAAAGCAGAAGTTGTATTTTGGTTCTTGCTATTAATTTTAGCAACAAGTCAAATTTCAAATAATAAAATCCTGATAAAATTAAAACATTTACAACTTATGTGGATCTACACTTATAGCACAACATGACTTGCAATAAAATTAATTCAATGTTATTTTTGCTAGCATAAGTAAGCCTTTCTCAGATACCACTAATTTATCTTTCCTGTTTTAGTGGGATTTAAGAGAGACAAGAAATGAGAAAAACCAATCTAAGAAGTGAGCCTAAACTTCCACAGAACCAAAAGCCACAGGAAAAACTGCTAATACATATACTGAAGATCAAAAAGAAGCCTGCAGTGATGGTGGTTACTAGACAATAAGTGAAGATTAGTAACCGCCTGAGACTATTAAAAAAAATCGGTACAAGAAAATCTCCCTGATCACAGAAGCGAAAGGTCACTCTGGCCTTAAATGGAGCATATGGTTCTATAATGGGTAATGGATGTGTGAGATGGGTATTAACTGTACATAATGGCTAAAAATATCTTCATTTCTCTTAAAGCAAAACAAAGAATATAATAAATAATTGATATTAATGGTCCAATTCAGTAAATTACTAAGCTTTAGACAAGGCAAGTACTTAACTCAAAAATAAAACTTTAGAAATATATGTGTGCAAAACATTACAAAAATTGTAAAGGATGCAAGTTTATTAGCTTTTGTATAAAATGTAGTTTGCAGGTCATTATGCAGACAATTTATCAGCTAACTTGAAAAATGTTTAACACATTGAGAACATAGACATACTCATTCAAATTTAGAAATTAAATAGTTTATCTACTTTCAGACTTTCAATACCTATTTCTGCTTTTAAAAAAATAAAAACGATTTTTAGTTTGGATTTAAGGATTCCTCTAGGAATTGCATAATTTGGATAATAAGGATTGGATAATTTGCTGCAGCTTGATATCAAACAGGAAAGTTTTATTTAAATACATCAAAATCCGAGAATAATCATGTCACACGCCAACTTTCTTATCTTTATAACAAACATTATTTCTAATGTTTACACCTTAGGCCTTTTGAAAAGAAAATTGTCAATAAGCTAAACCCCTGTATAAATAGTCTCATTTACTGGAATAGCTCTTTACACATATGCAGCAGTAGAACACATTCAACTTTCTTTAGGGTTAGTGTCTAAAACATACAGCATGAGGTACATTTAAAGTCAGTTTTGAAAAACATAATTGTGTCCTTCAGGTGATGTGATGCTTTTGAAGAATTAACCTGGACAGAAGAGGCACAGGAATAGCCTCCCATTGTGATTGGAACAGAAAACTGCTCCATGAACACAGGCAGTGTTCCCAATTTCCCTGGGAATACAAAGTCAAAGAGGGACCAAAGCTCCTTAAGGTTATTTTGGATGGGAGAGCCAGACAGGATGATCCGATGGGGTGTGCGGAACTATTAATAAAAAACAGAAACAGAAGAAAGTTACTTTCATAGTTTATGGTGAACCTCCTGCCTTGAGAATATTCAATTTCACTCTCAATGAATTTGCATTTTAAAATACGTGGCCTTATATTCCCAAAACAAACAGCTTTCTACAATATATTTTCCATAAACTATTAGCAGAAAATGAACACCAGCAATCTGACATTTATCCCTACGGTAAATTACTACATAATTTAACACTTTTGAGGTTTTTACTCCTCTACTGTAGTTCTGTAATTTACTTATGTAAATTCATTCAAAATATTAAGTAAATTAAAGTGACCATTGTGATTTATGCTTTTATTCTTTATTAATGGTCAAACATGTCTTTTTATGAAAAAGTAATACAGGTTATTAGATTTTGGAACCTCCTCCCTCAGCCCTTATATTCTTTCACGAATCTTTTAAAAAATACCTGCTTGCATGCAAGTGTGACTGCAGCATTTGGATTTCGGATTTTGTGACCCTCATCCAGAATCACATAATGCCAGTCATAGCTGATGATGTCATCCTGCATCAGCCGAACGTATGAATAAGATGTAATTAAAATTCCATGGCATGAAGCAATTTCACGGATTAGTTTTACCTAAAAGCAAAAAGGTGCACGTTGTCAGTAACAGTGAGACAGTAAATTCAGACCTACTCAACCACAGGCTTGCTGTCCAAAGTATGTACAAAAATAGATATATAAGTTACCATGCAAATAAAGTAAGTATATGCAAGGCTTAGATTATATGCTTCTTAGCTCATCTGTAAGAGAATGAAGCACTTGGAAACCATGGGATTTTTTTGTTTGTTTTTAAATCCAAATGTCTGATAAAATCAAACTTTAAATTTGAATAAAGAAATATTTTTCTTCAAGTTCTCCTATATACATCTCACAAACTCAGCTTTGTGTACTGCATACAAGATTTAGAAAGTTAGAGGAAAATGAAACAAGTGGAAAACAAAAAAAAAATCTCAGTCTGTTTGGTTAATCCTAAATTCTGACCAACCTCTCTCATTAAAAGGATTAAAATATTTTCCATTAACCTTCAAATTTTGTGCTTCTCTTGTAAGCTCTTTTCTTCCCCTAAGTTTTTATTAGCCTTTATAGCTATAAATTACTTATGACAGGGACAATCTGTATCACTGTCCAGAGCATTCACGATTCATTTTTCTTGCATTTACCCTCCATGTACAGATCTAAAGGATGATGGGCTGCGTGGACTTTAAAAAAAAAACAACCCAAGAACAACCTAACAAAGTCAACAAAAAGGAAAAAAATCCATTTCAGACTCACATGGTGTTAAGGTCATAAGCAATAAATTTTACAGTGAGATATCAAAGATGTATCTCAATATTTGAAAAGCAATTCTGTGTTTATTCAAGAATTTCCACTTTCTGATTCTCATTTCTTGATAAAACCATGACACATTATTTAATGTAGTCATCATTATTCTCAAGAGAAAAATATAACCTTTAGAGCAATTTGTATAACAGAGAGAATAGAATTTCAAAGCAGGTGTGGAGATCCAAAGCTTAGTTCTACCTGGTACCTTGCCCGTAGCCTATACATATCCTAGAGCCTCAGCAATGACTTATCATAGAACGTTGTAGACGTCTCTACCCAAACACTTAAAAGACAAATTATCTCGGGCGATTTCAAATTAAAAGCTTGTAAAATATGTAACCTCTCCTAGATTTTGCAATTAATAGGGTATGTCTGCAATTAGCCTGACTTACAGAATGCTACACTGTTGTCATTAAAAGATGTTTTGTGAAAGTGCTGCTGTTATTATGGAGGCTCAAGAGACCAATCCCTCCTAGAGGGCAAACAGTGGACTAGTAGAAAACAACTGCCATAAATCACGTTGTCAGGTAGCAGAGAGAACAGAAGTGAAACACAGGCACATGAAGGCCATTCACTGTAAACACCGCAGCAGAATCCTAGTCAGGATTTACTGAACCTGTAATTAATTAAAGTTTCCTTCAAGCTAAATTTTTAATAAACAAGGATTTGTGCTGACAATGAAGAAATACAACACAATTTTATCAGCTCACACTACAACACTTATTAACTCTCATTTTACTGCATTGGCCACTTTGCTCAGAGATTGCCTCCACTTTAGTTACTGCATTTGGAAAATATTTTAAAATATGATAACAGAATCTAATATTAGATAAACATTGATTTGAGGCTATGGTGTTTCAGAATTGATGCTATTTTATCATGTGTTCTTTAAGTCACATTTCCTATTTGGTTAGATTCAGGCCCATTCAATTGCCCCCACCTCAGGAAATACACTGCCATTAAATATTTCAGGGCATGTTGTTAAACTTCAAAAAATCAGCTCAGGAGAAACAAATCCTACTAACATCAAAAGATTACCTAGCAGTTATGTAGCTTTGAATTTCAGAACTCTGGTCCTTAAAAGATGCTAATGAATAGAGGAACATGCACGTAGACGAATTACAAAATTGTTCTGTTCAGCACAGTATTTCAGGCCTTTACAGTTCAAAGCCTTTACAAATGTAACTTAGGGTGGTAGAATCATAGATTGTATTAGGTTGAAAGGGACCTTTAGAGGTCATCTAGTCCAACCTCCAGGCAGTAAGCAGGGGTAAGTTGATTGTGTTGCCTTGTCTTCTCTGGAACACATCTGATATAAAAAGACTGGAAGCACTAGTTCTTAAGCCTAAAACAATTATGATTTATTCTAAGGACACACCAAATATTTTTTTCTGTTGTTATCTTGCTGAGCTAAGTTTGTTTCTGCACCTACAAAAACAGTACAACTTTTTTGACTGAATAAACCTTATTTCTTTAAGCATATTTAAGAGGACCTGAACTCTTGTGTAATATTTTGTTTAAAATAGTAATTTTCTTAAACAGGAATGTGTATGTTAAGACTGAATTTAAAGAACTAGACTCGTTAAAACTGTGAAATTCTCTAAACATTCAGATACCTTTAAGGCAAGTGTGAACTTACAAAGAGAATATTTAGTCACACAACCATATAACTTTTGTGAATCAGAAATGCATTCTTCAGCAGGTTTACCACTATCTCAAACCCAAACATTAAGCCCTCAGATCCATAAATTCAACCTATAAACCATTTTTTTTATTTCCCTACCCCAGCAAAACAATCTAAATGGCAGCATGAAGAGGCTTCAAAAGAACATATTACAATTTTTAATAATGTAGAAGTTGCAATAAAGAGCTAAAACACTTTACATATTTAGCAAGAATGCTACTTCTTTTGTCATGATACTAAGTTCATCTGAGTTTGGTCCTCGACTCAGAAATAGAGCCTCTGGCTAAAACAGCGGTTCCATATGTCATCATGCCAATAACTGGTACCTACCATGAAGATTGCATACTCTCCTGTAAGAGTGCAAGTTCTAAGATCTTCAGTGTGCAAAGTCACCTTCAAATAGATAGTTTCACAGGTGCATGTATCAGGAACAGACAATTGCTTTTGAGGGCTGCACTGTGCATCCATCATTTGACCAGAATAAGGGAATGCAAAGTTATGGCTTTACAAATGGTATCTGATTGACACCAGTAAGAATGGTTAAGCTCAGTGATTATCTGGTCTAAAGATCAAGAAATTAATTAAAAAAAAACAAATGTTGATTGCACAGGGAAAACTACTACTTAAATCTGGTTCTTCCTACTGCTTCCAACTTAAACACACTTATCACAGAGGAATAAAATGATCTTCCATGATCACAAAGAAGAGTAATAAAAAAGTGCAAGTTTTATGTTTCATCCAAATACCTTAAACTAGCTCCATTGGTTTAGAAACCTATCCAACTTATTACTGTGTCTTCCTTCTCCCATCTAAACCACCAGTCTTCCTTCCCTGCAGATAATGGTTCAGTTCCCTAATCCTGTCTCCTTACTAGTTAGCTGTCCAACACAAAATTCTCTCACTTTGTGATAAACCATGATATACTAACAGAACAGCAGGAAAATCGTGGAATTGTTAGTTTAATTTCTAACAGGTCTGTGCAACATTGAGCCCACAGGTGCACAGTTACTTGGCTTTTGGCCATGTAAAATTAATCTCAAAGAGTGTATGTTCTTACACAGTCTAACAACAACTTTTAATTTAATTTCTTAAACTTAAATTTATGCCTTAAGCCAAAGCATAAGGACATAATGATCTTCGATGAGTATTATGAAGTCAACACATACAAAAGCAGTCCCCTGTAATGCCAAAGGTTATCAGAAAATGGAACTGTCATCAGCACTAACATATTCATAGAGAGAACATATATTGAAAAGAAATTCTAGGCAGGATTATCACCTGGCTTTTATTTTATGCCATATATTTCCAAGTGTGCAAGTGTTATTTATGCTAATAAATTTATAGTAAACCTTTCTTGCAGGTGTAAGGACAACTAGAATGGAAAAGTGGGTTTGTTGTGTTTTTTATTGAAATTTTGTTTTGTTTTAGATTTTGCTTTAGTCATAAGCTTGCTCATTTATGATTAACAGGCACCAAGGAAGAACATGTGCACGAGCTTAAGACCACATCAGCAGTAACACCTGATTAAAGCATACTGATGCAGCTCTTGGAAGATGAGGCATTTGAGCAGAAACAGAGAATTGAACCTATCCAAAGTGATCATACAGTAAGCAAAATTCCTTCATTTTAAGTCACTGAGCAGGCATTTCTAGGAAAGTCCTGAAAACCCGTTTCTGCAGAAGGAAAAATTTGAACCAAGTCTGTCAAGTGCATTAATTAACAATACCCCAAAATAAGCACATACAATTTAATTTAGGAAGACATGCAAGCATGTTATTGAGGTCAACAGACTTTTAGGGCTTGAAAACATACCAAGTTAATTGAACAACACAAAGCTATTAAAGCATTAGTATGTGCTATTCCTTCTCTGCCATATACTGTAACTGCATCAATTACCTCAGAATACGTTTAATCAAGTGCAATTAAGCACCATATCATTTTAATGTTATTACAAGAAATTCAATAAATATTTAAAGATAAATTTTAAAATGCTTTACAGAATCCTGAAAATCCATTTAAGCACGAGGCCAATGGAAAAAAAAAAAACCCTACATTTTCTCTGTTTTGTTCTTCCAAGGTACCAAGGACTGAAACTTTGTACAAGCCAGGCTTGTCAAATTAAGAAATAGAATAAGAACATGCATATTAAGAGAGTGGCAAAGAATATTACAAGACAGAAAAGCTACTGCTTGAAAAACTAAAAGACAACAAAGTAACACTGTCATTAAAGAAAATAAAACTAGGTGATTGTTGTAGTTTTGCCCCAGGCTGCAGCTGACCACCACGGCTTACCTCTTCCCACAAGAGAAAAAAAATGGGTGTGGGAAAGGAAAAAAAAAAAGGAAGACAGGCAAACCTATGTGTTGGGATGAGGATAGTTTACTGGGACAGCAAAAGGAAAAGGTAATAAAAATAATGGGACTTTACAGCAAAATATAAAAAACTGGTCATTCACAGTAGTTTCTCATTGAACTTCACAACTCAGACTGTACAGCTCAGAGCCATCTCAAAGTCAGACTGTCCAGAAAGCACAAATCATGGAGCTGTGCACTCTTCCACCAGTCACCCTTTATGCTGAGCATCACACATCATAGTATAGAATACCTACTGTTGCTCAGGCAGGGGGGTTGGACTAGATGATCTTTAGAGGTCCCTTCTAACTGCTAATGTTCTGTAATACCCCCTTTGGTTAGTTTGGGCCACTTGTCCTGGCTGTGTCCCCTCCCAGCTTCCTGGGTGTTCCCCACCTTCTTGTTAGCAGTGCAGCATGAAAAGCTGAGAAGCCCTTGACTGCTTGGCAACAACCAAAAATAATTCTGTGTTATGAACTTTGCTCTCATGCTAAATCCCAAACATTGCACTACAACAGCTACTTGAAAGAAAATTAAATCTATCCCAGCCAAAACCAGGACAGTGATACCAACTGACATACTGACCAACTAAAGAGACTATGCCTGTGCAAGCGAAGCCTTCAAGGAACGAATTCACTGGTGCTACAAGTATGAACCAGTGTACAGGCAGTATAGGAATGAACTACTGTACATACTGTACATGCATACTGTAGCATAGTCTACAGTGTAAGCAATGTTCAAGCAAGAAATCTGTTACCATGTTTAATTTGTTTAGGCAACACTTGTCCATATCATAATATAAATGTACTTTGTGCAACCCTCTTTTTGTCCAATCTTCCAACAAATCTATACAAGAAAGTCAACTTATTGTTAATGTAAAACTATCAGAGAAAGAGTGCAGATTCCACAAAAATATTCAGACACCGAGTAACAGGGAAATTTTAATTTTTTTTAGCACAAAAGCAAAAAAAAAAGTTTTCTAGAATTACAAAATTCAACCACTACCTTTTTCTTGTCATAAGAACCAGTTTCATGGAGAATGGCAACTCTAAATGGAGGCCACCAAGTATGGAATTCTTTTACCCACTGATGCATCACAGTAGCTGGACAAGCAATCAGTGTTGGACCCAATCCCTGGTATCTAAAATAAAGAATTCAAGAAGAAATGCTTTAACTTGAAATACATATTCTATATTAAAACAACACTCTAGTTCGAGTGGAATATGAGAGCTATGGAAATTAATTGGCACTTTGTTTTTCTGGAACTCTGTTTTTTAAAGGAAGATAAAAGAGGTACTGCTCTAAGAACCTATCCACTGAACAGTTAATGGACACATCTATCAAGATAAACACAGAAACAGAAAAGCTCCAAACAATAAGACATAAGGGAACTTCCTCCTGTGGTAATACAAATCAGATTTGTCTGACTGCTGCTTCTAGAAGAGAAAAGAAATCATTAACAAACAAATATTTTATTACTACTATTAAAAAGAATATGTAGCTAGAGTCTCACAAATGGTCTTACACCCAGGTGTTCCCTTCATGTTGGTAATGTACTGCATTATTATCGCTATAATTTACAGATAAGACAAGGACTCTAAAGCAGCAGAATATATCATTCATAGAAGTTGAGGTGTGAGTTTGGCTTAAACTGTCTTGTAAATTTCTTATTCATAACAACATGATTGTTTCTGAGAAATACTGAGGATATTTTAAACAGTCTTTCTCTATGTTAAGTTCAGAGCTACTCTTAAGATTTAAACAAGAAAAATCTTTCACACAACAGCCAAACAAGAAGTATTAGCATCACAGCAAATGCCAGCAACCATACAGGAAATATACTAAGTTCTGGTAACTAGCAGTTATTTTTCAAATATATTTGTTCTTTAAAGAACAAAATGATTTTACAAACAAAGCCGATAGTTACAGTTATCAGATACTGATACAGATCAGTATCTGATAACTGTATAATATTCAAGTGGTAATAAAGAAACAGTTCAAGAGATCAGACACCAGCAATAGCCAGATTAAAACCTGACTAACCTGTCGATGCCTTCAGAAACTGCTGATATTATAACTACTTTGCACAGTCTAAAAATATGCCAGCAATCCAAGGGGAAGTTAGAAAAAGTTGGGAGAAGTGAAAAATAGCTTCAGCAATGCTACAAATCCAAATAACCATTCTTAAAAATCTATAGAAAAAAGGTGCCAAATTTCCTAAAACACATTAGTTTCTCATTCTTCACAGTAATAACAAGTTACCTCTGTTTATTCCCCTGGTCTGTATCAAACAAGCTCACACGCTGGATTTTTCAGGTTTGTTTCCCCGCCTTGGCCCCAGTTTACGCACAGAGTTCACACTTCCTTTGATCAATTTTCAGAAAATCCACTCCCCCTCCACTCAGTTGTGTGAAACATTTCCTGGGTCTAGTCTGGCTCTAACTACTTTCCACCAGCCAACGTTTTATTCTTCTCTTGAGAGCTATTATTTATTTATATAAAAGAGTCATCTAACTCCTTCCAGGCTGCTGTTTCACAAAACCAACCAACCATGTACTTCTGCTTGCTACACTCAGGAGGTTGCCTTCATTCTTCCCAATCACTGCAACTGATTTGCTCTGCTACCCATTCTATTTATCTCTGTCTTCTAATGCTTCTTGGTTTATAAAACCCAAATTCAGAGAAAGTATCCTTTATTAGTTCATATTTAATTAGATAGAATTGCAAATAAGATATATTCTTGCAACTTCCTACCAAGAAAAAGGAAGCTGTAGCTATACTGTAATCTTTAAGTACTAAAAATTATCACAGGAAAATGTGCAGCATTATAACTAACTCCATTGCCAAGAAGTGGCAATCCATGCTTTCAAAACAAAACTGAGATGACAACTAAATACTAGTGAAAAATAAGACGCAAGCAAGAGCAGTATAAATTTTCTGGGGGAATGGATTTTTATTTATGTAATCACTACGGAAATTAATCTCTGCCACTCAAGGTAAAGATTGAGCCTTAATGTTTAATGTGTAGGATTGCATCTCAGTATCTTGAAAAGCACAGACAAGTAAATAAATAATCAGTATATAAACTTTACAGCAGAGTTTCTCATCTGGTCTCTCAAATAAATGAAGTCTGCAGTGAAAGGTAACATCTTTGTTTAACAAAATAATGTGTTCGGAAAGAAGCAAACTTGTGGATCCATAAGCCACTCACTCAGCAAGTTTCAATAACGGATTTCAACTAGTTAGACACAGGTTAGATAGGCTACTTTACGTGTTCTGCTGCTTTGGTTTTTCTGGTGAAGGGACCGTTTTTCTGAAAGCTGTTGCTTGTTTCAGCTTTCTCAGCTTCTATCACCTTTCCCCCCTCTATAAATCTCACTTTCCTCATATCCTTACACTACCACAGCTGCAACACTTCTAATGATACCTCACATGATATTTGGCTTTCCCCATCCACATGGCTCAATAACTGAGACATCATTTAATTTTTGCAGTAGTAACACATTTTTCCTTAAAGACATTGGAATTAGCAGTGGTTTACAAAAGGAAATTTATACTCACCTTACTGCAAAAGAATACTTATGCAAAACATTTCACTTATAGAAAATAAAGTTGACTATTTTGACAAAAGCAACTCTATTGTCTTAATACTCATGTGCCTCTAAACATGACAAACTTTTAATTCTTCACAGGAGTGACTATTATCTTCATATTACAGAAGGCCAGCTAGAGCTGGGAAAGCTTGCAGTGCCAGATTCATACAGTAGTACGCTAGCTCCATCTACACATCAAGGCAATGAGATAGCAGTTAGGCTGGAAGACATGCTGACAACACAACTATGTCCTGTTTTAATTTCTGTTTCTCAGACAGGCTGACCAGGTCTTCTACTTACTAGACTACATAGCTTTCAGACAGAAAGCTGGTGTTACTGCCCTGTTCAGAGTACAGATGGGGAAAACACTTGGCTGTGCAAATATCAAGTTGTTTAGACCTTCAGTTTTAAGGCACATAAGCAAAAATCACAGTAAGCTTCATAAAAAAATTAAACCTTGCTTCCTCCCATGTAATTATTATCACGATGGACTGTGGCACACATTGGTCAAAAATGTTACCAAACACTATACCTTACATGTGGAAAGAACACTGCAATTTAGATCTACAATTACATTCTGGCCCTTTCAAAGTTTTAGTGTAGTTATTGTAGTTTTACTGCAGTGTCTCGAATGTCTTAAGCTATAACTAACATTATCAAGATGTTACTGAAGGATTTCATCAATTCAGTGGTCCTCCAATTGGGGTAGGGAATATACCTGGACAAAATAATCTGTACAGTAGTGTCCTTAAGTCAGGCAGCCATATAAAAGTGAATCAACTGGTCTGAGTGATGGAGGGCATGGAGGGTTTGTTTTTTTATATAAAGGCTTCAGTAGGTAGCAACTGGGGAAAAGACAATATTTTCTCTTTAAAGCATTATTTTGCAATTCATGTACATGCTCAATGGAAGTTAAAAATACCTCTATATAAAGTTAATTACTTTTGTTTAGTACAGTACTATGATACTTGTTTAACTGCATATAGTAATTTACATGAGGTAAACAGGCCAACAGAACTAGAAAAATCAAGTATTCATGCGTGCATACTTAAATCGAAGGACACCAACAAGTATCTTTTCCGGTAATTTCACCTATGAAGAACGAGAAGAAGGGATTGTTCAATAACAAAAAAAGCATTATCTTGTATGAAAGGCCAGTCACTAACATAGCTTTGAAAAGCAACAACAAAACAGCAGATGGAAATTCCTCCATATAAGTCACTGTTTTTACTATTACTACTATTTTTTGGCATGACTAACTCCCTGTTGGTCAGAAGCTCTAACTTTCATTGCAAATCAGTTTGCTACTTCCTGTAAAGCATTTACCTGGTGGCTTGCCAGAACAAATATTTAAAATATAAAATTTAATAAATGGAACTAAAGGTATTACATCTAATTTAAAATTCCATATTGTGTAAACTATTGATATTAATGTAATTGAGTTTGTAAACAATCCATTTGTGGAAGCTAACCTTAGACACTGTATTGACCCAAAATATCTAGTGTGGCTCATCTGCAAAATGAAGCATCAATGCCTGGAATTCATTAAAAGTGTTACATGTTTAATTTTTCCTGCCCTACAGCTCCATTGTCTCGTAAAATTTTTCCTTTGATGTCCCCCACTAAAAGAATTAAAGGAATATTGTAATTGAAATGTCATTAATAATTCACAGGACCCTCCTCCACCAGCAATACATCTGATGAAATATTAATTGAGCTCCACAGACTGACAGTCTGCAGAGGAGCACTTGCCTGTAATTTGAACCACGATTCCTGATCTTGCTGTAGCTCAGACCTGCCAAGAAGGCAATTATCTGGATGGTCTTGCCCAATCCCATCTCATCTCCCAGAATTCCTCCTGCCTGCTGGCAGTGCAATTCCCAGAGCCACCTAACACCTGTCTGCTGGTACCTAAAACAAGGAAAAAGAAAATGGCAAATGTTTGATAATAGAGATCATGACAGAAAGTACTCATGAATTAATCATTTGGCAAGGTTCTTGTACTAGTTACAGTAACATGCTGGATGTGTGTTTTACACGAGTGCTGTATTTACTAGGTCATACATTTTTGATGCACTCAGACATTGCATGTGACTTTCACTCTTTATGCATCACTAAAACATTTCTAATTAAACTGATAGCCATGGTAATTAGAGGGTATTTTATTTCATATATATTTTAAGTGTTAAAAGCATCTTGGAAAACTAACAAAGCATTAGCTTTTCAGAAAAGTTGACATGTAAGGGCCCGGTAAATTATATTTGGAACATATAACTTGAACTCAAGGAAAAGCTTGATTTTTGTTTTGTTTTGTTTTTAATGTTGTTTTTTTTTTTTGTTTTTGGAAGCCAGAAACTATTCTAGTGAATGGGATGCAGAAGAGATATTATGTGAGAGTATCATGGCAGTTTCTACTCTCAGACATTTACTAGAAATATTGTAAGCAGCAATGCAGAATACATTCTGATCAAAAGAAGTAGACTAAGAAGCAAAATTTACAATGGCAAGCTAAAGAGGTGCAGATAAGATACTGGATTAAGAATCACTTTAGGACATACTTTTTAAAAAAATGATTTGAAATAGTGAGACCACTAGGAATAACAGGGCATGTGTGAAGGTTATAATGAAAATAATGAAGTATATTTGAATTAGAAGTAAAACAAACAAACAAATACATGTAATTTACAGGAAGAACAAGGTTACTGATACAATTTTCTTGACAGCACGTGCTTCTGGAGTGCAGAGCACAGCAAAATACCAAACATTTTTTTGTAAAATAGGGATTGTTCATTTTAGGGCACTGTCTCATGCATTTCAAAATCCTATTTCATTCTTTGAACAAGCAAAATTTAAGACTACTGACAGCTAATGACACTAGTGTCTACAAAGTGCTATTAAAAACATTTTATGATGAGTTCGGTGTGGATTAACAGAATGCTAAACAGAGACAAACAAATGGCTTGAGTAGTTAGAAAAAGATCAGCAAAGAAAGATTGTTTGGACATCGTACTACCTGTGGGTGTCTCAAATGCATTATACCAAGATGACATTAAAATCTCCCTTTTATTATAAATTAATTCACCTTGAAATGCAGCAATCTACACCCAACTATTAAATAGTTTGCAGGATTACTTGTAATTGGTTTAAGATGCTCCCATTACTAAATTTTACAAAGATGAACATTTTTCGATGGAAATATTAAAGAATTGGAGAGAATCCTATTTCAAGTCAGCAGCTGCTCCCCCAGACTAACGTCCAATATGTCTCTTCAGAAGACAACCATTTGAGACCTTCCTGATACTATTTTGTATTATTTCTTAAGATTACATCCAGTGCTTAAAAGCTAGCTGCATTTATAAGCATCTTTCTCCCTCTCCCTTGTTCTGAGAAAATTTCACATTAGAGAAGTAAGTCTATGAAAACTTCTGTTCTAAGGTTATCTAAAAATGGAAAAGATGTAGGTATATTCTTTGTGTGTTTATATAAACGTACAATTATTTCAACTATGCAAAACAAAAAACCCCTCACAATTCTCTAGTCTTATGCTTTTATTGCACCAAATTCTGTGTTCCCCTCGCACCCCCCCCCAAATTACTGTAGAAGTAAAATAAAAATGTAGTCTGGTCTTCCAAAATAGTCATGTTTGGACTGTTTTTCATATGAGCTGTGTGATGCACTCCTTGAGCTAGCAGAGTTTAGCTGCATTGTTGCTGAGACAAAAGTGCACCTCAGATATATCAGGGAAATCACTCCTTGAGAGCAGATAATGAAAAAAGCGGATTTCTTGTTTATACAGACAGCATTCTTTCAGGTTAAGTGCAAACAGTTTAAGGCAATGTTTTTAAGTCAGTCTTGCTCACAGTTTGGTTTTGTTCCACAGAAGCACCTGCTGAATGTTCCTCAAATCAGAGAAGTATAGAGCGAAGAAGCAGACTGACCATTTAAATAGCTTTACCAAAGAATTAATTTAAGGGTCTACTATTTCTTGTGTGAGAGAATTTCTTTGGAATTCAACTACGCAGGAAGACCACTTAGCAGTATGCTGCTATACACCTCCTTGGGTCAATATACTTCTACATTTTGCACTGAGCCTGCTCAGAACTCAAAAAGTTTAATGCCTATTGACTATGGGCCTTCCTCCATTGGAGATTTCAGCATTTAAGTTACAAGTCAGATGAATCATTCAATTCAATTGATCTTTCTAACCACTTAGGAAGTTTTGCCAACTGACTCATGCTTGCAGGGATACCCTTCATTAGTAAGGCTGATATCTCTAAGATTAATTTGTAGTTGTCTGCCTCATTTCAATTCCCCTCGAGTTGCTCAGACCACACATCCGTTCTCAGGATGATTACTTTTGCAGTTCTTTGCATAAACAACTGGAGACCGCATATTGGCTATGTATGGTCCTGGCAACCAAATCATTAATTCAATTCCATTTCAGAGCTAGTGCTTTCCTTCTGAGGAACTGCAGGACAACAGTAATAATTTTCTTGAGGTTACGACTAAGTGGTCCTGTTGGAAGGGATACCACACATCCCCATTATAAACCAGGGCTTTCTACTACACTAATTATAAGATCTCAGAGAGTTAGCTTTTGAAAGAGATGTTTTTCTTGCAGAAGGAATTGTTGCCAACAAAAATTAATCCAAGCCTGTTAGGCATGTAAGTTAAGGGAGAGATTATTGAGGAACTTGTCAACTGCTGGCTTGTTTGTGTCACCTTCCATAAAGAGCTTTTTGAGATTAATTTCAAAGTGTCACTGGACATCATGGTCTCAAAAAAAATGAAACAGAAAGCAGTCATGTACAAATCTAATTCAGAATTAAATAACTAAAGAATGAGTTTTCCATTTACTAAAGGAACGAAGAATGCACTCTTCTACATTTTAAAATTTTACTGGGCAAAACATTCAAGACTATTTTACAATATGAATTATATGTAGTTAGTCTGAGAAGACATAGTGATTTAAAGAAAAGGTTTTCTACTCCTTTTCCTGGCAGAAAATTTCACTAACTTCACTCAATCACAGAAACACCTACATTTCTTGTTTTCATTTATCACAACTTGCCAGCATTTTGTTCCTCAAAAGTTAAACCTACCACTCCACACTTGAATTCAAAAAGCACTTACCAATAAAAGAAAGCATTTATAAAAACAGACAAGGACACTCTGCATGGAATTGCATTTTGTGTTTGTAATACATTAAACTTCTTTGAGGTTTGATCATGGAGCTTTTTAAAAAGAAATAATCCTACAGAAACAACTGAAGTAAAAGTTGATTTATCATTCATGAAAATACAGCAAAGGGCATCCAAAAATCACCATGATTGTTGCTACTAATATTAGTAAGCATATACAGCAGCATAATATTCAAATAAAGTACATAGTACATACTTAAAAAGCTTTTTGAAGATAAATCCTGGTATTTTGAAACCTTCTTCAAATTCAGTGTCACTTTCTTCAGAAAGTTCCTCAGCTGTTTTACCTTCTTTGTCCTTCAAACGACCTTTTTGCCATTTCCTAGAGTGACAGGAGTCATTAGTCGATTACTACTTTGAAAAGATAAGGTATTAAAACAAATTTTGGTCGGGTAAAAACCCAACAGAAATGCATTTTCTGATGCCATAATTTAAATAGTAATCCTTTGTAGGAGAGAATTATGCCAAGTAAATGCTCAAAATATCTGACATTAAAAAGTGCATATACTGCTAACTATTTAGTTACAAGTCTTCAGATACACCTAATTATGATTTTCACAGACAGAAATACTAACACAATGGAATTAACAGTTAACACCTAAACATCAATTACAAAACCCACAAAAATATCAATAAAGCTTAGACATTCCAAAGGTATTTTATTAATTTAACCAAATATAAAAATAACTTCCTTCACCTAGAGAAATGTGCAGCAGTGCATAGATTTTATACAGAGGACTCAGCTGGAAATGCCAGCATCTTTGGGGTGACGTGCTCTTAATCTGTTAAACTGTCACTGGGAGAATGAGGTTTTTTAAGTTTTTAAATTAAAGAGTTAGTCTGCAGCCTAATTTTATTTGGACTCTAGGCAGGTGAGAGAATTACCTTTCTGTCCCACTGTTCTCCCCCTACACCCTGCCTTTGAAAACGTACCAAAGGATCTTTAATATCCAGACAAATTATGGACTTAACAAGCTGTTTTGTCTTCAGTGGCAGCATTAATATAATTGCACTTGCCTTCTGACCACCTACTTCAGGGAAACTTGGAACTTCCAGCTAAGGATTTCTGTGTCTGTGGGAATTTTTATTCTTTTTTAAACACTTGGGTTAAGAACAAAAGAACTGGGAAGAAGTTCAACACTTCATATACAAACACCACAGTCATATAACTTTTATCATGAAAACAAGCTAATTATGACAAATTTCTAGATGAGGTTTTTACCAGTACCTTTTTGAGAAAATACTTAAGTCTGCCTTTATGGACTCAGTCACAAACTTTGAGCCATGGTATTTTTTTGTTAAGTGAAAATCAACACCATCTCCAAATATAAACAAGTTAAAATAACTGCCAAAAAGGATTATGCTGAATAATTAAGACATCACAACACTTTACAGGTTTATGGACCCAGCTTCACTGGAATATATTTTGATCTCCCAAGTCAGGAAGTCTTCAGAAGCAAAAACTGAGATGGAGAAAAAACAGCGTATGTAGGGGGAAAAAACCCAATAAACCAAGACAAAGATACTCTTCAGTTTTCTATTTAAAAACTGATGAGTTGCTAATGTTTATTACTGTTCTTATTTCATTATAGGAAATCACACATCCAATTAATAAAAAGTACTTATTAAACATATATACAGTATCAAATTTTTCCCCACAGATACTTTCATATATCTACCCTAACATAGGAATAGAAAATCTTATCTTAGACTAGCAGTCTGTTAACTGTTTGATTTAGTGAAGTAACATTGATGCTCTGAAGTCTAGCAGGCAGGTACGATACATTCCAGAGGAATAGCATTAAAACACATTAATTTTTGTTCAGTACTGTAATGTTGGGCTATCAGGCATGGGTGGTAAGTTACTCTTCCAGAAAAAGATTAACGATTCAAACTAACAAATAGTGACAGTCGTTGCTTCAGACTGTGCCATTACTGGCACTGAGACACGTCAGATCTTGACTATTTCATCTGAGTAGGTTATGACAAGACTCAAACCAAGGAAGAAAACTCCTATTTACCAGACTAAAAATCAAAGTAACTGCAGAATACAAAGCTTCCAAAGTGTCAGTCAGGTAAAGAATATGTATTAAACTCAAGCAGGGCATCATTTGTACAAGATTTTACTTCTAATTCTATATTCCAGGAGGAATACTAGCCAACGCCGGAGCTTGGGTCTCCCCTGGGAAGAAACAGATTGCCCTCTAGTGTACATTAGAAAAAATAGTTCAGAAACAGCCAAGAAGAAACGTTTCTGAGAATACTTGCTAGCTGTTCAGGAATTTAGACACTTCACCTTGTAACTACTATATTTTCTGCAAGAATGTTCAATGTTGAGATTTATCTTAAAAATTATTAGATACCTTGAAAATACGTATGACTAGAGTTTGAACTAATCAATCCGATGTTTAATTTTCCTAAAGAAAAGTTGATTTTATACACACCTTGTCTATTTCCTGAAGTGTATAATTGCACAAGCTGTAGTACGGAAGGCTAACTACATCTCTTCCAAAGGTCTTGAAGACATTTTTGCTCTCAATTATCAGTTTAAAGAAAGCAGTCATTTATTATCAGTAACAACTTCTGAAGTTGAAGAAGCTATTCAGCTTTTGAAAGGCCACATTGTATTGATACTCTACATGAAAACTTCATTGTTTGCTTTAAAAAAGTGTAAATATCTAAATGGCTGAAGCAATGGGAGGGCAAACTATTTGCTGAACTGGATCAGCCTGTTGATCAGTCTGGTCTTGTACGTTTCCCCAGAAGTCAAACTTGTGCGGGAGAATCAGCAGTAGCTCATATTAGACTGAACTACAAAGTAATGTATTAAACATTTGTCCAATTCCTTACACACTTCAGTTAAACATCATTAGCATTTTCTGCTTGTTTAGGCATACAGGTTTTAATATATTACTAAAGTCTCTGGAGACTAAACGTATGGCCTTTGAGAAATCTATTTTATATCATGCATAGTCAGTGACATAAATATCCCGAAAGTGCAGTATGAAAGCCATGTATCATATAATTAAATCTTTCTTAATACAAGCATGTATTCAGATACTAAGCCCATTTCCCACTTATTCCAATACCCTAGAAAGAAATTCTGCATCCAAACAGTAATGAGCACAATTTGATTTTTAAAAAATATACAGTCAGGAACCAAGCTGAGCGCTTAATATAGTTTGCATTTGTGAAGCACAATATGTTTTCTATTTTATATAGCTAAGAATCCCTTACAGATTATTGTAATTTGCTAAATTGAAGCATTTGGCATTACTTTTCTGATCTAACTTTTTATGGTCTATATGGGTGGATTTAACTGGCATGTCCTAACAGATGAAATACATTCAGTTAGTACCACAAGTCTCCATAAGTAAATTAAGACTGATATAGACAATTACACACTTGAGCGTAGAATGAAAGGTGTACTCAGCAAGTGAGCCAAAATATATCTTCATTTGTGTCTTGTCTTTGTCATTTTAAAGAGCCGTTAGGATGCTTTAAGAAACTATCTTCAGGAAAGGTAATATGTAATCCGTTTTAAATTTATAACTCAAACATCAAGAGATTCAGTGAATCGAATACTTCAAAGAAAGCTAGCACATGAAAACTGATTTGAGAAAAATAACTTATTTTTAAGAGGATTTTATTTTTTGGTTCTATTCTTTGCATCAAATTTGTGTACTGACAGGCACAACTACCAGCTATACAGTTGCTTGAATGTCACTTGGGAGACATGTAAAGAAGCCACTCTCCTAGACTTGCCTCCAACAGCTTGACAGCAATTGTGGAATTCACACAACTGTACTCCACAAACTCTACATAATACACACAGAAACACAGATAGGGCACTTATCTCCTATAACATGACATGTAATTCCTTCCTTGAAGCAGCAGGGAGATACATACTGACAATTGCTATTGGTTATTTTTTTGTTTTGACTCCAAGCTCTTACCTTATGCAGATACATTACTGAAGTCCCTAATGCAGTAACACAGGAACTACCTATATTGCAAGCAGCAAACACTACTTGATTATGCTTATGCTTTGAATTTTAATATGTGCAAAGGAAAACTTTGATTAATAAGCACCCAAAAAATCTTGCTAAGTTACATTTTCCACATCTGCAAAGTCTTGAGAACCCAGAAAAGGTTTATTTCCTATGCACTTAATCTACAGAAAAGATTACTTTAGATTGTGATAAGTAAAAGCAGCTAAAAACAGGTACATTTGCATTCATTCCATAGCTTTCAAAGAAACTGGCTCTACCATGACCTGACCTTCCACCAAGCAGGAGGCAACAGGTTAAGATTTCACCAGCACCAATTCTGAATGCTTCTAGGCCAAGATGGTCACTGTTGAGTACAACAAAATAGATATCAATAATATATTTGCTGATGGGGATCAAGTCCTGCACCATCATAAAGACTGATTACCTAATCTTATGGGTTCAGCTGGTAATAGTATGAAGAACAGTTGGGAATGATGAATGCTACTTTTCACTGAACCTTAAACTTCCTTTTTAGCTGCTTGACAGTATCCTGCTTATTTACTTTACTCTCCATAATATTCAACTTCCTTGATATTGTTCAGTATTCTTCAGTAAGCTGTGTGTTCTTCAGTGTGTTCAGTAAGCTGTGATTCACCTTAGACATCAACCTTTTCCAAATAGATTTCCCCCCACATCCCATGCATCTGCACTGCACTATGTCTGCAGTTACAGTAACTAGAGAAAGGCAAGGCAATACCCATGCAAGGGAAAAGAAGTGAAATTACTGAGACAGTGAGCTGAATTCTGTATCTTACTTTTTCACATCCCACAACTTGCTTTGAGTGACTAGGTTGACTACTGCGAGCAGCCTTTAGAAGGAAAGGAAAGAGTCGGGTGTTCTCCCACCTGCCCCATTTACTGCACATACCACCAGCTCCTGTTCTGAAGAGTCTCTTGTTCTAGAGACGCTTTGCAGTCTTGCAGCTAGCTAATTATCATGCTTTAACAATATCATCATAGTTTCCCCTTGACACAGACCAATCTCTTCAAGTCCCATCTCTGAAAAGTTTTAATGTTAAGGAAACTAATTTTCAATCTTTAAGAGCGTAGGACTGGATTCAGCACCAAGCACAAGACTAGATGTTCAGAAGACTAAAGAAATCCTAAAGGATTTTCCCCTACCTCTCTCAAGAGTAAAACATACCATAATCTCACCCATTTGTTTGCATTCAAAAGTAAAATTGACATGAAACAAGACATAAATGTAAGCAAATAGCAGCATTTCTATAGCATTCTTAATATGTTTCTTAATTCACTAAATTTTATTTTCTCATGGCATTTCCCATAATGAAGATTACCTGGGGGTCTCAACATAAAAACGTCAATGTGGACAGCTGCAGCTTAACAGCCACAATAACTGTAGCTATGAAATTTTTAAGAGATGTAGTGTTTTGGTAGCAATTACAGTTATTGATATTTCTAAAATTCATTTAGGCTTTTATTGTAACTTTAGTAACCAAAAGAAATGTGGTCTATGATATGACTTTGCTAAGGATAAATTGTCACAATCTTAACGTTATTAAAAAACGTGTTTGAATGAATTTAAACTGTGAGTCATATTAAAACTTTCAATCAAAATAAATTACTCTTGATGAAAACACTGAATTAAAAATGATTTAATATTGGCCTAATTTAAACGTGAAGAGTACAGTTTTATTCAATAAAATAGTAAATATTTTACCAATTAAGTACAATTAATTTTTGTTAATGCATCCAATAAAAAACATATTTCTTTTTGACCCTTTGGACATTGTTCAGATTAGGTTCTTCCCAAAATCTCCTATTCAAGAGCAATAAACTATGCTTTAACTTTGAAAAGGAGCATCCTGGGATTGCAGATCTATTGCCTCTTATCAGTTTCTGATCTGCCTTTGTAACCTGGGATGTGAAAAGTGAAGTTGTGCTCATCCTGTCTTTTTTGCTGCTTGTAGTTCTACAGCTGTGAGTGCCCCTGATGCCAGAATATACCACTTCCTTCACAGCAACTCAAGGTTCTCACCAAAAAACAGTGTTCATATCTCCATTTTTGACTCCTCCCATACAGCTTCATTTACATCCGCAAGATTCTATATTTCCATAGAACTGTAATATTTAAGTCCCCCAAGTATTAACAAAGTTCCTATTCTATGCCTTATCAATACATCAATCACCCAGCAACGACAGCCCTAATAGATATTCTTTACTCTAGAGAAGCTGTTTTCAAGCTGGAATCCATGATTTTCTAGAGAACTACTTGAGGAACATTCATTAAAGGTAATTAAAAGTAAGCATGCCATCATCAAACTGAGGTTCATTATACGAAGCTCAACCCTGATACTAGAAGAGAGACAACATGCCAGTTTCTGGAGAACAATTAAAACAACCATTCTAGTGTTCTTGATCTTTTGACTCCCAGCATGTGCAGAAACCACTTCACTTGACTGGTACATCTAGTTAGTGTTTAGCAGCTTAACAAATTACATGCCACTTTGTTGCCCCTTAAAAGTGTTTTCCAGGTATTTGTGAAACTAGAAACATGCTCAGTGTTATTGCTAAGACCTCTGCTATCAGTAAACATCTCACCAGCATGTTCCAGCTGCTGAGGATCAACACACGTCATATAAATTTAATAAATCACAGATCACTGCAAGGTGGTTCAGCTGCCATTTTAAAAAATAGCGTGTTCTTAGCTGTGTTCCCACACTTAACATGCTAGATTCTCCTTGGAACCCTAACTTCAGTTTACAACCTTAGGTAATCACAGCATGTAGAAAACACACACCATTTCTACCACAACCTTTTTATATAAAGATGTTCTTTATAAAAGTGAAGGTTAAAACAAAGAGAGGAAAATCACTTCCAAACAGAGCAGCTTTTTTAGACTTGACTAACAGCAGTGCAAGTGTCCAGTCATTTGCTATTTCGGTCTTCTAATATAAGTTACACAAGAGATACCACATGCTACTAATCAAACAATATCTACATTGTCCTTCCCAGTATATATATATTTTTCTTCACGACTTTAAATCAAGATACTTTAAATATTGATTTTTTAAATAAGCCTGTTATCCATATAAACTATAAGTGCCTCAGATTTCAATAAACATTCTACAAAAATAGTATGCAACTATTAATTTATCCAAATTATTTTTTCTTGACTAGCAGTTAATTATTTAAAGCTGAAAACTAAGCCTCTCACCCTATCCCAAACCAAAGTCCCTCTGAAGAGGGAGGGTATTTTCTGTCTGCATTCTAATTTCCCTATTAAACAGACTTTTTTTTTTTTTCCAAAGGTAGGTATATATCATCTACAGATAAAGGCAGTATTTAAGTAGAAAAGTTGCCAAGTATTGTATTGGTTTATATATGCTCATTACTTATATTATACTTATTACTAAAGGACCTATAATAATCAGAAAAATCTAAGAGCAAACTCCTCCTAATTAAGAGGTATATCTGACTCCTTTTGGAAGACCATGATGATTCTGCCCTGTTTTCCTTACTTCAATTCCTAGCAATGTATTAAAGACATTGTTGTGTGCATGTTCAACACCATTTGTTAATGTTACTAATAAAAATACCTAGGACTAACCTTAGTCTCTTTCTATAATAGCCTTCATCTCCATCATCTCTCCATCTCTTCACTCGGCTCTTTTCCAGCATATGCTCTTCTTCCTCGGAGCTTGGAGAGAAGTCAGAGTCATCTTCAGCTTCTTTAAAACGTCTCTTTGCCAAATGTTTTTTTTTCCTTGACAAATTGCAGCGTTTATAACCAGCACGAGAAGATGCCTCCTCTTCTGTATCTACATCAAAGAGCTCTTCATCAGGTACATACTCAGAGTCGCCACTATCACTGTCCTGTTCATGTCTGAACTTCTTGGCCTCAGGATACTTCTTTGCTTTTGGAATCTCTGCCTTTGGCTGACTCCGAAGAGCATGTTTCTGCAGTTCTCTCATCTGTTTTTTTAAGTGCTTATCTTTTTTTGACAGAGCTTTACCACTTTTTTCCTCCGTAGCAGTTGCAGGAGCTGCGCACTGAACACTTTTGGCTCGTGCTTCTTTCTTTGCTTTTTTCTGAAGGGCTAACTTCTTTTTTTCAGATGACAGCTTAGCTTGGTCTGCTAAGTACTTCTCAAAAGCAAGCGATTCCTTTAATTTATTTCCTTTCTGCTTCTCTGGCTTCTGAGGTGTTCTAGTTCCAAATGGAGTCATCTGGCCAGTACGAATAAGATCTGCCCACTCTGTTTCCTGAGCAGGCATAAGCATACTGCCAAAACATGACGGACCAGGTTCTACAACAAAGAACATCCAGCATACCTTTAACACTTTCTGAACAACAGAAGAACAAAGGTGCCCCCAAACAAGTCTCCAACCTTTATATATGCATTCAGTTCAGCTTTGCTATACACAGTCCAAACTGATATAAATTGGTATTTGATATGAAGTCCAAATTATCATCACACACAATACTTAAAAGTTCAAAAAAGCAAAACAGAAGGCCAAAAAAGTCAGATTGTAACTTTTACTTCAAACCCTTTCATATAGGAAGCATTACATATCTCAAAATGCAAATACTTCTGAAACAACACAGAGCAGCAAGAACTAAAAATAATTACAGTTTGCAGTGGCACATGAACTCTAATGTGTTCCCTCTGCTGTCATTCCCATGTAGTCATGCTCAGCGCAAGAAACCACTGCATTTCCACATGCAGCAACATCGCCATTTCTGTTATTGATTTTTCAGTCCTACTCATAAGCTTGAAATTTGACCCTTCTAAACATCTAAAAGACTGCCTTCCCACATGCTTGGAAAAGAAGAAAACAGAATCCATCTTCCTACTGCACAATACTAATGTTAGGATTACAACTTTCAAAGTCAGACTGGTTGCAGAGCACATTTTCATAGAAAAGCACTTCGGTTAAACTACCTACACAGTTACTATACATATTAATACAAACTGTAATTGATGTTTGAAACTAAAGACAAAGAAAAGCTCTTGAACTCAAGAAGCTGAAGGGGAAATCTATCAGGGTCCAAAATTTCATAAGAGCTGTACCAGAATTTCCAGCACAGCATGCTACTGTATATCATCCTATTTAAAGCACTCTATTGATCACCAAAACATTTTTAGCAAGTAACAATGATGCATCAGGCATGAAACTCCTCTCTCTGCTGCCCCTCAGTTTCCCTAACTACTGGAACTGCTTAACTCTGCTTCTTCTGTCTTGGGATCCATTCACTTCCAGGTTGCATTTCATCACACTGAGTGTTTGAGATTTAGAGCACAAAGATTAAAGATGCTTTTTTACCAAGAAGAGTTTTCTGAGGCTTTTGAATTCTACCTTGATCCAATAAAACTTACAGAAGCATGAGCTCTGTGAGATCTGGAATTCAGCCCAGCCACACTTGCAATGGGCAAATAGCACAGAGTTTACACCTCTACAAACAATAATTTAACCCAAAGGTGATGTGCAGATGTCAGTGGTGTCCAAACTTGCCCTGCAGAATACTGCAGACTAGTGATTGTGACCAAGACACAGACAAGGTCAAGTTACAAAATTCAAGTTCAGTTTGCAGACAGCAGTTGTGAAAGAACACCTGTTGAAACACTGAGAGAAAAAACACCCTGCTTTGGAAGAAGCTTCCCTTTTATATTTTTAAAAATTAAAAGCAGAAGAGAAAGAGCAAAAGAGAAACACTTCCTCCCTTCAATCTCTAGTGATTCTTCCCAACAGTAAGAAAAAACAATTTTGTTAATGTTGATTGATAGCATCCAGCATATAAAATGTAATTCAATCATGATGTTAGTCATCTTTATCAAATTAACCATGAAAAAAACCTTCGGATTTCCAATTTATTAAGCCCAATATGCTAATGTGCCTCAGTCATATCTACAGAGATGAGCATGGATTAACATCCATTTTTTAGAGCTTCCCACATGAGTATGACAAGATCTGCAATTCTGCAGGTGCAGTGAGTAAGTGTGGTTAGGTCTCTCATTGAAAGTAAACCACTGAAATTAAATTTCCTTATTGGCAAAGACCTTGCAAACTAGCTTCAAACAAACAGAACAAAAAACCCCACCCAAAACAAAACAAAAGGCAGTAGAAAATCGCTTTGAGCATTCTCCCATACCTTCATCATTCCCAAATTCACTCTGATTTACTGTATCAAGAATCTCTCTTCCAGCAAGAATTACACCGAGGTGCTTCTGTCTTGCTTTGATCTTCTTTAGCTGCTGCTCCTTTAATAAGTAGATACAAAATTTAATTTTTAATGTTTCATAAACTTGCTATCCTTTAAAACAAGTCTTAAATTAGTACATCTGTTGTATTTTTCACCAGAATCTCATACTGAAATGTTCACAGTATTGCATTTTAAAGAAAAAAGTGCAAAAACGTGTCACCACAATATCTGTAGTGCTCCAACTCATGGAACATATATTATTTTTTGTGTACAATCTTATGATACACGTGCAGTAAGATCAAACAGTTTACAGGCATATTGTGCATTTTTTGTGCATCTTTGAGGTCACTTAATGAATGCATTGATTTGTATCAAAGGAAGCCCATCTAGCAGATTAATGAGATGTGCTGAGAACACCAGGAGATGATTTGCAAAGAGTAGGCAAAGGGTTAATATGACACTAAAGCTAGCTAGAAGATTTAATAACATTTGTTTATCATCCCAGAAGTTCTGGAATGTTTTGTTAGAAGAAACTGAAATTGTAAATCAGTCCATCATCCTGATATATGTTTGTACACAGTTAATTCAGGAGCAGTAACAGCTAATTTAGCAGCAACAACTACAAAGTAAAATAACTTCAAAAAATGGGGGGCGTGGAAATTAACATTACAGAGGCTATAACAAGTATAGTTCACTACTGCTATGAATATAATTCTCAGATAGCTTGTCTGTTACACATTTTATCTGACTGAATATCCTCAACAGTGTATTTACTGGTCACATTGTGATTCCTTGGTGTTGCTAACTTTCATTTATGAGCCAAGAAATTCCAACCAGTAAAACAAAGACATAAGCAACATTTGTAACTCCTTAGAAAGATTTCCTTCCTAGAGGTGTACATACTTAAGTAAAAGTCAATTTAATGGCAAAATGAGCTTCTTTTGTTTGTGTGTGAAGAATGGTTCACTAGCCTACCCATGTCTTCATGTAGCACTTTTCAAGCCACAAAATGTGAGTATATTCATATGTGGTACATGTCATGGTTTAAAGTGGCAGGCAGCTAAAAGAACTGCAGAGCCATTTACCCACTCTCCTCTCTGAGGGATGGGGAAAGTTATTTGAAAAGGAAAAGGTAAAACTTGGGGGATGAGATAAAGACAGTTTAAGAAGGTAGAAATGAAAGATAATGCTAAGTAACAGCAATGATAAAAGAATATACAAAAGAAGTGATATACAGCACAACCGCTCACTCTCTGGAACCAATCCTCAGCTCATTCCTGAGCTGTGGTGTCTCTCAGCCAACTACCCCGGTTATATACTGAGCATGACATATGGTAATGAGTATTTCTTTGGCCAGTTTGCATCAGCTGTCCTGGCTATGTCCCGTCCCAGCTTCTTGGGTTCACCATGCCTCTTGTTGGTAGGCCAGTAATGAGAAACTGAAAAGTCCTTGACTGCTTTGCAACAACTAAAATATTAGTGTTACTGACATTATTCTCATCTTAAATTTAAAACACAGCTGCTAGAAAGAAAATTAATTCTATCCCAGCCAATATCAGGTCACTGTCCTGAGTATGCAGTATTATGCTTGCTACCAGAGTACTTTATATCATAAAACAGTCCCTGTATGATAGCTCTAAGGAAACTGCTGTCTTGTATCAATCATATCATCTAAATATCCCATTTAGTAAGGTTTACCGTTAGAGAAAATATTAGAAAATATTAGGGTAAATTTCCATCATATGGTGAGCTGATCAAATTGCTATATTCCTGGCCATAAGTTTTCTTTTCCTCAAATCTCCTTTTTCCTATTCACAGCTGTACAAGTCTACTGCTTCCATGACTCTGATGCCTGGTAGACTGCTCTACAAGCTCCTTTAACTTACTACTCTAGCAGAATAGAAGCTGAAACAATTTCTGCCAAATCAATGAATTAAAATGGCTCACAGAAAAGAAAGATACAGACAGTGAAAGAGGATTAAGGAAAGCAAGGAACTTCAGTTTTACAGATGGCTCTGAAACTTAAAATGACACAAGCCCCCCCTAGCTCTCCCTTTCATATCTTTGCATTATTTACATGTATTAGTAGACAATTACATCATTTAAAAGGGGAAGAACCACAAATATAGACTGACTCTGAACTAGGTAATTAAGCAAGAATAATATCACATAATCCAAACTTTAAGACAATGTACAAGCTAAGTATTGTCAGAAGGAAATTAATGTAATCCAATCACCTTGTTATATTTTTGCCGTTTTACAGAATCTAATTTTCTGTTTATAAATTTGTTGTCAGCTTGAGGCAAAAGTTGCTCAATAATTTTATCAATCTGTTTCAAAGATGCTGTACATGATCTGAAAAACAAAAAGATTAGTACATTGCAATTAACCCCTGAAAGAAAAATAGCACATTCACTATTCTGACAATTTAAAAATTCCAGGACATCTAAGGTAAGATTTTTAAAGTCTGAAGTTAAGTTTCTAAATAAGCATCATATTTAAAAAAACCACTGGAAGTACTCAATACTTTAGAAAGCTGTACATCATAAACCATTTTTAAACAAAATTTTGCTAATTTTGCTAATACCAGAGTCCAAAGGCAAGGAAACTGAACAAACCGCACCAATATTTAGTACACAAAACTAAAGGTCTGATTATGATAATAAGCAAGTGATAGTATTTGCTTTTATCATTCAAGGTAAACAAAACAAAAATCTAAATGGAAAATCCCACATTTTCATTTTCTAAAACTGTTTTAGTAGTTTGATGTCCTTATATAAGGAAGCTTACTGCTTTTACCTTTACGATGCCTCTTTTACACAAATATCAGATTACAATCTAGAAATACAGTTTCAGGATAACAGACTAGCTCAGAGAATTAAAATCACATTAAAATTTCCTTACTCATGCACTACTATTTTTCATGTTTCCATATACAATATGAAATTCAGGTTGAACCACATACTATAGCCTAATATAATCTGTTTCTGCTGTTAAATTCATTTGCAAGGAAGGAGGTACTGTCCCACCACCAGAAGCAACAGACCTAGCTTTACCGATTCAAATAGCAAAATATTTCATAAGAATACACAAATCAGCATATCAAAGCATAAAAAATGTAAAAAGAAACTTTACATCTGCAAAGTGGCCATTATATTTATCATATGCAAAGAAAAACACTACATAAGTCTCCTCAATTATGAGGGAAGAAATTGTGATACATTTCTCTCCAGCTCTACCCTGGATTTTAACACTGTTCTAGGAGACATACTCTACCAGGTCCCCAGCTATCACTGCCATCTTCCCTTCTCCATTCTCTTTCAACACTTCTGAACCATCCCATTCCCTTTCTCAGTCTTATGTTTTGCTTCTTTGAAGTATACTATCCTCTTGCACATCTCCTACCTTCTAACTCTTGCTCCCTTGGCTCTCTTAACACATACTGCTACTGTTCTCTTCCACAAAGTTTAACAAGACTGTTATTTAAATTTCAAACTTTTTAAAATTCCCTTCCTTCTGCTCAAATTTGTGTGCATATTGTAGATCATGCCACTTCTCCCATGAACTCTGACAACTACTCAAAAAATGCTGCTTGCCTGATTGTCACGCATTCAATGTGTTGCGCAACTCAAACCACCTTCACCACACCCTACTCACAAATTAACTTTTGTTACTCCCTCCCACCAAGTCAGATACATCTTTTCCTGTTTTCTCCAAAATCCATTTTCAGACTTGCATTACACCTTACACAGACAAAGTTCTACTGGTCTGCATAAACCATTTGTATCCACTCATGTAAATCCCATTTTACAACTATAAGTGTAAGGTGAAAACAAAGCAGCAAGTAGGATGCTTCTCAAAGAATAACAGGACAGTGCCATGTGCCACCCTTTCAAAAACTACATAATGTAACTGTAGTGATTCTACTGCTGCATTCTTCCTCTCCATGAACATCTTACTTATTGCATCCTGACATATAACATCCAAAATATACTTCATTTCACATCTCCATACCAAAATCATAAAAAATAAAAGAATTAAGTGCATAAAATTAAACACATGCATAACAAAAAACTTCTGTGAAACTTCACATAAAGGTGGCCTACAGCATTCTTGAACACTAAAACCGAAGATCACTGCAATATAGCAAGATGCACAGCTTGAATTATTTACCTGCGGTAGTTCATACTAATTCTACAATGAAGCTAAAACCATAAAGGGTTTAAGGCTAAAACCACAAAATCTGAGATCAAAACTCAAAAGATTTGTGTCTCCCTTACATCAAAGTGTTCTAATAACAACATACAATGTTAATTAATGACACTTTAAAAGAATCAAAAGCTGAAGTACTTCATACAAGCACTTGTGGCAAGGTTGTTTTGGTGGTAGTACACTCATGTTAGAGAGTCATCCAAGTTATAGAAAGCACATAACCAGGAGCAGGCAACTCCTGGAAACAGAACTGAATAAGTGGCACTTTTTCTTAATACAATTTTGAATATATAATGCAGCTCTCCAGTGCCCAGAAAATAGACATCTATCTTAGTAAGGCAGGAGACAAAGCAGAAGAATGACATACGCTTCCTATATGGCCTTGATGCATGACTGAATTAGCCAAGTAAGAGCAACAAATTTATTGCTCTGATGTGCAGAACATTTTCTCCTTTTTTAAAAGTTGGGTGACTCAGAAGAGTACATGTGCTCTACTGCTTTCAAAATATTTTTTAATCTTCCAGCTAAAAACATGAAACACCGAGCCTTGTCAAATAGTCAGTAACAGAAAGAGTAAGAAAGGACACAACTTACCTTAAGTCATCCAGCACTGATCGATATTGTTTCTCCGCCTCAGCTATTTTAACTGCTTTATTAGCTTCATTAACTGCAGTATCTACTTGCTGAAGAACTCCTTGCTCTAAGACATCTTGGTCATAGACTTCAACTCCCAAATCTCTGAGCTCAGCAGCTTGTGCACTATATGCGACAGACGCAATCTGCTGCCTGTTGATCTGAAAAAGGGGTTTTCCTCTTCTGGGCATGGCCAAAGGAACAGCCGTGGAAGTGGACGACTGTTTAGAAGAGTCAGGAACTCTGATACTATTATCCAGATCACTGTCACAAATGCCATTTTCTCGTATAATTTCCAATTCCTCAGCATTATGCAGATTATTATTGCTTGAAGTAGTAATAGGGTCTTGCTCTTCGACGCTGTCTGTCAGGTGGCACTTGTCTGTTGGCATCCTCTGCTCAAAGGCAACAAAGAAACGCATCACTATAAGAATGTTTACAAAGTTCTTCATGAACACTGTTCCCAAATACAAGTAAACAAAACAGTGACCACAGAGCCACAGAACCACACACAGAACCACAGCGTCACAGAACCTCAGAAACACAGAGCTTCAGAAACTGAGCTATAGAAACACAGAACCTTGGAAATACAGAAACTCCTGAGTTGGAAGGGACCCATAAGCATTCCAACTCCTGGCTCCACATAGGACCAGCCAAGTCAGAGCATGTCTCTGAGTGAATCGTCCAGACACTTCTTGAACTCAGTCAAGCTCAGTGCTGTGACCACTTCCCTGGGGAGCCTGTTCCAGTGCCTGACCACCCTCTCAATAAAGAACCTCTTCCTAATATCCAACCTAAACCTCCCCCATTGCAAGCTTCATGCCATTCCCTTGAGTTCTATCACTGATCACCAAACAGAGGAGATTGGTGCCTGCTCATCATCTCCCCTCGTCAGGAAGCCATAGACCGTGATGAGGTCTCCCCTCAGCCTCCTTTTTTCCAGGCTGTACAAACCAAGTGACTTCAGCTCACCTCATAAGACTTCCCCTCCAGATCCTTCATCATCCTCATTGACGTCCTCTGGACACTCTCCAATAGTTTTTGTCCCTCTTGTACTGTGGCACCCCAAACTGTTTATGAGAAATTCTTGCATCAAAACAACTAGTAGTCTACTCTTCCTAAGTCTTTCCCCCAAAGGCTTCTCCACCCTAATCTCCACAGTCAGAAAGAAAAAGTGGCAAGACAAACAGAACAACCTATAAAAATTACTCTCCTCACCAGAGCATGAAGTCACTCTTGTGTATGGTCATGCTCCGTAAGACTACAACATAACAAAAACACACACAACTTAAAATAGCCAAAACAATACAACAATTCAAGGCTTTGAAACAGGGTAAGACTTCACTACCAGTGAAAGCACTGATGAGAACAGTTGGCTGCAGGCTTTAGTTTGACACTTCAGCTTTGAAGTTGAACATAAAGCATCTTAGTTGTTCAGCTACTAACACATCTGGCTGATTTACCAAGTCAGGCCTGCTGCCAGTAGCGTTTGGAGCCTTCAGGACGAGCACATCTTCCAAATGGACTTGGGTTTTATCAGCTCCTGGGAGAATCAACTGCTGTTAACTTGCAGGAAGGGGTTTAGGGTGGACTTCAGCAAGCTCTCCTAACGCGACAGCCCATCCCTCTCCGTCCCTGCTCAGTTTTCTTGAGTTCGACTTTGTACCCAACGAACTGGTACCATAAAAACCGCGCACACCGGGCTGCCTCCTCAAAGGGACCCCGGCCCCCCCTCCTNCCGGGCCGGGCCACGACCGCCGACAAAAGGCTGTCCCTCGCGGGTGGCGGTAAGGCCCGGACGGGACGGAAACGCGAGAGGCTCCGGGGACGTCGCCGCCTTCACCGGTCTCTGCCGGAGCCGGGCAGGCAGCGGCCCCAGGTGGGGCCGGGGAAACCATTAACAGCCCCCCAGTCCCAACACACAACTCACCTCACAACTCACCCCGCCGCTCGGAGCCGGACAGCAGCTGAGCGCGGCTCCCAACACGGGCACTCCCCGGCGAACGCTCTGCGTCACTTCCTCAACGGGGTGACTGCCACTTTTGCGCATGTGTGCGTCGCAGAGAGCGACAGGAGGCTTGTGGAGGGCTGCTGGTCTCCGGGAGCGCTGGCAGCCTCTGAGCCTTACCGGCGGTGCTGCGGCTTTAGGCGGCAGGCTCTCGGATCGGGCCGCTTGCACGCAGGGTTGTCCGGCCTGCCCACCCTCCCCGCAGAGGTCGGTGCCTGCGGTAGTACTGCTGGTACTCCAGAGTCGCAGCGGAACTGCCTTCGGGCTCCACGAGAAGTTCAGTGCCCCGCCGGGATGGTCCTTTGAAAGGCTCGGGAAAGGACTCATCATCCAGCGTTTCCATCCAGTTAGCCCGGCACTTGAGAAATCAACGTTATTTAGTTTGATTGCAGCAAGTTCCCTCCAAGGGATGCTACGCAGTTTGGGATGTAGCAGCAGGATGGCTTAGTAGTCAATTGACAAGAGGAGCAGTCTTTTGAAGGCTACTCTTCTGCCCGCTGGGCTCTGTACCAGCAGGTTTTTTTTTTCCTGTTTTCTAATTTCCTTTCTATTTTCTCTCTTACTCCCTAGTATTAGGGAGGAGGAGAGACTCTGATTTTTCTCCAGAGCTCCTTTGGCTTTCAGTATACTTTCTGTACTGTTTCTCCTTATACTGTCCCATCCAGTGGCACGAGAGAGTCCTGGATCCAGTTCCTCCTTTGAGCAGCAGAACTGAATTTACTGGTTGAGAGCCTTGGGCCCACTGTGAGAGGATAAATACACAGCAGAATACATTTGGAAATATTTTGCTAGTTAAATGCTGAGGCATATAGAGTTTAATTCTAGGCTTCAGGGGATAATTAATGGTTCAGTTTGACCAGAGTTGCTTTCTTCAACTGCTTTTTATCTGTCCTGCTCCATATATTCTTAAAGTCTTTTTAAAAAAAAAAACTATTATCTTGAAACAAAATGCAAAATTTAAGGAAAAAATTAGTATTTTGTAAATTATTTGGGGATGGAGACAAGGCATATGTAAGTCACAGTCGTGATACCTTACTTGTTTCACAGTTAAATTTCTATTGTTTAAATAAACAAAATGCTACAGATCAAGATAGAAAGAATGCTCCAATGATAATGCATTTAGAGTACACCTTTGATCCACTGAACTACAAGGCCAGAACTGGACACAGGACTCCAGGTAAGGCCTGACCAGGGCAGAGTAGAGAGGGGGGTTCACGTCCTTTGACCTGCTGGCTATGCTACTTTTATTGCACCCCAGGATCCCACTGGCCTTCTTGCCCACCAGGAAACACTGCTGGCTCATGGCAAACCTGTCATCCACCAGGATCCCCAGGTCCTTCTCCACACAGCTCCTCTCTAGCAGGTCATCCTGTACAGATACCTGTGGTTATTCCTTCCCAGGTGCAAGACCCTACACTTGTTTTTATTGAACCTCATCTGGTTCCACACTGCCATTCAGCTCTCCAGCCTGTCCAGGTCTCACTGAATGGCAGCACAGCATTCCTGCGTGTCCGCCACTCCTCCCAGCTTGGTATCATCGGCGTACTTGATGAGGGTGGACACATCTCCCTTCCTTCCATTCCCTTATGCCCTCTATCCCCCAATGTGTGGAAATCTCAAGAAAGCACAGAACTGGTCCTCTGAGGTCTGTAAGGTCAGCTGACAAATAAAACACTGATTCTGATATACTCTTTTGTTTCCTTCTCTCTGAATTATGCTATAACTTCAAATATCTTTTACTTAGTAGGTAATGACTAGAATGAGGATGATTTTAAACTTTTGTTGCTATATTCTAAATCCATTAAGGTCAGAGCAGGGATAGATTCTGTAGGCCTTTAAAAACTAGCTCTGTGATGGTCTATCTTTGGTGCATTTACAGTATTATGCCTTTCTTTACTGCTTCTACCTCAACACATAGTTTCACTTAAGGGGATAGAATCTGTGGTTTCACTCTGTTCCCAGCCTTAGCTATTAGAATCATAGAAACATAGAATCACTGGGGTTGGAAGAGATCTGAGTCCACCTTTAGATCATGTCCTTAAGCATGACATCTACATGCCTTTTAAATGCCTCCAGGGATGGACTTCACCACTTCCCTGGGCAACCTGTTCCAATGCTTGATAACTTTTAGTAAGGATATTTTTTTTCTTTCTGATATTGAACCTAAATCTCCCCTGGTGCAGTTTGTAACCATTTCCTCTCATCCTATCAATTGCTACCCGAGAGAAGAGACCAACCCCCAGCTCTCTACACTCTCCTTGCATGTATTTGTATTGTGTGACACTATCCATTACAAAGGCTGTAGAAGTATAAAATCTGTATTTAAAAAAAAAAACCACAACGGAATGACTTTGAATTTATATTTTCATTGCAGTCATTTTCAGAGGAAATTTATCAATGATGAACTGAAAGTTCAAGTGTGCTTTCAGTTGTATATAAACATGGCTTCTGATCCTTCCACTTGTGCACTATTAGAGTACCAGCATCCATGTTTCTTAGTATTTTACTGTATTTACCTTTTCTTTATCTTTTTTTCTACATGTGGATGACTGCTATCTGCAGTGCTGCTACTCTGCTAAATCACTGGCAGTGTGGTTGTCTGGCCAGGACTAGTTATACTTGTTTGGTTAGGTTGTTGAGTTTTGTGTGGACTTTTTGTTGAGCTGTGTTTTTTTTTTGTTGTTGTTGTTGTTTGTTTTGTTCTTTTTAAACATTGTTTATGTATCCACAATCTTCAGCTCCCTTACATACAAACATTAGAGATGACACTAAGTTCTTGCTGGAGCTGGTTCTGGCAGCTTTTGACATATAGTAATTATGCTTTTTTAATTGAACTAGTAAGGCTGTGAAATTAAACTGGGTGAATGTTTTCTCTTTCTATCAGCCTTTCAGGATTACTAGGAAGGATCCTGGCATAGCATGTAAAGCAGCCACACAGAGAGTTGTGAGGAAACACAAACCATCTCCCAAGGAAGCTTGAATAGACTAACAACTTGGAAAGGAAGAAATTTGTTGTTGTGGCTCTGAATTGGGTTATGAAAAATCATGTTCTATAAATCATTGCCAGTGATGAGGGGAAAAAGGGGCACTGGTTTAATTTTTAGTCCCAACATTTTTATTCAGTTTCCTACTCTAAAACGTTATCCTGAGAGTCATGGCCCAGCAATATTGTGAAAAATACACCTCAGTAATGTACCCAGTATACCAAATAATAACCTGCCATGTGTAAGTCCCTGCTTTTTAGACAGAGATGATCTTCTCAAATCCTTTAGTAACCTGCTCATGCTGTTAAGGATGTGCCCTGCTGTCAGTTAACCAAATCTTCCATCTTGCTTTAAACTGGGCCTTTCCTCCACAGATTTCAGTATGAATTTTGCCAAATTGAAGGCTAAAGAAGTACTTCATGACAGAACATATTTATGGATTTTATTCTGAGGAAATCCTGTACATGAACTAGGAGTGATTGCTGTAGGTAGTAAGGGACTGGCATCCGGAAGATATCGCGATGTACGGGAAGATGGGTCCCCCTCTCCTAATAGCCAGTAGCACTTAGTTTATGATGTAAGCAGACGGATGTGACGTTGTAACCCCAAGCCATAAAAGGCCGTGTTCCATACCAATAAATGCCATTTGCCATCCACCACATTGGTGTCTGTGAGCAAATGTCCCGAGTGGCCAGGGGTTGGGGTTAGAGTTGTTAGAGTTGGCTGCCGTGCCGTTCCTGAACCAGGTCGCCACGCCAATAAAGGCAACAGATTGCAACAGAGCAATCGCACAGAAAAGCTTGGACTGACCATCTAAGAAAAAAACAATCCAAATCACTACATTTTCAGAGTTAAATGACCACAAGATTTGAATATCTTCTTTGAGCTCTCATCACACAAGTGTTTACATTCATTAAAGTGACCTGAGATGGCTTAGCCTCAGGCGTGTGACTGCTACTCTTATTTATAGAGCAGTCCCAGTGTGCCTACTAAATATTTGCTAAATATTTAAACATGCTTCACAGATTCATAGAGCTTAAAGCCAGCCAGGACCATTAGATCATTTTTTCTGACATCCTGTGTAATGCACAGCAGAAAGTCTTAGTCGGCAACTCCTACTCAGGCCTTTGTTTTGGAGCTGAGGTAGCACAGGTGGCTTAATGAGACATCACATTCTGATTTGAATACACTGAACTGTACAAAGTCCACTACATTAATTGGTAGATTGTTCTAGGAGCTAATTTCCCTTGCTATGAAAAAGCATGTTTCAAATAGTCTGAAGCAGACTAGCTTTAAAAAAATACCCTAAAAAGTACTTAAAAAGGAGCTGGCTTGTTAAACATATCGTAAGGAAGGACTCCAATGAGATTTTGGAAGATGATTCAAACACAACTTTGTAAAACGTTGAGACTGAATTTCAGGAGAAGAAACTTTCCCTTGTCTACTTAGAGGTCTGCAATTGTACGGACATCTTAAATTTCACCTAAAACTTCCCTAAGCAGTTATGTGCTTCCTTGTGCTATGTCAGTTCCTGGAAGTGCTGCTTTTGCAGCTGAGCTTGTTATCTATAAGTACTATTTTTCACTTCACAGGCATAGAGATGTGTTTGGGTTAGATCTTAGACACTGTTTAATTTAGAATTAAATGTACTAACTTGCTTTGCTAACAACTTTACTTTTGAAGAAGGGACGAAGGACTGATAAAGAGCATGCTTTGCTAAAAAGTATCTTGAAGAAGAGCTGAAAAACTGATACAGAGGAAACATTCTGCCAGAGAGGCCTGAAGTCAACAAAAATTGGCAGTAATTAGGAGAAATATAAAGGTGGCAGGGGGAGTTCGAACTACCCACCTACTTACAGGACTATGCAAATGACACCACACACACACCTTCAGTGGGCATGTGTGCTAATTTGAGTATGCTTGACCAATAATAGATGATACAGTAATTATTACCCAATTGGTGTAAATTTAGGCAGGTTTTTCTAATCCTGTAACAAGATAAATATGTTGTAAATTCTGTGTGTGGTATGATACTGCACACTGGGTATCAACTCTTACTTTTGGGACACAAGAAGTTGATCAGCAGAGTGCGCTTGTCCTGTACAAGGCCAGTTTAGAAGCTGAAAATCCAAACACACTGATGGAGGGATCAGTTAGGTATGGAGTGTCCTTGTGTCCACAGACAGGACTGTTCTGTTAAAAAAACAGATGGTAGTGGCAGATTTCAGTACATATCAGTTTAGTTTCTCTAGTTCACAACCCTTTCCTGATAAGGTATCAGCTGTGGGTCTCTATGCTGGTGCTGAAAGTGCTATACACTGAGGCACACCTACACTTTTAGAACAAAATGCTAAAACTGTGAAGTTGTGATTAAAATAGATAATAAATGATTTAGGGGCTGCATTACTTCTCAGGAGGGCACAAAACTGCCAGCAGCATTGGCAGAAATGGGAATTCCATGTACAGTAATAAAGCATCTGTAATAAAGCATCTGTATCTCTTTGTATCAGCAAGTCAAGTGGCAAGTATCTCTCAGAGCCATGCCAGTGTAATAAAGATAATATATCAACTTAAGAGAGATGCTAAGTTCTTTGAAAATAATTGTAGAGTTGGCAAGCAGTAGTTTTTACTCTATATTGCAAAGAAATAAAACTGTGTTGTTTTGGTTTTTATTTTTCTCTTTCTCCCTGCTGTGGTGCATTTAAGAAATTAAATGCAGAAATCTACTCCTTATACACTATTAGGTTGGGAAAATTGTGACTGCATATGGGAACAAATTCCAGAAATAAAGGATTCTACCTAACAATTTACGATGGTTAGATTGCTCACCTTTTGTATTTCCAACAAATATTTCTGGACTAAGTTTCACATGCAAGGAAGTTCTTGACAGTTCTATATTTTTAAAAAAGGTCTGTTTGTCTTTATTTGGGTTACATGTTTCTCTAGCAGAAGAAAAATGTGACTTTCTAGCTCAATTTCTTGCACTTTATAGAGGACTGTTCCTGAGCTTGCATCTAGATCACTGCTTCACATTAATCTCTTCTATCTGTCTTTTATAGCTCTATGTACACAGCCCTGTATAAAAGGCAAATAGATATTAAGTTTTTAAAACCAGGTAAACAGATAATAGGATGTTTCCAGAGCAGTTTCAGGATAAGAGAGAAATTGAACCTGGTAGTTTATTAGGTCTTTGCAAACCAGCCTTTCACATTTTGTGGACCTCATAGCTGTTAAGTGGGAAGCTTATGATGAGGCCCACATATCCCAGAACCAAGATCTTCTGATGCCATATTACCCTGGCAGACTTAGGCTGTTGCTTTCTCACCTGCTGTTGACCTGAGCTGAGTCTCCTTGCAGTGTATTGACACAGTGAAAACTCAGTAACTGAAGTTATTAAGCAGATATTCTTTATTTTCAGTGCTGGGTGTGTATAGGATAGTTCTGCCCAATACACACACCAAGGAGAAGGGATAGGCTTGAAATGTTAAGCACTGGTTAAAAATGTGTAACACTCCATAAACTTTTATTTGCTTTTGATATCAGTATGATGATTCCTAAAGCTCGTTGGCAGAGTCATGCTAAAACCACATTCCAACTGTCAGATGGTGCCAGGAAGAGAAGCATATTAACGATCATAAGCTTGGAAATCATCCACTTACTCAGAAAGTCATCCGAGTCGGTAGTGGCCACCTGTTCCTTTTAACACTAGAGGGAGGCATCGCCTTAAAGAAAATATAAAGGCTTCTAAATCATCACAATTTTAAACGATTTATGTGCCTTGGAAGGGAACAAAACACTGATTTCTTTTTAAAGCCTCTGTTTTTATTGGAATACGTTATGGGAGGCCTCATTTGTTGCCCAGAATGCTCTTGGCCAGAGCGAAATTCAACCTTCCTGTTGAGACAGGCAGATTCAGCTCATGCTGCTCTGCTTTGTCTTAGCTGTGCTCTCCTGGGACACCCTTATGCACAGGGCCTGGAGGTAGTTCAGCCTCTATAAATAGCTCATTGCTGAATACTTGTGTGAGCAGATTTTGAAGGCTGTGCCAAAGGATAAGAACTGTGTTGGTTTAGTTCACTTTAGACTGACACACTCAAGCAGATTTCCCAGTCTGGCCTCAGTTTGTACTCAAAGCTGAGGCCAGGAAGATGAAATATATCAGTGCCTCACTCTGTATTTATTTCTCCCTAATTGCAAGCCTATAAGTAAAATAATAAGGATTGACTTAATGATAGTGGGATGTAGGGATGGTTGTGGTCCCTGAGGAGGGTTTCCCTCTCCTCTATTACACCATTAGCTCCCCCCATTGCAGTGTGGAACCTGTACCATATAGGAAGCAGATAGTGCACAGCTCCCTCCTTCATGGTAGAACTGCTTTCATATCAGTAAATGGCATTTTTCTAGGTTGCGGAAAAAGACTATAGAAAAATGTGAATAGTTATTTGAGGGCTCCACAGCAGTAACCTAGAATGACAGAAGGTGCTCTAAGATAGCTGTGATAAAGGTCTTGGGAGATAGGTCTCTTGTCAGAAGGTGCAAGTTGCAGACACTTCAAATAGATTATAGGAATTTAATAGAATAATTAAATGTGTGTTAGAGCTATAAAATCCCCGTTTAGAGTCACTTAAGCTCTTCCATGAATTTATCCTTTAGCAAGTTCCAAACAGTGCCTTTCATCCTTTTGGCATCACTTAAAAAGTCCTGAGTCTCTGATGAAGTGGTACTTGGTCCACTGCTCTTATTGCATCTTGCTGCTCCAGCTCAGCCGTATACTGCTTCTAAGGAACTTTTCACAGTCTGTCCAGAGTTTCATTCTGTGGAATCCCTTGGACACCTTATCATCAGTGATTCTTACCAAAGGCCTTGAGATATGTTTTGTTAAACAGCTAGAAGAAAATTGCAGTGAGAAAGCTGCTGATGTGGTTCGTTTTGCCTTTCCAAACACAATCTTGCAGATCTGTAGTTATTATAGCAGAACTCTGCTTAAATCAAGGAAGATTTCTCAAGGTGCTATTTAAGACTTCCTGGTTTATGCTGCAAATTGTTAATCAGTCCATGACAGCATAAATAAAATTAAAGGGTTTAATTAAAACTAATGAATGAGTGAATGGAGAATAAACAGCATGTTCCACTTGCAGAGCACTGGTGCTGTGAATAATTAAAATGTCACAAAGTAGAAGATGTCTTAGTAAAAGTGTTGGAGCTGCAAAAATAGAGGCCCCTGATCCTTGGTAGTTTGGGAAGGTTTTGCTTTTTAAGTTGGTTGAAATAGGTTTATGTAGGTTGGAGGAATGATACAAAAAATACGCAACTTTGATTTTTTATTAGCATAGAGTCAAAATTGGAAGCTTGGTGCCAAACAAACCCTGCTGCCTTTTTTGATCAGTCTGCATTTTTGGATCAGTGAATATCTAACTGTTTTCATACTATTACTTAATCCTAAATTCATATCTCCCATGGGATTACTTTCTTCCTTTGACTCATCTGTGGCTGTATTCTTGCAAAGTAAACATGTTATTACAGGCTATTACATTGTTGTTACTTGTTAATGTTCATCTACTCAAAGCACAGGCATTCTTTTGATTTAAACCCAAGCCTGAACCACAGCCTGAACTGGATCTGCCTTTGGCTCAGGTTTAATGTATGTGACATGAGCAAATAATAGGCCAAGAACATAATTTTAGCTGGACTGTTTTAAATAGATCTAGGGGGCATGAGGTGGGAGTCAGAAAGATGAGGCCAAGAGACTGATCAGACTGTTGTAAATTAGGGGATTACAGATTATTCTGAGAATATAATTTCTTGGAATAAAATGAAAACATCTTCCAACTTGCTGCTTTACAGCATCTTAGTATTGTCTATACCACAACGTGTTTGATACAGTACCCTCTGTGACCTGTTCAGAGGCTGCCATTTTCCTTCCCCTCAGCTCTGGACTTTTACCGAGAGCTCCTGACCCCATAACATCTTCTGAGGCAAGGAGCCTGTTGGAAGATGAAATGGGATCTGGATAAATGTTCTGAGTAGTGACATCACTGATTAAACAGTAATGCCCCTGCAGTCCCGTTTTCTGTGTCATAATAACCCAAGGTGAGCCTCAGTGAGAGACATTGCTCAGTGTAGGGGTTTAACTACATGTATTGAGAGGTTCAAAAGGTGCTATACCTCCATCAAGTGCCTTTAGAGGCCATGATCTAATGATAGGCAGTTTTGGATGCAAGTTAGAGTAGGGTGAAAAGCTGAAGAATATCTGTGAGATAAGTGGTTATTCTGTAGCATAATCCTACCTCTGTATCATGTAATTTCTTAAGATGGCTAAGAAAATAAATTTACCTTGAGAATTTCCACCAATTTATCCTGGTAATTAAAGACCAGAAGAATAGTGCAATTTCCAGATGGCACCATGGAGTCTTGCATGTCCAGTCTGGGTATGCAAAGCCTCACTACTAACAATATCTACAATACATTCCCTTTCAATGCTTGGCTGTCTGTTTAGCAGAAGATCAGACTAGATTATGATAATGGTCCCTCTGAGCCTTAAACATTTATAAAGGAATGAGTAGACTGCCAGGAACTCAAGTGATTTCTTAATGTTAGACTAAATAGCATTTAAAAGTATGGCATAACCCTAATGGATTTGCCATTGGGTTAAAGCTTTGGCATTATGAATAGCATGGAGAAAAAAGGTATCTCAAAAGTGCTTTTTCCTCAGAAGAGACTTTTGAAAAATATGGAGTTATTATTTTTTTTACGTGTATGTTTTTGGCTTATTTTGGTCAAAAAAATTCAAGTATTTTGGAAGCAAAGCAATGAGAGTCTATCTAAAAAAACTCCATAATTCCCCCTGAACCTTATTTTGGACGTGTTTAAGTTGAAGGATGTTATACTGAAGAAAATGTAGGCCTTTCAGCATGCTGCACATCCTATATATAATCAAAGCAGACTAGACCTTCTGGTTCACCCTACAGAATTAGGTGTCCTGATTACCCAGAAATAAATAATAATTAATAACTGATAATTTGATAATTGGTATGGCCAATTCCTTACATAAATTATGCTGATTTATGTGAATACTTATACTTTAATTGCTATATTTATAATTAACTACAAATTAAAAATAATCACAAGTGCAATTGAGAAAATATGTTCCCATGGTTTACTTTATGATTCATTTTCAATTAAAGCATTCGGTACTCATTTTCAACCAACCAGGGCTTGTATGATGCTTCTGGTGACATCACTGTAAATCTGGGGTGACTTTCTTATTAAGCCAGTGGCATTACTCCAGATTTACACACATCCAGTCAAAAGCAAAATAGACTCTGGCTAAAGCATTCTCTTCTTTTCCAAGGAAATTGGTTTAATCTGTAATGAAATGTGTCAGGGCAGCCTAGGGTAAGCCTAGTTATTTGGCTTCATTGAGGCTTTTTGTGTGGATGAATGTTTTTATATTTGAACCATTTATTTAGTAGAAATCCATAAGCAACCTTCCATAGGCTTCACTGGAGCAGATCCAGGCTCTGTAGAGCCTCTGTTAAGAGGCTTTTCATTGCATCAGGATGCAGTTAAGGTTATGAACATTTCTTGGGCTTTTCATAAGCAGACATTAAAAAACTTGTATTTCTTACATTCCAGAAGCTGCCAGATATGTTTACAATGTAGCTAGAAAAAGGAAGGTATGAGATGTTTGGGACTCTATCCATGTTTGTTTATTTTTCAAGAAATAGGTCTGGTGTAGCTATATTCTCTTGCTGTATACATTAGCACAATATTTATTTCCAAACATGGATCAATCAGTTACCTCATCTGTTTATTCTCTTAGTTACTTGTGAAGTGATCAAAAGCCAAAACTTCAGATTGAGAATGAATTCCTCAGCGAATAGTCCCATGTTTTAAACTCCAATTTATTTGGTTTAATACTTGCTACACAGTAGGGTTTATGGTGTATAATTCTGGGATGTAGGAGCTCTGTTTTTTATTTGCCATCTGGATAGGTATGGCAAAGCAGAGCAATTCAGGGAACGTAGCAGGAAGTAGTAGGAACAAATTAGGAAGTGTGAGAAAGTAAATTCTGCATTAAAATATGACTTTGCTCAGTCTATTTAGGATGTTGGCACACCCCTTCCCCATTCCTGTATCTTGCTGCGAGAATAATATAAAGTAGATCTAGGAATGGTTTACAGAGCTGGAGATCTTTATCTGATGGGTTCTTTGCATCCTTTGCATCCTTTCTTTGTAAGGGAGTAGTAGCATGATGCAATTTTTCCCATACCATCAGGTACGCTGGTTGATACTCCCAGAAGCATCTGCCTTGCTGTGTATCAGTATCAGTGCTGTTCAGCATGTGAGGGAGCAGAGTGCTCCCAGAAGTGCTGTATGAGGGTAGGTGGCAGCACCATGTGTGCACTGTGAGGAGTGATAAGGTGTCCAGGGGTAGGATGCTGACACACAGTTGGGTATGCTTTCAAGTTTCGTCAAGTAGTGATCCTAAAGAATTGTCCTGGGAGAGTCCACAAGATGAGCTTATAGTTCCTGCATCAAAAGGAAGCTTGCAAGAATTTTTACAACATATCCATGAACAACCACATAGGAAAGAGGGTATTTTTCCCTTGGTTGAGTAGGATCCACCATGGAACTGGTGCTTAGGGAAAACTTTGTGTTCTCTGACTGTTTTGGATGAGGATAAGCTGCTTCACAGACCTTTTCCTTGTCAAGTAGCTGGGGTCAGCATTCATTTATAACCAGAAGTATAATGAAAAAATTGTTAAAAAGCAAAATTTTAAATATCAAAGCTAAATTTATTACAATTAAATCAGCCTAAAGAAACATTCAGAACCCATGTAACACATGTCACATACAACTATGATATACTCAAGCCTGGGACAATACTATGTAAGGAATAACCTTCAATTTTTATATCTGGATGATGAATAAAAAGAACAGTAAGGATAATCACTGAGGTAGGGGTCCGGAATTGCTCAGAAATCTCCATCCCAACTATGTAATTGGAATTGCCCTTGTTGCTTGTAGAATTCATCTGATTCTAGACTATGTGCCAGAGGCCATAGAGACATGCAGCTGTGAATCAACTCCAATAACTAGAGTAGAATCAATACCTAATTCTATAAAGAAATCCTCTTAAAAAGGACAGGAGACAAAAGCTGGGATTAATAGAGACTTCCAGTGTACACCTCCAACTGCACATCAGAGAGCTGTCAGTATCCCTGATATAATTTACACCACATCAAAAACACAAACCTCAGCAAGTACAGAAAGTGAAAGCAATTTTGGGATGATCTGTGCTAGAGCAATTCCCTCCACAATAGGTCTAAGCTAACCCAAACTGATGCTTTTTACACAAATGATTATAAATAGAAGCCAAAATTTTGTCAGACCAATAGTGCAAAGTTAACATATTGGCCCCTTGGTGTCATTTGAAGAAAATTAATGCAGAGGGCCAAAGAGACGGAGTCTGCAATATGTAATGCTCTGGAGACATAGCTGAGATTTTGTTCCTAGTGTAGCAGAAATAAATGCTCTTGGCAAGTCATACGGGAGAAATAAGACATATGCATAAGCAAGATTAATCAGTAAAGCCAGTGTCTATCTCATGAGTCATATCTGCCATCAAAAAGGCATAGGTTGTTGCGTGTTAAATTTGTGCTACTACCAGAAAGGAATAATAACAAAGAATTTCTTGTGCAAATTATGCTGTAGATTTGGAGAAGATACAAGCACTAGTGAGAATGAGGACTGGTAAAGAAGGTGGGGGTTGTGGTGGTGATGTGTGCTTCTCTTTCTCAATAGAAAGCTGAGGGTAGAATCACGGCCCAAGCAAAATCAGTCACAATGCTCCTGTGGCTTCACAGGACCAGGTTGTGCCCATGGTTTGTGCATACTGGGCTACGGTGGAAGGGTTGATTTTCTCAGCATGTACACAGATAAACACTGAGAACTAAGTGGGAGTGTCAAGTGACTAAAGAGTCTGATTCTCTCTGCTGAAAATGCTAGATCTGTTAAATCAGAGGCAAAGGAGTTTTCCCTTGGTGATGGTCAAATAAGCTTTTCCAATACTTTTGTGAGCAATTGAATAATTGGGGAACCAGTTGAATAATGGTGGAACATGCTGAGCTCTCAGCAAGATCCAGAAGAGAGAACATCACCAGAAACAAGAGCTGTTCTTTCATGTAATGAGGCAGAAATACTTGGCCTTGTTTTAGTAAAATATGTGTTGAAGGGGAGCAGTGTTGCTTTAAGGATAATGATATGCCCAATTTATCGTTATAGGTCTGGTTGTGTTGCGTGCAGTGAACTATCACAGTTCAGATTTACAAATAATGAAATACACCTTCAGCCTGGTCGCATTCCTTGAACTACCACGGCTATCTTAAACGAGTTCAGTTGCATTCAATGAGAAGTAGCACAGCTTAATGAAGCTTAATGAAAGCTTAGTTTATTTAAGCTACAAACACACACAGATATTTTGGACTGCCAGTGATGAATTGACTGTCTGCACAATGCTTGTAAATACCAAGGTTCTTAACTACTAACGAGTTAAAAGATATACAGCAACTCTACGGAGATTTCTATGTTGCTCAGGGAGGCTCTTGGCATGACCAAGTGTTCAAATCTTATCCAAAGGTATCCCAATGAGGGGAAGAGAGACTCAGCCTGTCAGCTGAACCCAGGGGTCAGAATGGTATGTGATATCTTCACTAACACGATGGTATCTTCCCTAACATCCCCTCTGCCATACACTATTTTTATGTTATTTCTTATCTCTAAGGTGGAGCTTGAGTGACTCTAGTCATACATACCTTTGTTATGATTGTTGTAAAATTCTCTCCCTTTGTATTTAAAGGTGTGGACTAACAAAATTCAGAGCACATGCTCAGTGGGGAGTGGTTGCACCTTGGAGGTGGGTAGCTTTTTGGATGGAGGTGTGCTTTTGTATTTTAATGACCTAATGAACAAAGTTTCCTAGTGGACAGAATTTTGTCAAATATATGACAGGTTGTTGGTTCAAGGTAGCAAATATGCAGCTTGTCAGTTCCGTTTAATCTTCAAGTTTTTCTATTATCTCAAAGCTTGGACACAGGGTCTCAACTCCTCTCCATCCTCCACGCAGCTATCTCAGGGTTCGAATGTCAAGCTCCCTTGATGTTACCAACCGTCAAGACTGCCTTGAACTTATTGTGAAGAAAGGATGTTTAGAAACATTTGGCAATAAGGATGCTTGGCATATCAGTTGCTTACCACCCTGAAATGTTTCTTGAATGATGAACCTTTCTTTAAAATGTGAACTTAAGTTTAATTTCTAAGTTACCTCCAAGAATTATTCCACAGGCAGATGTGAATCTTCTTTATCTGTTTAGTGCTCTTTTCTTGCAGGTCCCTTCCACAGAACTTTTCTGAGTCTTATTTGAAAAGCTCAGTGGATCTGTAAGTCACCACCCTTGCTGTGAGCAAGGGAAGGAGGCACTGCTTTCAGTATAGCAGAGATGACTGTCAGTCAATGGAAAGACTGCACCTCTTCTTAGAAAATCACATTTTGAGCTTCTGCCCAGGACATGCAGCTCAGTGATGTTCCCACCTGGGCCCAAGTCTTAGAGCCACAATCTGGCTCTGCTAGTTTTGTGGCAGTGGTTGTCTAGGCAGGTTCCTCCAGGAGTGAAACACTTATATCTGTCCAAACTGAGTTAAAGTGAGCTCTGTAATTCAAGTCTGAAATGGGCTTATATCTTTGGGGAAATGATCACAGTGCTTAGGAGGAGAGTGAACAAAGAGTGGCCAAACAATGGCCTTCAGGACATGGCCAGACAGATGTCAAGTGTAGGGAATCCTGGCTACCAGGGCAAGACAGTGGGTGGATAGGAGTCTTCATTTAATTTCCATGGCAGGACTTGATGTGGAAAGCACAGTGAAAGAACATTTGTTGCTGTAGTGCTCTGTGTGAATAATGCTGTCCTGCTGCTTTTCAAGACATTTCCCCCCTTTGTTAAAGTCCATTTCTCATTTCAGAGCAGGAAAACCAAGCAGTACCCTAATACAGTTTAGGGGAATGGGGCAGAGGGGCAGTGGGGCCAGCTGGTGATGAGCTGGGTAGCACAGTGCCTGCAGCTGAGCACCCCTGGTCAGCTGGTCTGCTGGAGCCCAGGGCCATGCTTATGTTTCGGCTGTGGGCAGTGTGCCAGGCTCTCCGAGTGTGCATTTACAAGGCACCAGTGCCCAGTTTATTGGGATGTGAGGGGATGCTTTATGAGCACTGTGCCCAAAACGTCGTGCAGATGGAGCTTTTTAAAAGCAGTGAGAATTAAGGGTAGCTCTTGTGTGCGTGGGAGCTGTTCATGGAGGAATGTGCTAGCTGTCCTGCTGCTGGCTCATTCGTGTTCAGTATCTTAAATAGAAAGCACAGAATAGATGGACTGGTTGTCAAATGCATTGCTAGATAAAAGAAACAAAGATGGAGTTAAAGGTGAAATTGTGTATTAGTCATTTAAAGGTTTAAGTCACATTGTAATTATCTGTGCAGTTCCAAGAACTTCTGAATACAGATCATATTGACAAGACAATCTGTCATGTTAGGAATGTGTAATTAAAACATTTTTGCCTTCAAGTGATTGGGATGAAAACCTGATAAAGATTATAGCTTTAGGCTGAAAAATTACTGTCCCCCAGCTCTGCAAATTGTGAGATTATGTGGTTAATGAATGGATTTGTGCAGTGAATGAACGTGCTAGCTGCCCTGACGTTTATTTCTCTGCTCCACTCTGCTCCTTGAATGGAAGGAGGGAATGAATGGATGTGTGTAAGTACTGATAAACTGCTTCTGGAGTCTGTGTATAGAGCAAACACCTTGGGACAAAGTACTTACCCTGTGTTAGAGAGCTTGGTGCCTTGTACCTCCCTGTTTTCTGGTCCAGCTTTTATGTCTCATACTATGAGACATCCTCTGCTCCGCAGCTGTCATAACACTTGCGAACCACCCACTCTTCACAGGAGCAATTACATGTAACCTAACCCCTTGCTGTATGTGCAAGCTGATCTCTCCCACTGCCCTAACTCAGGCTCTAGAATCCCTTTGTTTTGCACTGCTGTCACCTCTATAGCAATCACAGCAAACCAGCTTCATTATTTTCCAATTTGTGCTCTGGTCTCTGAGACCTCAGACCTGCCAGCCTTCTCTCAGGGGAATTCCACTTAAGCAGCTCCTACAGGGTGCTGTCTGCTGGAGATCCCTTTGTCTGGCTCTTTTGGAGCAACTAACAGTCTGATTTATCTTTCTCATAATCATATCAAGCTATTTGTCTACCAGAATTTTTGCTTCTGATTTAATTATCTCTGTTCTACTCTGTGGCAGAAATTTGCTGCAGATTTTTGCTTATTCGTAATGATTTATTAGATCACTTGTTGCAGTTTACCATGGACTGCCTCTCCATTTCTGCACTGCCTCATCCCTTACTGTCTCCTGGGTCAGTTTGAATGGATATCATGGTGAAGAGATATGACAAAACCCTTCTCTATCCCATTAAGTTCAGTTAGTTTTTTATTGTTTCATCCAGCATTTTAGAACAGGAAATTTGCAATGGTGAGTAGACCTTTCCAGAGATGTTGGGGATGCAGTTGTTGCCACTGTTTACTTTCTCGGCCAGTGTCTGATTTGAGACAATGTTCTGATTTGAATGTTGCTTCCTCTGAACTTTGATGTTTTCATCAGCATTGAATTTAGCTATGAACTGGCTTCCTTATGGCTAGTAAGGATCTGAAATGCTGGTGTCACTTTGCAAAGCTGAACTCATATTAACTGCAGCAGTGCCTTTGCTGTGAGACTCTGAACCTCTGTTATGTCTGAACTATCACCAGGTCACTCTGACCTTGCTGGAGGAGGACATTGAGTGAGACCTTTCAACCTATTTGATTTCTAAAGAGCTCTTGGAGAGTATCATATGTATACTATGGGTGTGAGCTGTATTCTTGAGCCTCAGCTGAGCCACCTTCTTTAGGTGCAAGGACAGTATTAACTTAATTTTTATACTTTCATGGTGTTTCTAGTAAATGCAAGTGGCAATTAGGAAAAAAGTAGTGAAAAGCTACTTAATATTTCCTTCATGCCTCTCCAGCCAAAAGCATTAGCCAGCTCTAATAAGTGTTCCATAGGGAGTTGTGTTTCACCATTAAAAAAGTAGGATTCATAGATCAACCCTGAAATCTAAATTTAGGCATCTAAATAAAGATAGCCTAAAGATAAGACCAGCTTGGAGTAGAACTCCTCAAAACAGAATTCTGGAGTCAAAACCAGACTTTTAGAACAAGACAGCCATCTATGGGGCTGTTGGCAGAGTGTCACAAAAATAGAGGTGCTGAATTAGTGTAGCCCTCTTTTGTATTGAGATGCACAAAAAAATGCTGTTGTGTGCATGGAGAGGAAGAAGCCAAGGAGCTGATGGATTTGCTTAGCGCCCTATAGAGACAATGCCAGGTGCCAGTTACGTGGGCCTGGGATGCTGCTGTTCGGTAGGATGGACCTTCAAGTGAGGTGTCAGAATCAGAAAACATCAGTAGCTTTGTTGTGCTATGAATTCGTCAAACCTGGAGTGTGCAAAGGGCTCGGGTGCCTCCCTGCTCCCTGCAGGGCTGTATCGCAGGTGGGAATACCTTGTGCACATGGCTAGGGGAACTGCTGTCAGGAGATCTGGCCTTCTGAGGAGCTGAGTTATAGCAAGCAAAAAGATACAAATACAGCAGTTTTGGTTCGTTTTTTTTTTTTTGTTTGTTTGTTTTTTGTTTTTTTTTTTGGTGGTGGTGGTGGGGTTTTTTTTAAGTTTTTTTTTTTTCTGGCCAATAGATGGTGCTCTCCAGCTGATTTTCGTCTGGAGTAGGAGTTAGGTAAAGGTTTGAAGCAAGGTCTTTTAGAAAGGACTTTAACTCCAGGAAATTTTTTCTGAACTAGGTTGAGCTACCCAATAATGAAACTCTGAACAGGCTTTGGAATCTCTCTTCAGATGACTACTGGCTTGATTGACTAGGCAGATTTTTTTTTCCATTTGCACTAAGATTTTTTTTTAAACTTAAACAGTGGTTGAACAACAACAAACATTATTCCCCGTGTACAGTGTACTGCTGAGAGCCTGACAATTTGAGTCTTAAAGTAATGACCTAGTACCAAATAGGAACAGAGCATGTTCTTAAACATACTATCAACTAGGAACACAGCATGCTCTTAAGCTCCCTGAAGTCTTAGATTGTGACAAACTAGTGCAACCAGGTGGTAGGTAAATAAGAGCAGAATAGTTCCTTCCTGGCACTTTGGACCCTTGTATGGAGGATGGAGGTTCAGAGCTGTTGTAAGCTAATTGACATCTGTGCTGTGGTAGAACAGGGTGTTACTGTGCACACCTCTGCTGCCAACTGGGCATTTGCATCCTCCCTATGTGAGCAGTTCTCGGTGCTGTGGTTGTTGGATGAGGTAGGTCAGCTAAATGTAGACTTGGTAGATCAGCAAGCTGGTCCGGTCTGTCCCGCAGACACTCAGCTGTCTGGCCTACAGAATACAGGAGTATGTTGCTACTGTACTTGTTTGTTTTTTTTTCCATCAGCAGTCTGGGTTTATACTACTGTTATGCAACTGCCTCTCAGTTTTACCTAATTTTATGAAGCCTTCTCTGACAGTATTTTGGTTAAAACACTTGTTAAAAGCTAGTGTGTGTGTCTCCTGGTGGTCCTGCTCCTGGCTGTATCATCCCATCCCCTTCCTTCTGCCAATGCTGCTGTTTGTTGAGCCCATCAGTGACCTGATTCAGTTTGCTAATGCAAGTGAAAATTATCAGAGTAGAAGGTAAGAAAGACTTTTTCACTCTTTCAACAACAGTGAGCCTGGAAATTAGTTTAGTTTGCTGAGGGAACTGCAGCCAGAGTCTTCAGGAACCTGATCTTGTTCACACTGAGTTTGACAGCAAAATTCCACCTGATGTGGATGCTGCAAGGGCAAAACTCTGGTCTCCAGCCTTGCACATGTATATATGGAAAAGCCCAGGCATAGGTTATGTGCCTCCTTGGAGTTAAGCATACCAATATGTGCTTCAAATAGCTACCTGTTTTCTGCATATGTCACCTTTAGGAAAGCAATATTTTAAAGGACTCACAGCTGCTTACAGTAAGACAGTATATCACAAGGAAGAGATGTGTTGCATCAAAGACAATGCTCTGCAAATGCTACGTCTGAGATTAACTTCCCAGCTGTCTCTTGATTTACTTATCAAGGGCATGTGAGCTGCAACTTCCTTCTTTTACTCTTCCTTGTCAAAAGGACCTGTTTAATGCAAACCTAGGTAGTATGACAGGATGTTTCTTTATGCTTTGTTGGTGGTTTCTCTGGACAGCACTAACTTAAGTCACTCTATTGGATGTGTTGAGCACATCCTCCTGTGTTAGAGAAAGTATCCAATGTGTTCAAATTGGCAGGAGTTTCTTATTAACTCCCTTTCCACCAAAAGTGTTATCACAACGATCTAATGCATTTTTATGGGTATGAAATCTTCTCCTGATTACCGAGCTGAAGGGAACACAAGAGCAATTTGTTCCGGTTAATAACCAGGAGGCTTAACTTGGAATAAGTTGGAATGAAAGCAAGTGTAAACCAGATGCAGAGAGAACTGAATTGCAATCTATTGAAGAAGTTCTTGAGGTTTCTCATGCACATTTTTCTTCAAGAAGTTGAGAGTGCACATCAAATCCATGGGGCTTTGTCCTTCCACTGTGAAAGTACAGTTATGTGCTGCTGGGAAAGCCTTGCTTTGAACGTCGTGTGTGGGAGCAAATGAAGATGGTTAGATTGCACCGTTGTGACTCTGCGAAGGACTTCTCAAGTGGTTTTTTAGAGGGTTCCAGATGAGCACAGGCTATTGCTTTTTCTTTTTTAAATCCATGACCAATAGTGAAAGCTCTTATGAAGACTATCTTGGGTTTTGCAAGACTTAATTTCTTGTTCTTATAGCATATGACAACTAATTAAATCAGAGGAGTCATAAAGATTTAAACCTTTGTTCCATCTATCTGCAAAAGTAAGAGATCACAATGAAATAAACTCATCTCTCATTTTTCCAAGATGTTGTCTACTTTTTTCATTACCAGGTTTACATCCATCTGATTCCCTGGTGATGTCCTAGAAGTAACTGGAATGACTCAGGGACCAAGAACACAAGTTTATTGAAGAGGGGAAATTCTCTACACTGCCAAGTCTTGCTTATGTGATGATTTCCATAGCATCAGTCCTGAAAGAATTTAAAGCATGGAGTCTTGCTAGTGGCAAATCTGCTCTTAGTGCAATTGGCATATTGGTGGTTCTGTTGGCTGTAACTGAAGATTGATCTGAGACACAAGGATGATCACTGTGTAGATTCAGCAATTTATGGAGGCTCAGATCATCTGTTCAGAGGCAGATGTTTGCAACAGTGTGTAGGCCCAGAAGCTAGATGGTGTGGACAGCTGACTTGGAGTTGCATCTAACAGCAGCATTTCTTTAAGTATTGGATTAGTGCCAGAAAAGGAACCCCGGCTCTGCTTGTCTGAGCAGCACATAGGACCAGTGCTTAGCTCTGTGTATTTTTGCTGTTACCTTACAAGTTCACTGGTGCTGCTGTTTTTTGTCAAGAAGTTTAATACATCCCAGATCAGCCCTGCGGTGTCGGGGTACTGGAGGCTGTGTGTCCACTTTGCAGTGTTTATGTCTCTGAAGCTGAGTGGGTGGTAGCCATAAGAAAGAGCCTTCACTAAAATCAGGGTGGTTTTATTTTTCTCTGACATACTTCTTTCTCACAACAGAGTCTAAAAGCTCCTCATAGGAAGTTTGTTATGAGGCATTAGGAGACAGGTTTTTCTGTAAACCTCAGACTTTACAGAACTCCACACAATGACTGTCACAATCAGACTAAGGATTCTACATGACTTTACCTTCCAGAAAGCTGTGTGTTAGCTAAACAGCCGATGCTGTAAGACCAGCATTTCATTTTCTGACACATTCTCTTCATCAAGGATAATGTAGCTACTGGTCTTGACAGCCCAATCACATGGTGTGGTCTAGACAGCACCCCAGATCTCCATGGACACTGTTAGCTCAGATCCTGTGTCAACACACAAGGATTTATTGTGACCAACAGACATTTTGTTTAAATGTCATGTTTTTTTACTAACCAGGTGGGAATGACCAGAATTACTTGGCTGCTATAGATCATCTTTCTGCCAATTATTTGAATGAGTTATAGATATTAGCAGGCCTGCAAAAGCAGTGGTTAAGCAGAGCTTTCTTTCCTCCAGTTCATTAAGCCATTTAGTGTTGCGTTACTCTCCAGTTCACATCAGACCTATAATAGTTTGATCATTTCCATTTGTCCTTCACTGAGACACAAAACAACCATGTCTTAGTCACCATTAGAGGTTCAGGCCATAATAATTATTTACAAAAGAAACATAGATCCAGGCAGTGGAGCTTTAGGATTGCTATGGGAAAGCAAATTTTACAGTAAAGCCACTTCCTACTGAACACTTGAGTAAATCAGTGACTCAAGAAAGAGGCATCAAGAAAAAGGACCTGATTGTTCTTCAGTTCCTCAGAAGTCCCAGCTCCTCCAGGTGAGACCATGCGTAGAACTGTGATCCTTTCACTCATGCAGTGGCCCTTTCCCTTGTTGCATGTGCAGCACAGTGTGGGTGCAGAGACAGCGGGGGAGGGAAGAGAAGGAGGGTTAACATTTCTCTGTGGGCAGTCTGTGTGGGGAGGTTTTTCTTCAGAATGTGTAGTTGGCTAGTGAATGATACATGCTGTAGAAATGTTTCATTTCAGAAAGCTTAATAGATCACAGATTCTGTGGTGGTCCTGAAGATTTGTTTCCAAAATTGTATTTTCCCCACATCATCCACCTACTCTTTGTAAAGAGACCCAAAAGATTTCAGATAATGATGAGAAGCTGTCCACAGACATAGGAAATTAAATCTGTTAGTGGGACTTGCCTATTCTGATAAGGATGGCCTCACTTGAAGAGGTGTGGTAATTCTGTGTGGCTCATTTGATGAAATTGTTACGCTCTTTGCCTTTGGTCTGGCCTGGCTGGGGCACTCTGAGCAGCTAAACAACCAGGCTCACCCACACTGCAGCCTTTCCTGCAACTGTGCTTCACAGTTGTTTGGAAATAATTTTGTCTGTGAGTTCATCTTTAAGGTAGAATTCAGAGTGGAAGAAAAACACATGCAAGCTACAGTTGAGAGCAGAAAGGTCTCTGATACTGAGATCTGTGACACAGGTGTAGAGACCATGCAGTGTCCTAAAGTAAGGGGGGAGGCTGTCTTCTCCATCTTCAGTACAGTGACTCAGATTGGTGCTATATACATAACCCACCAGGGAAGTAAAAAGAGATATTCAATCATACTTTGTAGCATTGTATTAATGAGGTGCTTTCAATAGGGAAGAACAAGGGAAGGCACAGCTCAAACAGCCACTGACTACCAGTAAACTAGGAGACAGATGGGAAGTTAGTGCAGTCGATTGGACAAAACAGGGATAGCAGAAACTGTGAGGATGTAGGGAATTTTTTTAAGTTCAACATCACTTTTTCACTCCCTCTTTCCTTTTTCCTTTCCTCAGGTGTCAGTTCTACTGATATCACTTTCCAAAAGGAAATCTAAAGTTCAAGAAAACTGTATTTTCCAACAGTAGAACACTGTATAGGTACACAGCAGCCCTCCTGAACCTGCTACTTGACCCAAAAGCCGAAGTCAGAGTTGGATCACTATGAAGTTTTTGGTGCAAGCTGAGCTTTTCTTTTTCTTTTCTAAAAAGGAAGCAAGCCATTGTTCAGGAGGCAGTGGCTAAGACTTTTTACATTCAGTCCAGCACTCATGGAAAGCAGTGCGTGACTTGCCCCATGGTGACCGAGAGAAATAATGGAGAGAGGCATTTTTAATTGCAGAATGTTATGTCTCATATGTTTCAAACTGCTATTTTTCTGATATAACATAAATACTCTGTAGGGACAAGTAAGCTGTGCAATTTTCAAGTAAGATTAATCAACATCCTTTGCTCCTACTCACTGAGCCATTCTTCACCCTCACAAACACCATGCGGTTGCAATCTGCTCCTTGAGTTCATCCTACAGTTGGATCATGACAAGTCCTGAACCTGCAGTACATCACTAACTCTGGCAGCATGTGGGTAAAAATGCTCTGAGAAACTAAAGCACAGAGCTAAAGGAAATGCCCTGGTTTTGTTGCTGGGGAAACCACAGTGCTGTTTAATCTGCCATTTCCTAAATGGTGAAGTGGTCAGCTGTGACCCAAAATTATTGTCATCTGGAAGGTTTGAGACACTTTACTAATACTTTACTAAGTCCGGTGTCTGAACTGGAAGTGAAGGGTATGTGATGCAAACTGGATCTTCTTGGGCTTAAGTATGAGCAGAGTTATGACAACTGAACTGGAGATCATAGATCAGAGGATGCCAGAAGGGAATGCAGCTTTTTGATGCAACTGCCTTCAAGATATCCACAGTTTGACCTCTGGGAGAGGACCTTGGCTAAGGTGTACATGGTCTCTGTGAACATAGAACAAGATCAGAAAGGCCAGGCAGGCCTCGTCTACATGTTGGCAGGGTGAGGGTAGTGTGGCTTTTTCTCTTTCAGTCACTGGGACAAGCATCCTGCATGGTTTAACTTCACAGTGGCTGAGCTGTATGTGACTGAAAAAAATAAGATACGGCTTTGAGTGAAAGGGCAAGACACAGTTTAGACCTAGGTCGACTAAACCAGTAGCTGCTTCTGTTGCACTAGCTATGTTTGCAGCTTCCTAGGCACTGAGCAACCACTCAAGACTTAATAGAGGTGGCAGAGGTCAGAAGCTGTTTGGAAAGCTCTGAGGCTGTCCTGGGCGGTGGTGTGAGACCCAAGCATGCATGCACTCACGCACACATGCTGGCCAGCATGCTACAGTATCTCCCAAAGGGCTGTGCAAAAAATAACTTGAAAAAGGAAATGGTGTTGTTAAGAATATTTTCGGAATGCAAAATAAACTTTGGTCCAAGAAAAGGTATTACTTTGGAAGGAAGCCAGAAAGCAAAAACATCCATGACCTGCAATGACCACAGCTTCTTTCTTTTGATCCTGGCTGGCTTCTAGGCTCCTCAGGGAGTGCAGCATTGGTTAAAGAGAAGACCATCAGCTTCTGTTCTTATTTATCTCTTCAGTAAAATCAGACTGTCAGGGTACTGGGCCTGAACAGTGCCTTGCACAGGTAAATAGAGAGCCCAGCATAAACATCCGACCTTGCACTTACAGGCACAGGCTTCCTTGTGGAGGGTAGGAGGAAGAGCGATGCAGAAAAATGTGTTCACTGAGCAAGAGCTAAATGTGTAAGATCCATCTCTTTTCCAAATACAAATTCACTATACTCATTCAAGGATATGGTTATTCTGGAGCCATTTTTATTGAATTATGTCAAAGCAATTGTCTTTAAGATTCAGAAAAAGGGGAAGCATTATGGGATTAATTCAGGAATTTTTCTAAGGAGTAAACCAATGTGTAAATGTTATGTAAGAATGTTCAATCTGCTTATGCTGCTAGAGTCAAATCAACAATGTGTCCTTGCAAATAGACCATTGTACCTTTTTTTTTTTTTTGTGGTCCATAGGATTCTTTCTCTTAATTTAACAAGTCTTATACAAAATCTTATCACCTTTTACTTAAGGGTGGGTATCCTGATTTTGTCTAGGACAGAGTTAATTTTCACAAGGAGCCAGCACAGGTGATCTGAGCTGGCCAAGAGCGTTTTCCATACCATGTGATGTCATAATTCCCATAAAGGGGGGGCTAGTTGGGGAAGGAGGCTCCACGTGGCTTCAGGATGGAGTGAATGCTGAGTGTTTGGTTGGTTGTCAGGTCAGTAAAGTGCTGATGTATTCTGTCACAGGTTCTGTTGAGAGAGAGGGGAACAACAGCAGCCACTTACTCCAGCCCCACTTTTTGCCTTTGCCCAATTTCTTCTCTCTGTCCATGCGTGGCTGTGTGGTGCTGAGATGCTTGGTGGGGCTGAACCATAAAAATGGAGGGTAAAAAATGCTTGCAAAGACTCTATCTGAGATCATAAGCAGTGTCTTTTGAGGGCAGCAGTCTTCCAAGTATGATGATGCATATTCTGTCTGTCTGAACCTCTCTCCTGTTCTTCCAGGTGGCTTTCACTGGAGAATAACAAACCTACATGAAGGCTAATGCTGCCTGGCAGTGGTGCCCACTAGTGGGTGCTCCATCTTCCAGTGCTTTTTGACTCGACTGCAATGGTCCATCACTGGAAGGGGTGCAGATGGCTTTTCAGAAAACCTGGATATCCCAGCTGTGAGTGACCTTTGCAAATGCAGACAGGTCACAGCAGCAGGACAGGGCTGTACCTAGTGGTCAGAAAGGGTCTGATGTAGTTAGAAAGGCAGATGGAACTAGTTCTAATGAGTATGAAATTTTAATAAGACACTTTTAAAGAAAAAACCTCACCATGAGAAGTCTCACCTCGATGACAAAGGTGGGCCAGGCAGAGTGTTTTCCTATCTGTGTTCTGGGAGTGAATGACTTTTCAGAGCCCTGACAAACAGTGCACACCCAATTTTATTGGAACTAATTAGCTGCCCATGGAGGAGTATGTTCAAAATGATGTATTCCTCTCGCTGAGCCCAAAGAGCTGCCCTTGTTTCACATCTGTGTCTGATTAAGCCTCTTGAACTTTAAAGCAGCTGTCTTACAGGTTCATTTTCTGTAGGAACTCAGGAAATTACTCAGGAAAGCCACTGACACTACCTACCACTTTCTGCCAGATCTCTTTCACTCATGTGAAGAAGTCTATTACCTGTAACCATTGGCATGTAGCATTGTCAATGGCAGCCTAGCAATTAGAGTGGAATTTATAAAGAATGATTAAAATAGTCCCTAAATGGTACCAATTGATGTGTATTCTCATAGTATATGAAGCAGTCCCCAAAGGCTATGACCCTTCCTTTCCACTGACAAATAATAAGGGATTCTACAAATTACATTGAGATCACAATGGGATTGATTAGGTGTATGGAAGATAATATATGAAGGAGGATGTAAAGTGATACTTACTTACAGGTCATTACTATAGCAAGGGACTTGATTGTTGTAATATTAACTCGAAAATGTTGGTATTGTTTTTTGCTGCATAAAACAGCCTTCAAAGTACTGCAATAATGACTTTCACTTTTTTATTCCATTTTAATCTAGAAAAAGATAAATGACTTTGAACAACTGAAGTTCATTCTTCATCTGATTATTTTCCTGATAAAAATTAATTGAAGGGCAAAAGGTGATTTCTTAAGTGCCTTGCCAACAACTATACAGTAATTACTTTCAAAGGGCATGCAGTCCACCAGTGTTGAGTTGAATGAGAATTTAGGGCTTCTGATGATCTTGGTTGACTCCTCCCTTTAATTCTCAATATACTGCTTTGTGCTATTATCTCATCAGATCTCAATGCTAAGCAAGAGTCAATTATGCTGAAATTTTGATAGGAAGCAGACAAGAACAGGTGTTTCTGGAAAATTTATTAAGATATTTTATTTATAAAATCAATGTCCCAGCAAAGTTCTATAGACTTTTCTTTTGCCCATCAACAAGAATGATGATGCCATTATTGTTGAAAGTTCCACTTTGGAACCACTTTGGAAAGTGGAACTTTATTGAAAGTGAAACTTTCAATACTAAAAGATAACTTTTCTCATGAGTTTTCTTGAATTCTACTCTCTGTAGTTTTGACAATGCTCTGAGATTCAGGAGACACAGATCAGAGGCCAAAATACATTTGCACAAAACATTGAACAAATGGATCAGAAAAGTAAATTTGTAAGAATCATGATAAAGTGACCACTGAATCTCTGATGGCCACAAACTGACCACACACAAGAGCTGGGCTCATTATATAAAGTGCTGTGCATATGCTGGCATATAAACTGCCAAGTTATCTAGAAATAGGAGTATGTGCTTCACGAGACATATAGCCATCAATATTTTTTGAATTGTGTTTTTGTTGTGCTTTCATCATGTAAAAACTCAAGTTAAATGAAAGGAAGTGACAAGAATATAAAGAAAAGTCTCATACGGGGAAATGTGACTCTAAAATTAAGATCCTCACAAGCAAGTTCTCAAAATCACCATCAGTTTAAGGAATGGAGACAAGGTGGTGAGTGGAGAAAAACCTGCATGGCAGGCAGGAGCAAGAAAAAGTATAAAAACTATATTCAAACATAAAATGAAGAATCACTTAAAACCCACCCTCCTTCTAGAAAGTCATGCAGATACTGTTTGTTCCTATTCAGGAATCATTCAGTGTTTTCATGTCTTAAATTTGCTTCCTTTGATTCATTGCACTGGATGTCCCTTCTCTCTAATTAATTGTACAAGTAGCTGTTGACATTGCTCTCGAATCAGGAATTTTTGTTATTTAATGGACAATGGTGTACTGATAGATGCTTCAAAAGGTAAAGAGGAAGATCTGGGGGAGTGCAGATAGGTGAAACTTTTTTGTCCAGCTCTGAATGATGGGTGTTTGTAAAACACATCTGGGAGGAGGATGAAAGTGAATATGCAATTTGTTCCATGAAGATTGAAAGCTAGTGCTGAGATGCTGGGGTCTGGTCCTGTGCCTGCTAACCTTTCTGCTGACTTCAGAGGGTGTGGGATGGGTCTTTGACAAATACCTGTCTGGAGGGAATCACCTGAGAAGAAATTTCAGTAATTCAAAATCTTTATGTGATGTTGACTGAGAAATGGCATTCAGCTCATGGATCTCATCTGTGAGTAAGTGCAGGTCAGCTTACTCCGTGGTTCTGAAAGAGCTCAGACCTATGGCAGGCACCAAGCACTCACATGCAGTCCAGTCTGCTGGACTTGAGGCTAGTGTAAGCCCTCAGCTTGAAACTGTGTTTGGAGGGCTTAATTTCATTCTGCAATATGTGATGTTCAGGTGCAGAGATTCATGTGCTTCTCAAGATGGGATCTGTTTTCCTGGCTCTTTCTATTTCTTTGGCTTTCATGCTCTTTCAGAAGTTTTCGGTGTATATCGCTGTGCTAAAATTGATGCAGACTTGGAGTGGAGAAAGGCAAGTTGGGGCAAGTTAGTTGTAACCCTTAAAGGCATCAGAGGAAAGCTGAGGTTCCCATGGCTGGCTTTGCAAATTCCCCTTTGCATGATCACAAGTGAGCAGGGAGTGTGTGTATGTTTTGGGGTAGGGGGTGAGGAGGGGAAGGACACACTGCTGCAGAAGAAGGAAGTGAATGTTTCAGGCTACAAAATGCAGGCAAAAATGAAAAAAGATAAGTACTTCAAACTGTTAGCTGGTTTAACTGATCACAGGATGTACAGAACAGAGGAAGGCAAGGCCAAACGCCAAAGAAGAGGTCCAGAAGGAAACAGAGTTGTTAGTTGACCTATGTTTTAGGTCCTAAAAGCAATAATGGGTCCACAGTTTTTGTTGGAAGTGTGTGTTTAAATCCTCCACTTATTTAGTGGTGCTGGGCACAGGACCTCCTGCCCTACTTATATGGAGACCTGAAGACCTACACCTTGGCTATGTAGATGGTTATGGTCAGTTTATACCCATCTTCCTAGCTGACTGTGTCCAGAAGTGGTGAGACCTATTGGGGTGTAAGCAAAGGGAGAAACCAGCAAAAGAGAATTCATGGATTTAGTAATAGTCGTCGAGCTTTTAAAACTTTCCAGGACTTCCTGGAAGATAGAGAGAGCTGTAATCAACCAAACCTGAGCACTGGACAAATGTGCTGCAGCTTTTGGGTAGGTTTCTTTTTTCCCTTTTTCATTTAATTTTAAATATTTGTTGTAGTGACAGACTAAATTAAATCAAATTGCCAAAAGACCACAGAGGAGCTCTAAGAGGTCTTTTTTAAACTGAATACATAAACTTAAGCTCCCATTAGTTGGGTGACATCGGAGTCTTTAATCTTTGTTGCTGTTTATTTTTCATAGCTGTCACTCTCTGTAGTTCTAATTACTGGTTTTGTTAGTGGAGTCATGAAGTGTCCTGAAGGCTCAGAGGCTGGTTCTTGGAAACTTTAAGTTGACTGACTGAGTCGTGACTAGTGCATATCACTCAAGTCTCTGCAAACTCCTCTGCAGGATTTGAAACAGCCTTGATGATTATTTGGTCAGCTGAAAAAGAGGCAGTACTAAAATTAATAAAATATGTTCCAGTAAAGCAATTTCCTTTGCCTTTCCCTATCCTACTTCCCTACTTTATTTCACCTTTTGCCCCCACAGAAGTTAATTTTAAAATTAAAGAAGGCGTGCTACATGACACAGCTTTGGGTTTTTAAGTGATCCTAGAGGTGAAATCAGAGAGGCAGTGGGAATTCACTTTGACCTCAGCACTTGCCAAGCACATAACAAGTGCCATGTACCCTGCACAGTCATCAAGGTGAGCTGAAGAGGAAGTGTGACATCCCAGATGGAGCAAGGGTTGCTGAGTGGACCTGGATCCATCAGGTAAGTGTTATGTGAATTGCCCTTCCCCTGCAGGCACCTTGCAACACACACCAGGGCTGTTCTGATGCTGCAGGTTTTTTGTAGTTTTTAAAAAATGTATTTCAGATTCCTTTCAGAGCTCCCCACGAAGAAGCAATCTTATCTAAAAAGTCTTTTTCCTACCCTCACAGACTTTCTGCTACTTATAGGGAGCTGGGAGAGGAAGTGAGGGGAAGGGCGTGCAGGAATGAGGGGGAGGGGATCTACTTGGGCAGATAAGGTGCATTCCTGACTAATTTCCAAATACCCAGTAGAGGGAATGAAGATTGGGGATGGTGCTGACTTCACATGTGGGAGTTTAGCAAAAGTCCCGTGACTGCACTGGATGATGGTGACAAAGAATATGGTGGATTGCCTCTCACACACTCACTGGATCATCATTTAACAGTCACCTCAGTGTCGATCCCAGTTATTGCTGTGAATGCATCATGTCCCAGTCCAAACAGAGATGTGTGGCTCATTCACTGATTGTTTTTGTTGGAATTTTAGTGAGACAACACTTGAGATTTGTACGCAAATGTTGACTTTGATAGGAACACAGTTCTTGTGAGGGAGGCAAAAAGGGTGAAAGGGAAATGGTGTGTTTAAACTACCTTAAAGCTCTAGTCAGTGTCATCCAACATGCTGTTGGATTTAGGAGCCCAGCCTTTACTTTCAGCTGTGGTAGAGGCTGGTATGTAAGTGCAGGTCTATTGATGCTAACAAGTCCCATCATCTTACACTGTTTGCTATTCCTGGAATTAGAGCTAGTGTAACAGGCTTTTAATTATCACATGGAACTGCTATGACCAAGCAAGCAGAGCCAGAGATGTAAATCTGAATGAGGATCTCAGCCACAGGCAATGGTTATTGGCCTCAAATGGAAGTCAGATTTGTGTTCTGGATATCTCTACATGTATCAGTGTGATACAGCAAATGCCTTTAAATACTCTGTGTACTGATGTGTCCAAATGCAAATGAATTCTGTACTGTCTGTATGTCAACCCTTGAATATGTTTTCTAGGCTTGGTCCATCATATTGACATTGTCTGGGTTGTCCTGGGTGTCTACCCTAACACAGCTGGGTATTTCTCCCAACTGGGGAAGTATGTCCTCACATTAGCCAGCCAATAAATATAATTTTTTAGGTCCCTTCCAACCCAAACCATTCTATAATTCTATGGTTCTGTGATGTCCTGTGTGACTGTAAACTGCTTCACTGCAAGGTTAGCCACTGGCTTCAGCAAATTATTACCTACTGCTGGTACAGGACAGTCTAGCAAAGAGGTCTTTAGCAGGGGCATATAGAGGCCCAAAAGCTAACGTCTGCCTCCAGCTTACAGCCTAGTGTGATGCCAAGCTATATCCCACATTTGCTTCTGTTCCCCTGACTGTATGATGTAGGCTTGTTAGCTATTTTTCAACACTACCAAAGTACTCTCAAGGAATCAGAGGTTGGACCAACAGAATTCTGGATATGTACAAAGAACTTTTAGCTGAGATTAGTTATTTTGCTTACTTATGCATTGAACACACACAGCCCTAGGCAAACTGTGATGAAGAGCAGGCTGGCTAGACAAACAACTAATGCTGCTAATATTGACCCTGAGCTCCACTTAGCTTTGCAGTCCCCTTTGAAAGGAAGCAATCAAAAGAAAGTGCTATGAGATCCTGAAGGTTGCTTGTTTGTTTTTTCACATGCTGCTCAGCTTGGGAGGTGAAAATACCCACCAGTTTGATTTCCTCTTTCTCAGGCATTGGTCAGTTGATTGCCTTGCCTTTGCAAATGTTGAAATACACCTTCAAAAGATCAGGAAAAACTTTGAGATTGAAGAAAGTTTTGGATGTTTTTAAAGGGTTTTTTTTCTTTTATTCTTTTTTTTCATTTTTTAACCAGATCACATTACTGAGCCTTGTAAGATTTTTTTTTCTTTTTAAATAACTGGATTATTCCTATATTTGATTGCCACTCATCACCTCTTGTGGCACACAAATTGTCTAGCTGGTAATTTTCCAGTCTGAAACCCACAAAATGGATTTTGCAAATCTTTTGCATCATGTTGATGCTTTCTAGACAATGGTATATAAATGCCATTTCCAAGTGAGACTGCTGTTATTATTCCCAGATGTTCCAGTTCTTTAGTTGCCTAAATATAGTTGTTGGTGAGGGGTTTTAGGCTTGCAGGGCAGAAGGTCAGCTTGAAAGAGACTTAGAGTTGTAAAGTAAGCAATTTCTGGATTTTGAGCCTTATCAGCTCTCACTTTGAGTGTGATGGGAAAGCCTTTAAGCTGCTTTTGTCAAGCTTGGGAGATAAAACTCGCATTCTGGGGTCTAACTCATAGAAAAAAAAAAGCTGAGTTCTGTCTGAGTTGGTTTGGGTCATAAGTTCCATTGGTGTAAATTTGCCCCACTGTACTGACATTAGTTGAGCTGAAGTGATTTGCTCTGTATAGGCCTGGGCATCAATAGAAGTATCCTAACTTTAAATGGGAAATGCCAGAAATACAGCCACCTCCTCATCTTGTCAGGTGGGAAAAGAGTAAGTGAAGAGGTAGTGCATTGGAGCCAGGCACACATCCTTTATTTTGAAGGCACAAACCTAGGCTCATGTGGAGTCATCAGCAGAACTTTGAATTTCAATGAGTCTAAGGGAAAGCTGCATCCAGTCTGATGAGCTGCAGCTTGATCTCATGTCACACTTCAATATTTATGTTTTGAAGGCTCTCCGTTTAATGGAAAATATTGTCCTTTTCCCATCATGACTGTCACGCAGCCATCTGTGTTAGATAGGCTTGCACCTTTTAGGTATCATAAAAAATGTTTGATACGCTGGATCATAATAACAAGGTATGTGCAGTGAGAAGCACTGTAGGAAAAATGGATTGTAATTTTGCCATTAATGAAGGCAATGAATGTGTGGAGACTTATTCTGACTTATACATTAAAAGAACACCGACTGTGCAATTCTTATGCACTTAAGTGCAATTCTTATACACTTTAAGTGCAATTCTTATGCACTTAAATCTGAACTTGTGCTTTAATTTTATGTTTTGTTGTATCATCCCCTTCTCGGGATCCTTCTTCCTTTCTCATTTGTAGTGGGACATTCCCTAGTTTATTTAATATATTTTCTTGTAGAACTGTAACTGGACCCTTCCCTACCTGACCCTTCCTTTTCCTCTTGCATCTCCCTCTGAAACAAGGCAACTTTTCACCTATAAACCAAAGTTAGCCAGGAGAATCTGGCAGAATTGCTTTCTTTTCAGTCAAAAGGTTATAACAAACACTCTGTTTTCTCCAGAAAGCACATATTTTTCATATACTTAAAAAAAAATCACTTACTCAAAGATCTGACTTCTGTCCAGAAAAAGAAACTTGACCAATGTTTCAACCAGTCCTAATTTTTCTTCATTAGGAGTTTTTAACCAGTCCTAATTTTTCTTCACGAGGATTTTATTTTCTCTTCCACCATTCCTCTTTCTATGGCCTCTTGAGCAAATTAAGAATCCTATAAACATTTGAGTACTAGATGAACTTTCCAACCTATGGTATTTAGGTGGATTAAAAATAAGGTGAAATAAGTTTGCTGGTGCCCTATTTTTGACAACTCTGGCCTAGACGCTTCCTTTATAGGTCAGTAAAAGCCTTGTTATATGTTTGTAGAGTCAGCAGAAAAAGCTGGCTTTCCTCACAGCCTGAACCATTGCAATCCTGAAGCTCTCTGAAGTCATGAAGATGAAGACCAGGCCCTCAGACAGAGAGCAAAAAATACACTAAATGCACAGATCTGGCCCTTGGATACATCAAAATCTTTTGAAGCAAGTGGCAGAGGGAAGAAATAGAATCCCCTGCCTCTATCCATACCACACCAGACAGCCCAGCATTGTTGTTGCCTGGAAATGCTGCCATTGGGATGAATTCTGGTATGTCTCCATCACATCAGAACATGTAACACCCATGTCCACAGCCTGGCCAGTGAGGTCATCTGAGAAATGTGCCAGGCTGGGAATGAAGAAAGGCTGTAGAGGTTTTCCTCCACAGCAGAGGGCAAGGTTCCTCCACACCTTCTTTGCCTGTGGGATTTTGAAAGGTATCTATATATGCAAATATTCTTAGGTTACATACTTCCTTCTAGCTGGTATCTAAGGACAACTGGTTTGATCACAGTGTGGGATATGCCTCTAATTCTTGCAGGGTATTATGTAGTTTCAGTTTGTGTGTCTCTATCTTCCCTGAACAGCCTAATCTGGTTTCACCATGTTTCTTTTTCCATGGGCTTTTTTTTTTGCTTGCAAGATGTTGCTTTGAGGAGAGCTGGGAGACAAGCAAGTCAGAGAATGTAAACCAAACCTGGTTAACACATGTAGTCTGTTTTAAACAGACTTACTCCTGGAAGAAACATGGTGACTAGTAAATAAAAACAATTTCTAGGGTACACAAGTTGAAAAGAATTTCTCTACGAGAAGTTTTCTGGTAATTTAATTACTACTAACTACCATTCAGTGCTGCTAGCAGAAATGGTTGAAGTTTCCAGCTAACTTGCTGTGAAGACTGAATGGGGCATGAGGGTAAATTTAATATATTCTTCCTTAGTGATTAGCGTTTGTATTCAACTTTGCAGTCTTTAATGGGAGCTCTGTGGCTGAGTGCTCTCTGGAAGCACTGGTTTCCATGACAGCTTCTGTGGCAACTATTTTTCACACATGCTTTATGACTTATTGTACAGCACGTGCTGTTTAGCTTCACAGTCTATGCTACAGTTTTCAGGAAACCTGTGACTCTTTAACATCTACTTTGCAAGGAGCATTTGTCTGCCATGAAGAATGAGAGAACAATGAGCAATCCATATAGGAAAGGTGGGGAAAGCACGCTGGTATGTTAAAAATTTGGATTTGTCATCAGAATACAGCTGGCAGGACTGACAGGCTCGGGAACATCTGTGAAGCCTTGGACTCCAAAGAGCTGATTGTTAGTGATGGTTTTCTGTCGCTTCATGAATTTACCAGTGTTGGATTTTTAATCTCTGTCATTCTCCAAACCCCTTGTCAAGCACTGCCTGAGGGCTGTCTCTCATGTGCATGCCTGCTTTGTTCCCATGCCCTGTCAATCCTGTATGAAAACTCACTCGTGCCAAAAAGACATTTCTAAAAATATCAAGGGGGAACTGTAACAGCCCAGGCACTTCTATGCACGCCTGTTCTGGGTCAGTCTTGCTATCCCAGTGGTGTTCTCATAATGTCTGTGCTGGGAAAACCTCTTCTGGGAGCAGTAAGGTGCCCAACATTGTTCTTCCTCTCCCCAGCACATGGGCAGCTTGGAAGGAACAGTAGCTGCAGCTTCTCTTGCAGGGGTTCCCTTGCTGAGAGCCTCTCACCGTGAACCCACAGCAGATGGGTGGGTGGGAGCACATGACTGTATCTCTGATGCTTCCTCAGAGATTGTAGGCATCTGAGCAGGGTGTATGTTACTCTGCCTTGGCGCAGCTGAGAGCTCTGGTAAGTTGCTTTCTGAGAAGAATGTACCAGAGAACAGAGGTCAATGAGAATTTCCCTGAACAGAATCTGAGAAAAGAAAGCAAGCTTACAATGATGCATCAAGCCCAGGGTGGGTGTACGTGCTCTGTCTGAAATAGAGCAGCCACAATTGGAAATGGTACTTTGGCCAAGTCCCTCGGAAAGGAGCTTTCTGAAGTGGCATGTACTCACTGTGAGGCCGTGGTGGCCCTTGCTGGGTTGAAAGAGAAAGCCTGCTGCCTGCTACTTCCCAGTAACACCTACAATTAATACTGCAGCAGGAAATAGGTGGGAGATTAACAAAGGCTTTGTTGTGGAGTGGATTGTGTGGCCCCGTCAAAAGGAGCTGTAATTCCCACCCAGTCTGATTATTTCTGCCATGGACTAGCCCCGTTACTTGCTTCCCCTTTTAAATAAGGTTAACACCTTTAAAAATTCAGAACTTGCTAGAGACTTGGAGTCTGCTTGGAGACAGCGGTTTCTACCTCCCCTGGGGCTTTCTGTGCAGTGTTAGGAGTTGGCAGGGTTCAAGGGTGGAAGGGATCTTAGTCTTTAGACTGGGAGAGGGACAGGAAGACAACTGATGGAGAACAGAATTCCAGCCTAGGATGGGCTCATTTGTCATCTGCCAGGTATCTGTTAGATCTTGCAGTCCCAGAGAGAGAATTTGTTAAAAAGTGCTTTCTGGTGTCTGAAGATCAGTGGAGCCTGGTGCAGGAAATTTTGTATACCTGACAAACCTCAGATAATTTAAAGAAATTGAGATTGCAACATAAACCTCTCAGACCCAAGAGCCAATCAGGAGCTGTTTCACACCCAAAACTGTCTTTTCTCTGGTGCTGATAAGGCCTTGGTTTTGTGTTCCCCAGCTCCCATGCTGCCAGACTTACTGCTGGCCCAGCTCCAGAGGAGAGATGCAAAGTCTGAGATGACTCTTTGTGGTTAAACACCATTCCTGAGGCATACTGGGTCTGCCAGTGAGCCTGCAGCCCATCCTGGCCTTGACTCCACCAGCACCCATGACTTCTAGCAAAACCTTTGTCTCAGGCTTGAAGAGACTGTGGTCAAAAAGAGTCCCATGGACACCAGAATTTACATTACATGTGCTAAAACCTCTTAAAATGTTATGTGTGTTCTGTAGCAGATTGTAACACAGAAGTTACATCCTGGCATGCTGGGGGGAAGATCTAGAGCCTTCTCTTCTTGGGTCACCGGGCAAGGTGCTGCCCTATGTGGGTGCCAGGGTGGGATAGTGGGTGAAGATGCCACTGGTAGCACTGTTGGAAAAACAGATTGCACTGGGCTTGGGAGGGAGTCTGTGAGCTTGGGGTCTGCAGGTCTGTAGCTTATGGCAACTGTGGGAGCAGTCTTGTAGCTTCATTCTTGTGCTTGATTTCACTGTGTCAACTTTGGGGCAGTTGGCATTGCAGTCACAAACTGTATGTGGCTGACCCCATGGCTGCTGGACCAGGGAAGCTCTATTTACTGTCTTTGCACTCAGGTTGGGAACTCAAAATTTTGTGGTTGTGGCTCCACCCACACAGAGCTGTTTATTTGTGAAGCAGCTGGAAGATGCTGTGAGAGAGGTGGGTAAAGTTCAGCTGGGATTATTTTTAATACCCTGTGTCTAGAGGGAAATTCAGAGTTCCATTTGATTAGAGCTGCTTTTCCCATCCCAAAAATGTCTGTTTACATTGAGTGAAGTCCCTGTCGTTTTCTATGTCCCCATCCATTCCAGTCTTCCCTTTTGGCTACCCCTCAAAACTCTTGGCCTATGGCCAATATGATGCCCTGTGCCTGGTCAGCAGGAGGACTCAGACCTGCTCCCTTTCATATCCTTGTGAGCTATCTTCATGGCTTGTTCCCCATCTGCTGTGCAGGATGAAATGTACCTTCTACCAGGCAATCCATCGTTGTACTTGGTGACAGTGCAAAGCTCTACTGTTGAGGTATCTGAGTGTGTTCCCTGGCTGAGATGCTACTTTGCACAAAGCTTGGGGAATTAACTTGTATTGCTGTATTTATACCAGGCTGTAGCTTTCCTTTGGACCTTCTGCCAGACTCCAGGGTGAGTCACTAAGTGTGGAGTCAGAAGGGTGAAAGGCAGAGGGTCTACATTCACCTCCTGCCCCTTGCCTGCATGTCTCTCAGATTGACTCATTTTGGCTACTCTTGGCCATTGGTTTCCCAGCTGTACAGTGGGGCTGACAATACTGTGCTTCCTCTTAGGGATGTGGAGGAGATAAGGGCATTAATGTTGCTATTGCTTGCTAGTATTTGCTATACTCACTGTTAAGGAGAACCAAGGAAATAGTTGGGGGTTGATGGACAGCCAGATTTTCCCCTCACACCTCCACCTTATAGAGCCACTGGGATGTCACCACAGCCTGGCATTCATAAGCACTTGTGTGTATGTGTGTGCGTGAGTGTGACACCACAACATCTCTCTTACTGGATGCAAAACAGATGTTGAGATGACAATTTGATCCCCTCCTGCTCTGGCTGAGCTGAGTGGGTGGAATCTGGGCTGTAGCTCACAGTGGAGTGTCCAGCCAAGAATCTCCAGGCCTTTCTCTGACATTAACAGGACCCCCTGGAAGTTTGGGAAATGTTGCTATATAAATGTGCAGCTGGAGAAGCCAAAGCACGTGAAACAGAGCATAGAAGGACAAGCTGGAACATGAAGCCTGTAAGCCTCTCTTCCCTGGCCAGACCACAAGATGGAGACGTCTCTACCAGATTTGCGAAGCATTCAGGTATTTATGCAAACGGATTTCCCAGTGGTTTCTCAAGGATCTGCCAGTGAAAGCGCAGACATTCTTCCCCGGTTTCACAACGAGTCAGATCTGGACAGTGGTATGGGAAGGTGCTTCTTGGTTTAATAACAGGGTATGAGGAGAAGCTTTTAGAGTGATTCCTCATTTCAAGACATCTCCAATTACCAAGTACACTCTCTCTCACTCTGTGAAGAGGAACAGCAGAATGGTTCAGAGCTCCCAAACACAGAATCACACAGAATCACAGAACTGTAGGGGTTGGAAAGGGACCTCGAGAGATCACTGAGTCCAACCTCCCTGCCAAAGCAGGTTGCCTAGAGGAGGTCGCAGCAGTAGGCATCCAGATGTTGAAACATCTCGCTCGCTAGTGCACAAGGGTGCTCTGCCGTTCTGCAAAGCACAGGGTGCTCGGAGGTGACCATGCTTGCAGCCCATTTTCAGCCACCTCCACCCTGCATCTGGCAGATTGCTTCATTTTGCCTCAGCAAAGAGGACCATAAATATGAATTAATCTCTTCCCAGAAACTTAATTTTTCTTAAACAAGAATTCTTCAGTTTGGTGGGTAAAAATGAAGGCAAATATTGATCTGTGACCTCAGCTGTGCCTGGTAGCTATTATATCTCACTATGTTAATGTGCATTTGACCTTAGTTGCCTCTGCTCTCTGGACTTGCTCTTCAAGTAGAAGAATATTAATGATCTTGACTTCAGTCCAGTTGTCCCTTTCCCCCTACTTTTCCTAAATCCTGACAATGAGGTCAGACATAAACTCTGAATCAGAGTCCAGTCACACACCGGGATGTCTGTCCCTAATGTTTTGCAGAGCTTCGTGCTGAGATGGTTGAGGTTGCTGTGAGTCATTGCAGGAGGACCTGCAGCTCTGATTCTTCTTTCAGTGCTCTGCCTTTTGAAGCCCAACAGTGAGCAGTGGCAGATGTGCAATTTGTCTGTTCTTATGGAAAGTGAATCTTATGTGCACTGAATCACAGATGTTAGAAATACAGAGGGTACATTTTAGCTAAACCCCACCCCATCCCTCCAACCCTGGCAGCTGCTGCCCTGTTGTGTTCTGGTGTCTAGTTCTGAGAACTGCTTCTCTGCAGAGAAGGAATTGCAACAAGTGTATGGCTTCCAATACCCAATTTTGCTACACATACAGTAGCTGCATCTGATCTCACAGAAACCAGGAAAATAAAATGTATTGCTCCTGAAGCTCAGATCCCAGGATCTTATTTTTTTACTCACTTGCAGTACAGAAGGTCTAGAAAGCACACATGGTTTTGCTGTCCTGATAGTTCTGATCTCATCCAGTTTGGGGCACAGACACATGTCCACCACTAGATCCAGTGCAGCCTGCTCAGTGGTACAAAGTGACAAGCTGTGACTAAATAAAGTGAGCAAGTGAAGGATGGAAAAGTATGGGAAAGTGTTGTTTTAGGGAAAACAAGCATTCAAGAAAGCAGTTGGGTTTAAAGTTTAGTTTCGCTCTTAAGGCAGTGGGAGACTTCTCTAAAAATGATGTCTGAGAGTTGAGATTAAGGATCAGGGGCTGTGCAGCCCAGTTCCCTAGCTGGAGGTGAATAGATGTGGGAGCATGTGAAATGTCCCACAGAGTTGGGCCACTGCCAGCATGGTGCTTGCTTTCACTGACATGTTAGCTGGACACCTTTTAAACCCTTTGACTCGTGGATGCGATAGAGACCCCAAAATCAAATCTTCGTTATGGTTATCTTTTTGCTGTGTTCTCATGAAGGGGTGAATTTGCCAAAGGAGAAGATATGGCTCAAGGGGATGCAGCTCCCCTCCACCCTACCTTTCCTGACTGATTAATGCAATGCTCATACTGGAAGACCAGTCATACAGTGGCATACCTTCCCCATGTCCCACTGAAGACAGTACACATGCTCAAAATCCCTATACTTCTCCTTTCTTGGAAATGATGTGTAATCCACAGCCTTAAAATACTAGCTGGAAAGTTGTTACGTTTTTGGGTTTTTTTTCCTTCCTTCCTTCCCTTTTTTCTTGTTGACAATGCCCATTGGCAAAAGTCCTTCAAATAACAGATGAGGTTATGAATGCAGCTGGAGTTCAGGTCTAGGACTGAGGTTCTCCCTGTGTTTACCTTTGGGTCCTAGGGGCACATGCATGTCTGTAGGAAGAGCAATATCTATAGAAGGAGTACTATCTCCCCAGCTTCTGAGAGATCTTAAGGTGCTTTGAAGCTTGGAAAAAAACCCAAATTATATTCAGGAATTACTTTTTCCACTGCTGAAATGCAGCCCCACCTCTGGGACACAGCAAGGCTGCCTATTTACTGTCAAGTTTGAGTGGCAAAACAGGGTACAAAGGGAACTGAATCACTCTCAGGAATGTGGAAGGGTCTAGACAGCACTTCCCTGGTCATGATGTGGCCAGGATATCAGTGTTGGTGTAATGCTACTCACATGTATCAAAAGATCACCAACAGCACAAATGCTGAGGACTTTATGGGCCACAAGGTACTTGACCTGGCACAAGAATCCCAATATTGGACAGGATCCTGCAGGTTTGACATGGGGTTTTGTTCTTGATTTTTGTTGGAGTTGGGGCAGTTACAGCTTTGCAAGCACAACAATTTGGAAATTATTTGGGAAAATGTGTTCCCTATTAAAACATCCTCCTTGGATCCATGCACACCAATGATGGGCATTTCCAGAAATAGGTTCCCTTGGGAGATGAATAGATGTAAACACACAGCAGTCCTCTGACAGCAGGGCCATATATCTATTTTGTTCTCTTAACTTCTAAATAGGAACTTCAAAAATGCTGTTGAATTATAAATTACTGTCAATCTCCCCATATCTCCTTGTATTGAGCTCAAGATCCATGGACAAGGTCTAGTGAAACCTCAGAGTGTGTTCCTCAAGTCCTGTCTGTTAGGGAGGAACTAATAATCACTACAGAGAAAAGACTTTGTGACTGAGGCTTTAGAACTGAGGAAAGGTAATCAGACCAGAAGAAGAAAGGGCCTGGTACTCTGAGTTCAATGCTCAGCTTTGCTACTGGCCTATGAGGTGGCTTTGAGCAAGTCCCTGTCTTTCATGGCTCTTCGTGTGTGTCCCCATCCTAAAATATTACTGCATTCATCTTTGAAATGTTTTGAGATTAAGGTATGATCTGAGTGCTGTTATTCACTCTCTGGTGGCACCAGAGTTTCAGAACAATCTCTTAATATAAATACTCACCTCAGTGTGTTGAAAAGAAACTCTTTAACTCTTTTCCCTTTTGGTAATAAACCATTACACTTGTTGGGATTTAAGGTAAAAATTAATTATTTCCTTCCTGTTCTGAAGGAGGTTCCGGAATCTGGGAATTCTTTTCTTAAACATTCCATGTAAATATAATTCTTTTAAAAAATAATATACATGGCTTAAGTCATCATAAGCACAATGGTTATTGTATATAAAAGAATTGGGGCAGTATTTTATAACTAGGTAAGTGCTATATTTAAGAAACTGAATAAATCACGTTCAAATTTGCTGATGTTAAAAATGTCAGGTGCCCCCAGGGAAGGTAAAGAGGGTGTGCTAAGGGCCACGAGTGAGGAGCAGTCTCACAGAAGTATTTAAATACAATATAGAATTCATTTTATTAAAAAAAATTAAAAAATGAACATTGTTTCATTGTTTCCTGCACTTGTGATACCAAAGACTTACATTGTCCTGATCGGTACTGTAGTCCCAAGGGACCTTAAAAGATCCTTCATAGGAAGCAAACTTTTACTTATTGTTTGCAGTATTATGGAGGGCATTTGGGGTGTGGGATAGTAGATTTTCTGGAAGCTCCCCCTGCAATTCTGGCCACTTGTTTGGTGAGGAAATTGCTTTTCTCTTGAAAGCCTGGGCACCTTACATAAGATGTCAGTATGATAAATCCCCAGAGAATGTCACAGCTGTAGCATGATGTGTAAGTCACGCTGAAAGAGAGACCACATTGGGGGGGTGGGGGTGGTTCTGGTTTAAGAGTGAGCTAGGGCTAGTTCTCCCTCAGAGAGCTAAGAGATCTAGCCAAAGAGAAAAGGAATTAGACCAAAAGCCAAATTTCTGTGTGAGGAGGGGAGTGTTTCATGACCCTCCAGGGGTCCTTCAGCTCTGACCCATTGTGGATATGTGTGGTGCAGACATTCATTGGGTAGACTAGCTCTGTGGCTCGAGTCATTCTGAAACCTTGTGGTTTAGTTTCTGAAGAACTATATTGGTCATGATGGCTGAAGTTGTTTCAGCATTGTTTATGAACAAAAAGGATCCCAAAGGAACTTGATGCTAACCCTCAAAGGACCCAAAACTTGTATGACTTTGTAGTGGTGTTGCACAAGAGGACTACTGGGACGGCTGGCCTGCCTGTCAGAACCTGGGAGAGGAGCTTATTGTGTCAACAAACCCCAGGTGAGCATCTCCATTAGCAACTGAAATGCTTTGGCATGTCTTCTGATGGTGAGCCCAAAGCATGCCACAGGCTTTGTGCTGCCAACAGCAGACGCAGCTTCTGCGTCTGCTGTTGGCAGCATACCAACAGCAGCTTTGCATCTGTAGCCCTAGAACATACTGCTGTCTGAAGGTTAAATTGGAAATAAGATTTGTGACTTTCCATTCAGCTCAAGGATCTCAACCTATTCATTTCCATGCACTTGAACTACATTAAATAGTGTGTAGTCTCTGGCCATTTTTTTTTTAGCATGTCTCTCATTGTGTCTCATGGAGGTGAGCATGCTCTCATCCAGGGCAGCTTGAAGGCTTCATCCTTACAGAGATGCTTTGGTTTTATTTGATTTCTAATTCATCAGCTACAAAAATGGATGGTGTTTTGGATTGTAATCATAAAGCATAAGGGAATTAAATTGTTAGAAACACTCCATTCTTTAAATAGAAAGTCCACACTCATCTCATGTGCACTTAGCATCACTTCTTGAAAAGAACTTTGCCCAAGAATTATGAACAGAACTAGGGCATATGAAACTTTCAGTTTAGAGTGAGTCCAACCTAGTCTGTAACCAAATCTGAAATACTTTTTTTGTGCGAGTAACTTTTAACTCACCCAAGGAGCCACGTTCATTTCAGTGGCATTGCTAATGTGATTATGGGCTGCAAAATTGAGTGTCATGTATACGATATGTAATTTGTGGATGGAGCACCCTGGAAAAAGTTCTTATTTAACTTCAGTTAAGTCTGGTGAGACCCTTTTGCTTCAGTAAGAAGATCAGACCGCAGAGGGAATTGGTGAAATAATCATGGGCAATCACTACCACACGTCGTTGCATGTTAGCAACACATTACTACATGCATCACTAATCTTTGGGTGGCGGGCTGGAGAGTGGCCTGGAAAAAACAATCAGGGATTTCAATTAAGAGGCACTTAGCATGGGGATAATAATAGGGCTTCAGCTTGTGTAATAATATACAGCAATTTTGTTTGAGTCAAGGCTGGTAGATGTTTTATGACTTAAGATCTATAATTCTTTAGTGTTTCCAGGCAATTAACAGCTCTACTGTAAATCATAGCAGAATTGTTCAGAGAATCCTAGCAGTTGGCTGCAAGAGAAGACATCTTCCAGGCTGCAGCAGCAGTAATGTACAAAGCAGAAACATCTCACTCCCCTGCAGCTGCCTCTGCACTGCATTGCAGTTACATGCTCCCTGAAAGATATAAGACAAGAAGGGTGGCCTTGGAAATTCTATGAGCCACAAGTTACCCTTCCTGACAGCAAGTTCAAGGCTCTGGTTATTTGCTCTTCCAATTCAGGCACTGGTGCGCTTTCTTCTGGGTGACTCTGGCCCCTGAATAAAGCTGAAGAGCTTGAGAGTGTTGCACCCCAGAAAACCATGGATGCAGCTGGAGTGGGTGGTGAAATTGCCATCCTCAGCTGTTTGCCTCATCCCTGTCTTGGAGGTTGTTTCCAGCACATCTGGAAAAAGGTTTAAGATACAGGCAGTAAACTGCTGTAGTTTGGGAACAGTTTCACAAGCAGTTAAGCCACCCATACTACAGTGGTAGTAACCTCTAACACTATAAGGGGGTGGAAAGGTGGGGAAGGGTAACCCAGGCAGCCACCCCAACCTTCTGCTGCTGCTTTGTGAATGAGGTCTCCCAGCTCTCACCACAGGCATCAGGGATGGTGGGGTATATAAAGACACCTCACTAAGGTTACTTTTTGCATGCTTAACCTCAGCTGGCAAAACATCTAGGGGGCTATGGATACATATAAAAGCATATAAAAGAACTAGTTGGTTTGGTTGATAGTGGTTAGGAATGCACAGCACATGTTTTGCATTGCAAACCATTAGGTTAAGGCACTGGTTAATTTTTTGCAGATAAAACTAGGAATTTACATTGTGTTGTGAACATCTACAAGTTCTATATTGGCATAAATTGCAGATGCCTGGACTCTTCCCTCCACCTTTTGATCCCCTGCCTGACTGTAAAGTTCAGTGATTAAGCACAGGAATCTAGACACATCTTGGAGACCAAATTCTGGGAAATGCAAAGAACCTGGAGTGTAAATCTTTAAAATGGATTAAATCTACAAAAGTGTTTGCTCGTATGTAGACAGACTTGGAATGGATCTGTTGTATGCCTGGTCACCCCGGAATCTGCCTCCTAGAGAACCTCTCTGGAAGTGGGTGTGGAGATGATTGAATACTATTGCATAATGATGTGGACCAATGTAATCTCATGACAAGTCTTTCCTTCTGCCTCCTGAAGGTACTACAAGAAAACCATGACTCTGAATTGTCTCTTGCCTATTAATAGAGAAGTGCCATCCCTTCCTACTGCAGTTCACCTTTACAGGTGTCTGACCTGGGGCACTCCTGATTCCAATTGTCAGGACATAGATTTCACATGAGAATGTAGCTATAAAAAGCATTGACTTAAAGGCACCGGCAAAAGTGAATTAAAATTACTTCTTACACAAACACAACAGAAGAGCCCTGTGGTACTTTTCATTCTTGTCCTCTGTTTTCTTAGGATAATAGGAATATTATGGAGAGGTGATTGTCTCCCCATCATCATGTTGTGTCTACATTTCTGTTGCAAACCCCATTTTGACCTTCCCTCTCTGAGGCTGTAATTTCATGACAGCTGGATTAAGTTGCCCTGGCTTTGTGCCACTCTTTTCTGCCCTCAATATGTCTTCCTTCTCCTTTTCCTTTGTACCAGCACAGCTCTTTGGATGTCTCTGTGGAGGAGTGGATTAGAGAACTGATCAGAATTATTTTTTTATGTTTTTTCTGGGCTAAAAACCTCCTCTCTGCTTTCACCTATCCAAGTTCAACAGCTTGGATGGATGCTGCACAAAAACTGGATGTTGTCTCTCAAGAGAAATCCTCATATATCACTATTAGTTTTCATTCAAAGTTGGGAGAAAGAGACCAAATAACTCATTTGTTTCACACAGAAAGTACTGTTAGGAAAAAGGGGGAATAAAAATTCTCAAAGTGGTGGATGAGGGGTGCAGTCTGCAAAGCATTTGGGTGTGTTGCACCCCATTTTGTGAAACAGCTAGGAGGCACCAGGGTCAGAGGCAATGGAACATTAGACTGACTTGAAGCAGAAAGCTGCTTCTCTGCTGGCCCAAACAAACTGTCTTAATTTCATCTTAAGGAGCCCAAAATGGAATAGTCAGCTTTCAGTTACTGTGGGTGCATTATCTGTGTTGAAAAAGAACTTAACATTGTATCATGCAAACAGCTGGATCTGGAAATGAAATTTTGGACTTTTACGAGGCCACTGAGAAGCCTTGCTGCCATGAAATACATTGGTGTGCTTAATTGTGAAATTGTTCCATCTGTCTTCTGATAACCAAAATTGTAGTGTTTTTTGCAACACTGCTAAGTATCATGGTATCTGTTTACTCTTTTTTTAAAGCCACACCTATGGGAATGGGGTGACTGAGAGAATTTCAGGTCCTCTTAAAATACATAAATAAGCTGTGATAAGACTTAAATAGAACACAAGGGGAACACCAAAACAGGAACTTAAATATTTGTGTCAGAAGAAGATGAATATTTGATTGTTTTTAAAAGTCCTAGTTTTTGGAGGGTGGAGCAGAGGGATATCTCAGTCTGATTTTGATCATCAGAGATATCAGTAATAATTCATGATCCAAGGAAGATAATGTGACTTATCAGCTAGCTGAATAAAGGTTCAGATATACACAGAAGTTAGTGTGTGACTGTACAGCAGTGCACGCCAGCTCAACTGTAGGGACTGTGTGTGTGTCTTCAGTCCTGAAGTGGAAAATGTGACATCATTTCAGTTAGCATAGCCCCCAGAGAAAGAGGATATTGAGCTAAAATTAACAGATTCATAGTTCATGGCCAGAAGGGGACATTATGATAATCGATCTGACCTCATGCATAACAAAGGTCACAGAAACTCACCCAAAATTCCTTCAACTACACATATATTGTACCTTAAAAAAAAAAAAAAGAAAAAAGAGATGGACTCTTAAAAAAAAAGACTTTGTGAATCTACTATGCTTATTTTTCCCTAGTTGGCTATCCCTCTGATAAAGTCTGCAAACTTAAATTAAGTTTATTTATATGTTGGTTTTGATTATGTTTTCTAAATTGAAATTTCAGATATATATAGCACTGTTTTCATTTTTATTTATAAGACATAAAATATTTTTGTCTAGCATTGGAAATATATACGATTGCATCATGCTTCTATCAAGTAAACATTTTTGCTGTGGTTGACATTGGAGTCATAGCAGATTTACAGTGGCCAAGTTTGATGCTAAAATAGAATTGTAATAAGTGTATGCTTATGAAGTCCCTGGTGGCTAATATGGCCACAACAAGTGAATTTCTGAGGCAGTTCATGGGAACCTTGTAATGAAATTGGATAGAAGAGGAAAGTGAAGCAGAGAAAGAAATTACCCTTTCTGGTGAAGTCAGGTTCACATGTCAAGGGTAAACCAGTACTACCAATGGGATCAAGAAGTTTGTAAAATAAGTGAAGATACTATCTCAAAAGTGCAAGAAATCACAAATTTTAACAAATATTTGAAACCAAACGTAGCATCTTATGAATAGAAGTATGTAGCACTGCTTTTTTCAGGTCAGTCTCATCAGTAATTTTTATCTTGACAACAGACTCGGGTCTTTAAAATTTTTTTTATCAAAACACACTAAACCCCAAAACCCAATCCCAAAGCAAAACCTCAAAGCTAAATGTGAAAATACATCATATACTGAAATGACAGGACAGCATCATTGCTACAGCTGGACTGACAACTGGGTCCTGTGAGAAGTGGTCAGGCAGCTGCAGCATTATTCTGGCTTCACCCCCTCAGGTTCTGGCTTTTCAGTGGACTTGTAGTGCAACTTGGGAACAATGTTCTATTGATCCATGTCTGGCTGCTACCTCAGTAACAGTGCACCTTCTAATTTATATGCCTCTAGGCCCTGGTTTAGGTGTGTGTGCTAGCTTAAAGCAGTGTAAGCAGCTCAGGAAAGAGTAACAGACCTGCCACAGCATCTCAGAGCTCAGCGCACCCTGGGAGCACAGCAGTAACCTGCATTTGGCCCAGGTTACTTTGCTACTTGCTCCTGAGCTGCCCAAAGTGGGCTCACATCTGTCTTTTTTATGCTGCAGTGACAGATGAAACAATGATGTGCCCATTGGGCTCTTCTGATTGCTCAGACAGCACTTTGTGGAGCACGAAGAAGCTTTACAAGATGCTTGTGCAATGGAGCTCCAATCTCAGCTGGGGTTATAGACACAAGACTAATCTGAATAATAACGGCTTGGACTATGAAGTCAGTGCTGTCTGTGAATCAGTGCTGAGAAGAGATGTTTTTGCTTTCCCGGTTACTTGTCTCCTCTCCTGAGGCTGAGAGAGCAGCAAGAGTTGTCCCAGTGAAGTCTCATTTCTGATGACAGGACGTCAGCTACGCCATATCCCATCCCCTACAAAATTACGTAGGGGCTGGAAAATAACCAACGTTAAACATCACCACAGTGCTGGAAGCCTTTTCCCGCTCCCAATTTTATGACCTTAATTAACACAAGCCAATCCATAAATCAGATCAACACCAGGAGATAACAATGAATCATGTGGAAGGCAGCTTTAATAGGAGCCTAATCCCCCGAAGAAGTGGACAGTACCGGCATTTTAAGTGCATGTGTGAGGTTGAAAGGGAACAGATGTCCAACTGGGGCTGCTGCCGGCAAGGGTAAGTCTGCAGGGCTGTTGGATTTCCAGAGAGAAACCTGTTTTGACATCTTAATGGCACGAGTGTCTGGCAGCAGCCGATGGAGTGGTGATAAATACTGCCTCCCTCCCTGGGTGATTGCTGGGCAAGATGGGGATGCTTTCAGGTTCAGTGTGTCTGGCAGAGTGCCGTCACCACCTCGCTGGGGTGCCGAGTGGGTCAGGGCGAGAGGGAAGGAAAGCTGTAGGAGTGACTGTCTGGAGAGCATGAGAAACTAAAGGGGAAATGTAGATGGAAAGGAAGAATTTTAGGCTTTCCCACCATGGCTTCCACTGGTAACTTGCCAGCAGCCCAGTGCAGAGTGCGCTCAGAGGAGCAGACAGACTGCCTTCTTTAATGTAGCCAGAGAAAGACGTCAGGAATGGCAGGCCCCTGGACTGGCTGGTCCTTAATGGCAAGCTCCTTGTGTGTGGGGTGGCTGGTCTTTCTGCAGGGCCTTCCATGGCTGTTGCAGCTGGAGCCGCAGCACTCTATAATTACGATATCAAATAGGATATTAGGGATGCTTCCAGTTTCCTGTTCCCTAGCTGGAGTATCTGCTGCTTAAGTGTGGTTCTGCTTTGAAAAGTGAGGCAGCCAAATGTACTTTGGTTACTGCTGCACAGAAAGACCAAGTCCCCTCAAGTTCCCCTTTACTGGGAAGGACTTATGTTCCTTTCTAGACACCTGCCCTGCAAATCCAGCTGGAATCTGAGAGTCAAGTTGGCTGATGTCTTGCACAGAGAGATTACCAGCAAAAAGGGCACAAACAGATTATACTCACTTGTCCCATTTTTTTTTTTTGTGGTGGGTTTTTCTTGTTATTCCTGAATGAAACTCAATAGACAAATCTCATGCCAGTGCATGAGCAGGAATAGACTCCAGATTGTCTGTTCTTGGGTCAGCTAACTCACTAGCACTCTTACTTTATGTGTTTGGTTCTGCAGGGGTAAGCAAAACAGTGAAGCGGAAATGTATTCTGGAGTGAACTGCTGCAGCTATGGTTTTCCCAAGAGGCAGATCAGATTTTGCAGAGAATCATCACCCCTCTAATGAAGGGTAATTGATGGGCCTGAAGAGGGACCTCAGAGTGGAAACTCTCCAATTCTGGGACTGTAAGACCCTTCTGTGCGATCCTTCACACAGATGCCTCTGTTTGGCTGAAGCAGAGCCCATGAGCAGACTTCGCACTTATAACCAGCATCTTGGTGCTCTGCTCAGAAGATTTGGAGGGTGTCCAGCTCCTGTGTTTCCTGAGGCACTGCTATAACTGGAGCAATGGAAAGGAACCTTTATTATGACTGGGGACTGTCCCAGTATTTCATCAAGGTCTTCCCAGTATTCTGCCTATCTCTGCCATTCAGCATGTTTCCCACCCATAGCTATGCTACTCTTGGGGGAAGGACCACTGGAAAAGAAACAGGATTGGGTATAGTGTTTCATGAGAGCACTTAGGTTTTCAGAAGGGGTTGCTGTGAACCAATCTCACTGAACAGCTTAAGTATGAATATCACTTTTGGTCATGGATATCAGTCTTTTGATGCTGTTACTGAGCTAAGCAATTGTTTGGAGTAGTAAACAGATGCACTGGAAGCAAACATAAACCTTCTGATTTCTATAAAAAATCAGAGTTAACAAAGTTGTTCTTGAGTTCTCTTGATATGTTAAAAACTTTTAACCTTTCTTTAAAAGTATAGGTAATTTTAGATGAAAATTTCCAGTTTGAAAGCAAACTCTGACCTAAACAGAATTACAAGAAAGTCAATGTGAAATGTTTTGGTACTTTCTCTCTCATTTTGAGATCTTTCATTTTAAAATTGTCATTAGCTTATTTTAAAATATCCTTTGCTTTTGGGGGATGTGGATGCATGCTTTGGATTGCCAGTTTGTTGCTTTGTAAGGAGATACAAATGCAATAAGGAAGCTAATCACTCATCCTTTATGAAAACCTCAATGAAAATTTCAGCTACTGTTTCCCTCATGAAGATCTCACTGTATTCCCTCTAGTGAATATTTGGCACCACAAATCATTGCACAATCTAAAAAAATAGCTAATAGCCAGATTGTCAGAAGACAGAGCTATACAGCTGTCCCTATCTCTTGCAGGATCAAAGGTGGCTGGCCCCAACCACCCTGGCAGTCATGGAAGCCAGGAGTGCAAGGCACCAACTGCTTCTGGTTGGAACTCCACCCTGTAGGTCTGTGTTACAACCTGCAGCAGGATTTGAACTGCCTCGGTTCTCATCCTGACCAAAGTCCATTTAGGCAACCTCCTAACTATTGCCTTGGGGCACTAGGTATCTCACAGAGGTATGTTGCTATGGGAGTGGGTGAGCAAAGGTCTCGTATTTTCTTTTTACTCTAATTTCTGTGGTTTGTCTCTAAGGATTGTATGTATGTATTTCCACCCCAAAGCAGCCTCCAAGTACACAGTATTTAGGAAGAGGGTAAAGGACCTATTTTGGTTTATAGCACATAACTTCTGTTTCTCCCCAGAGTCTCATAAACAAATTTCTCATTGAGTTATTCCCAAAATAGATCCTGCTCTCTCAGCTCCCCAAAAGCAATCTGCATTTGTTTCTTCTCCTCAGATTGTGGGTTTTCTTTCATTTCAGCCCTATGGGTAGCAGGAAAGCTCATGGAGTGCTTGCAATGCCCTGCCAACCAAAACTGGATTTATTATGCATCAATTTAAGAGTTGCCTGAATGACTTGAAAGTTCAGTGACAGGAACTGTATGAACACTTGGCAAAGGCACACAGGAGGGTCTCCTTGTCTGCAGATCTGATCAAGTGGGGAGTAACAGGATTTTATAACTAACAACTATAAGAATTAGTGTGGAATGGAAAAGCCTAAGTGGGAAACATTTATTCTGGGACTGATTTGAGAGGATACATTCATGATGCTTGAAACCTGGTATATTTTATCTTTCAGGCTTCCCTCACCCACAGCTGTTAGATGTAGTTATCAAGGCTCACACTGCAATATGTGTTTGGGGTATATATTGCCAGCTTTAGCCCTGTAAATGACATCAAACTTAAGGTACCAATGCTCTGTAATTGAGAGAGACCAGCATCTCCAGAAAGGTCCTGTAGAGCTGCTCAGCTATTAATAAACTGAATAAAGTCTGTGCCCTTTGACTCTCAGAGGACCCTTGATACTTGCTCCAGAAATTATGGTTTGCTTTCAAATGGCTTACTTAAGAACTTCTGCTCTACTTTGAAACTACAATCTTAAAGTATCTGATATAGATAGATGGGTAATACAGCATTCGGAGAGGTAATTGATCATTTCCCCATGTCTTTCTATAGCCTAGGTTTTCACAGTTCATAGTTTTTTCTACTTCATGCAGCTCAGGGTAGGAGCGCACACTTAAGCAGGAGGCAAATCCCCAGGCTGGATCCATCCCCTTTGTGCTAGTCCAGCACTGCAAAGGCATGGAGCAGGTGAGGACAGAGCCAAACATTTTATGATGGCTTAGAGATCCTCCCAGCTGAGAGGATGCATCAGGAACATGTCCTGGGACTGCAGAGGGAGCAGTGTGTATGGCAAAAATTCAGAGTACTCAAGATTCTCCAGGAAGATGTTAGCAGGGGCATCAGTGGGATGAGAACGGTAGGGGAGGATGGCACCTCTGCTTTGGACACCTTGGAAAAGGCCATCGCAGGATCCCTCCACTGTGATCAGAGGAGCTGAATGGGCTGGAAGCCAGCAAGAAGGTATGGAGCTTAAGGCCCATGGGACCTCCAGGGACATATTTCTTCTGTAAACCCCTGAGGGTCTGCTATTTCAGCCTTGCAACTTTGGAGTATAAAACATGGTCCATGTAGAAATGTGCAGTCAATATCCTTACATAATTTGAATTTGGGCAGGGGGGATTGCTGATTGAAGCTATCCATAAAACAATGATTAGGTAGCAGATGTTGCACTCACATTGTTTATTTAGATAGTCTTGCTTATGAAGCATTACATAAATGTATTGCTGGCCAGGTCTCCATAGTGTGCTGCAGGAGAGAAAGTGGTAGCCTGGCTCTGTGCCTGGGTCTGCAGGAACAGCAAGGGGAGATGCAATGCACAGGGGCATTAGGGCTGTGGTCCATGTATGTGGCTCCATCATGCTGTGCCAGTAGCACCAGGGCAGAATGAGTGGTATGTGTAACATACCATGGCATGGACACTGCTTTCAGCTGGAGAAGCAATGTCAGGAAGTGTGCAAACCCATAGTGGGTCAAGGGGACAAAAAGTATGCTTATATGCTACCTGCAGAGGAGGCAAGGGAGAGTTTCAGAGGGTAAAACATTTTGGTTTCCCTGCACTGTAGGTTATTGGTGCCGTTTCGATGGCAAAAGCTCTACTGCTGTAGGCTAACTCACTAGCTCTCCTCTCCATCTCTGCAGCCAAATTGCATCCACCAAGTGACTGAGTTTGACACTGGGGCTAGCAGTTTTGACTGTGATCTGTGTGCCAGAAATTCTGAGAGGGAAGCTGGACACCCAGCTTTCTTGTCCCTAGACCTCTGTTGGCGCTGGTTAAAGCCAAGGTAGGTTTTTATCAGAGCAAGAGCTATGATTTTGTGACACATAATAAATAAGAAGTAACTGAACAGCTGCTGTTTTGCAACTAAAATATTGTAGGTGATAGAAGTGCTCCTCCACTTTGTTCATCTCCAAGGGCTAGAATGGGGCAGGCTTGCATGGGTGCTGTACTCTGCAAAATGCATTTGGGACTGCAGGAATGCTTGTCCGAGTTTTACTACCCTCTGCTCCAGTGCTTCCTTTCCTGCCCAGCCAGATCTCCCGCTGACTTCAGAAGAGGACCCTCCAACCATTTATATTAAATCATTTCCCCTTATCAACAAGAATAATTCATTGCTGTATTAGGAGGAAAAACATAAACAGTAGATAAATCTGCCCCTCTAAAATGTTTCTAAGATAACAGATCAAACATTAATTTAGTCCCTGGGCCAATATTTTCAGGAAAAAAAAGAGAAAAAAATGGAATGCTTTATTTACAAAAGCGGCCTTTGATGTATAGCATACATTTATTACAAATGTATTTTTTTCCAACGGCAATGGGATTTTCAACAGCAGTAGGATATGTTTTAATAATTAAAGGGATTTAGCTTCACTACACAGACGGCCAGCTTCTGTTCTCACTTACAGACTACAAATCATGCAAAAGCTTCACTGATGTTGCTGCTATTAGCTTGATGCAAAACCAAGGTTTGTGAGACTTGCAGCAGGCCTTTGTGGTTTTGATTTGTGGACATTTCTGGTAGCTTTCCAGAGTTAACTAGCAGAAATCTTGCAGTGCCAAGGGAGAGCCAATCTTGCTGTGGTTTCTACACCAGTGTGCAAAGTACAGTTGCTGGGATAAGCAACCAAGCTGAACTTCTGTTTTTCCCTAAGAGATCTAATCTGTGGAAGAGGATCAAGCTCAGAATTTGTATCTGGCATTTCTCTATGGCCACCCCTTAGCATGGGAAACTCAGACACAAGTTTTTGGTTCACCCTCTTAAGAGTAGGTGTTTGCAAGGCACTGATCTTGGGGAAAATGCCCTCCAAAGCTAGGTAATATTTGGACCTGGGGTTTGATTCAGGTCCCTCTCAGGCATGAATGTGAATGTGTAGTTCATCTGAATGTCATCACTACTTTATCTTCCTTCTGTAGGGACACCCTTTGTTCTTCTAACTTTTCCTGACTCCTTTCAAACACCAGACAGAGAACTTTCTTGTCTGCCTCTCAAGTCACCATCAGCAGCCCCAAAACCCTGGTATCTCATACCACACCATCTCTGGGAAGAAGATAACTGAAGTCAGCTGTTCATGGCATTGCTCTGCATATGTGGATTCATGATTTAAAACTAATCTGCTTTTTAGTTTTCATCATCACAGCGTACCAAAGTGGTTCTCAGCCAAGAACCAGGTCATCATTTTGCTTGACATGGGAGAGACACAAGTCTCAGGACAGGCACCTCTCAGGACAGGTGCAAATGGTCAGGTGGAGAAGGCCCTCTCACCCTCTGTGAACCAGCAGATTTCTCCTTGCCCAAAGGCTGTTGTGAAGTGACAAGCTAACTGTGCTTGTGAGAAACTGAGACATGGGGGCCTTTCTTCAGGAAAGTGCTTACCTATGTGCCTGGATCAAGGCTGAAGCAGTTTAAATGCTGATTTTTAGTCATATACAGAGCTGAGCTCACACTAACATTATCTAGGTGCCATGTTCTTTAAGGGCTGCTGGTGGCTTTTAATCAAGCAGATAAGAAATAGAAATTCATAGAATTATAGACTCATAGAATAGCTAGAGTTGGAAGGGACTCCCAGAGGTCATCTAGTCCAACCCCCCTGCAAGAAGCAGGGACACCCCCAACTAGATCACGTTGCTCAGGGCCTCATCCAACCTGGCCTTGAACTTCTCCAGGGATGGGGCATCCACCACCTCCCTGAGCAACCTGTTCCAGTGCTCCACAACTCTCACAGTAAAGAACTGTTTTCTAATATCAAATCTAAATCTACCTCGCTCTGTTTAAAAACCATTACCCCTTGTCCTATCACAACAGACCCTACTGAACAGCCTCTCCCCATCTTTATTGTAGGCCACCTTGAGGTATGGGAAGACCGCTATAAGGTCTCCCCAGAGCCTCCTCTTCTCCAGGCTGAACAGCCCCAATTCTCTCAGCCTGTCCTCATAGGAAAGGTGCTCCAGCCCTCTTATCATCTTTGTGGCCCTCCTCTGGACCCTCTCCAACTGCTCCATGTCCTTCTTATGTTGGGGGTTCCAGAACTGGTCACTGTACTCCAGGTGAGGTCTCCCGAGGGCAGAGTAGAGGGGGAGAATCACCTCCCTCGACCTGCTGGCCACGCGTCTCTTGATGCAGCCCAGGATGTGGTTGGCCTTCGCAACTTTTGGTTTTCTTTTTTTTTTCGCAAGAAATTGTTCGCAAGTTCTGTCAATAGTTTGTGCCATCTCCTCTTTCTTCTTATGACCAGTTTGAAATGCCATGAAAAGTGTCATAAGAAAACATAGAAAAATTTTGATTAACAATAATGAACAAAACTTTCCAGAGGATGAACCATCGTTTAGTATCTGTTAAATGGCATTTCATGAGTTCCCCAAAGCAAAGTCAGGCTTACATCTCTTCTGCATTTTGTAGTGACTTCCAAATAATCTGGATGTGGCTGTTCCCTTTATTTTTATGTACGTGCAGTTGTCTCCTGCCTCCCACTCCCTAGGATCCTGTGGAAATGAGTTCCAGAGGATAGGATAAAAATGTGTTTGGTAATTACACTTGTGCCACAGAGAAGAAATGAAATCAGGTCACAAGCACATCTATCAAGGTTGTTCCTACCATTTAGTTGCCTTCATAAATAAGTTCTAGCACAGTTAAAAAACACAGATTGGTGTGGCAGACTCTGGAGTTACCTGGCAGGTCAGCTATGAAAGATGGACTATAAATGGTACATTTTAGAAAACACTGTCTCCAAAAGGGTAATTTAGTGGTCCTGTTCTTCCCTGTACCCATTTAAAAAACAAACAAACAAACAAAACAACAACAACAACAACAACAACAACAAAAAAAGGCAGAAAAATCAGATATTTTCCTTAGGTGTTTCCTGCATATTTCTCCCAACCAGGAGATGATTATAATGCAGTTTCTTGTGCCAAAGGGCAATCCAAGAAGGACAAAGACTGGTGTGTGAAGCTGTTTCAGGCTGTAGTGGAGTGTCTTCCTTTCCAGCCATGTCATACAGGAAGGCTTCAGGGCTTGCAAATATCAGAGCAGAGAGGTGAGGAAGGTAATGAATGGTGGCATGACCTTATGCAGGAGTCCAATTAAGTAAGGTTTACAATTCCTGTCTCATCTGAGGATTGACTTTTTTCACCAGAGAAAAAAGATAATCTGCCCATTCAACAAGAGGTTTAGAGAGCAGCAACTTTTAAAAGTGCTCAGTCTGATTTCACTTTCTTCCTATCCTCTGCTTCAAGTCTAGTCTCCAACATGGTTAAAAACTGAAATCTTTAAAGCTAAGCTCCTTGTGTAGCCTGTAGATTAATTTAGGGAACCATGGGCAGAACTTCTCAGACCTGCTACTGACTCCCATTAATGTCCTGGCCTGGATTTGCACTGCCAGAGCACTGCTATGCATTTCTTTGAGTAACATCTTGTCTTAGGCTGAGCAGTTGTTCCTCATGAAGACTGGCATTTTTTTCTACACTGAGAACCTGGCACTTAACCTAAACTCTGGCTTGCTGTCATGTGAACTGCTCCATGCATATCTTTGCCTTTTGTGCTTCTGACTTCTCGTAACTGTACCAGGAGTGTCTTTCCCACCCAAATAATAATAGAAGAGTGACTTCGCGGTGATTCCCAGCCCTTTCTCTGTTCAGCAGGAGAATCTTGTGTGTTTGATCTCCCTCTGATCTCCTGCTGGAGAGATCAAAACATTCAGAGCAAAAATAGCCCCAACAGGGAGGCTGGTCCTCCCATCCAGAGCAGTGGTGCAACACGTGTTGCGCTGTAAATAACACAGGCTGGAGCTGCCATGGGTCTTGCAGCCGCAGTGGCCTTTGCTATGCCTATAATGAAATTGCCCTTGGTTCTTTTGTGCTGAGCAGAATATGATGTGAGCCAGCACACAACTCTCACGTGTTTTCACTGGCACAAATGAGGCGTTCAAGTATGAAACGAGGCATTTGTGAAGTGATCAGCTTGAGAGCTGAGGCAGAAAGCTTTGGGTAAGGGTAATAGCTTTGGACAAAGTAATGTGTGCCTCTCCGATGAGCCCTAGGAAGGTTCGCGCTGATTTGTGAAACAGATCTTCAAAACATATTCTGTGGGCAGAGCTGGTTATAAAACCTTTTAAATGAAAGAAAAAGCTTTTTGCCAAAGAAGATTTTTCATCAGAATGAAATAGGGTGTAACTGCAGGTTTTGTTTCTCTTGAACAGCTTTTTGGAAATAATTTCATTTCCATGTGGAAGTGTTATTTCTACTCAGAAAGTAATGCTTGCACATAGTTCCACTGCTCTGTTCCAACTGGCAAAGTTGGAATAAAAAGAAATAAAAATTATCTGGTTTTCAGCTGACAAAAGCCTAAGGACAGTCAGAGGATGAGGAACAAAGTGAGTCTTTGTTTTCTCACCCTCCCCCCTGCTCCTGCCCAATTTTTTCTAGTTTTCCTACAGGGGAGTCATTATTTCTTGATGGGGAAATCTGAAATTAAGTTTTCTTAGAAACCATCTTTTTTCCTAGAGAACAGAATTTTGTTCATAGGACTTCATAGATTCAGATTCAGATTGTAGTCCCCATATCCTTTAAGGATAAGTTCTGTTCCAGACTGAGGTGCCTTTTCTCACTGAAATTCTTCCAGTAAGTTGACTCAAATTTGACCAACAAACACTTCAGTCAAACAGATGCTATGGTACCTGTGTGGTCATGGATCAGAATGTGCAAGGGCAAATTTTTCATCTTAACAAAATGGGAAGAGAGGAAAAGTTAGGTATTTCCAAAGAACAGGGAAGTACTGTGGAAAATATGGTGGTGATTTAAACAGGTAGGTAGGTTCAGACAGAGTCTCTCATGAACTCTGTCCAACTCTGCCTTTCATGCAGTCTGGCTGTCCCTTTGTGGGGCTTCCCCTGAGCTAATAGTTGTGCAAACTGTTGGCTTGTGTGGATGTTACATGAGTTTTCATCTACCCAATCCACTGCCATGAGACCTATAGCATAACACCTTATTGTTCTGCCAAATTGAAGATCTCTTCTCAATGACCTTTCCTTCTGCTACTACACCATGTTCATGTACAGTGCTCCAGCCTTCTCCACATATATTTTATATTATACATGTTGGTGCTTGGTTTAGATCATCCTTCTCCCACTACTCTGGTTAACTAATAGCACAGTGAACTTCAGGCTTCTAGTTCATCTCACACACAACTGAGCTGACGAATCAGTAGTGAAAAATGTGTCTCTTTCCCACCATGGAAACTTTTGTTTTCAGAAACCTGCCTCAAACTCAGAATACATTCATTTCTGAAAATTGAACATTTTTGGCAGAAAATAACCCACCTTCCCCATATACTACTGATTATTTCTTCTTTCTACCAACTTTTGCATTCTAGATGTCTTGGCAAATATTTTAAATTTGTTATATTACAAGGTTTTAGAGAAAAGCATGGTAAAAGATAAGACATTTCTAGAAAATGTTTTTAATTGCAAATTTCCAAAGAAAAGTTTCTGATGGAAGTAAACTACCGTAACAGCTGTCAGGCTTTACTTGTTTGCAGCTCACTTACGTAATAAGGAAGTGTCAGAAAGAGAGGCCAGTTTGGTGAACTAGCACACAGAACACTTGAACTAAAGATTGCACTGTATCTCAGTGTTGAAAAATTCACATTTAGCATACCATAAATTTGGACTGGAATTTTAGCCTCTGTCTACTTCAGTCCTAACAGGAACCAGACCATTAAAACACATCTTATATATAAATTCAGTAGGAAATGATGGGTCTGATATTTCTCCATACTTAGGTTTTGACCATGGGCTAAAATGGTCCATGAATCACTTTTAAGGACCACTTTTGAATGTACTGTCCAATTGCCCCAGCACATGTTCAACTTAACTCTTGGTTATGTCTTAGTCGGACTGTTGTGATTTCTGAACGGAGCTTCCCCCTGCTAATAGAAAGGTGATACAACAGTATTGGGAGAGGCAGAAAGGCAGCTTCATGTTATGTATGCGTACACTGTGGTTCTGAAGTTACATTCAAGCTCTTCTGCCCCTCAGGGCAAAGTCATAAGAGATGTAATAAAATATTACTGTGAATATGTGTCTGCCTGAATTCATAGTTCTCACTGTGACATGTGAAATAGCTAATTAGAATTCATGACATCAAGATCAATACAATTCACATCCTCTGGCTAACTCTGTACTATACATAATTATTTTATAATTCTCCCTGCACTGCTTCCTCTGCTTCCCTGCTGCTTGTAAGCTCTGTGGACAATCTTGCCAAGGGATGATTCAGCATCTGTGTCCAGCCAGAGTCCCAGGATTATTCATGCTGCCTATTGCCTTCAGGTGGTCTTGAATTCCACAGTGACTTCAGCCAGCCCTCCAGCTGACAGTGAAAAGAGCCACACCCCCACTTTGAAGCCATGTTCTTTTATTTGAGGAGTTAAACAGGAGCAAAAATGCTGGATTTTCTTTTCACTCAAAGATGTTTGTGACCTCCATTGTACTTGATTATGGTTCACATTCTTGTCTGAGACCATTGTGCAGTTCCAGGTTATGGCAGGTAAATGCTGGCTATGTGCCATAAACAAATATGCTTCATGGCTTTATTAATATGGCAGGTTTTACTTTGTTTTCCTATCTACCTCAGGGCCTGACTGAGTACAAGAAATGTATGATCTGTAATACTCATGGTCAAGGAAGAGGCTGTTTTGGATTTTTTTTGTTATTGTGGTGCAAACTTTTACTGCATTTGGATTTAATAAAACAACCCCCCTCCTTCCTCCCCTATTTTAACAATGAAAATAAGCTTGAAAAGGGCTTTCATTATCTTTGTGCTCAAGAAGCTGCTGAACATTTTGGTCAAACTTTCAAGTGACTTTAGGAAAGTAACTGAGCCTAGAAGATTTCAGTCATTAAAATTAATGTTTCAGAAACCATACTATTTTTCTACTGGGCATTTACACCTGGATATTTATATTGTCTTATCACCAGAATTTGCTTGCATGCATTTAGTGGACACAGGCAGATATTTCATCTGCATTTAGAGGCTTGTTCTGCTACATCATAGTTTGCTGTCCGTTAATAGGGCTACATTGGATAAAGTGTCTGTCAACACTCTTGACAGCTCACCAAGAGATCTTGTCAGACAGATTCAAACTCAGACAGGCTAACTAATTGACTGTGAGGTAATATGGTCTTATTAGCTCAGAATGCAGAAAGTAAATTGGGAAGTAAATTTTGGCTACATTGAGTAGGGCAGTGCAATGATCTGATTTAGATTCTTTTATGTTTGTTTTCTCATAGATCCGTTTATCTCCAGCCAGTGTGGATGAGGATTGACTTTGGTGTACATTCATTGGAGTAGGTCTCCTAATTTACAACTTTCTACATCAATTTGACAGCTGTTTTTGCTGTGTGTTTTGTGTGAGCTATTGGCATGTGGACTCCATACATATATCCAGGGGAAAGGATGCAAGAAGACAGCTGGAGGCAGTCAAAGGCCATATGCCATTACATGCACTGTCTTGGTTTAACCATGCCCTGGGTTGATTCTGTAAAGGTAGCTCATATATATAGATGGTAGAAAGTGAGACCAAGTCTGAACAAAGGTAGAGGAATTGTTTGGAATGACAGAAGGAGCTGAAAGGAGCCACTGAAAAATGATGTTAAAACTTTGTAGACTCCCTCTTTGATTTGAATCCTCAGTTGTCTGGTATCCTGCCTAGAATTAGCAGCCCCATCTGTGATGGAAATGAGATCTGCACCCAGGGGTCCCTTCATACCAGTCATCATTTTGACCTCATCAGAGAGACAAGTGTGGTCTTGAGGACAAAGAAAAATTACCTTATAAGCACCAGAGATTGGAATGCACCCCTGAATTACCCTTGCTGCACAACTCTAGGAGTCCAAAGAGGTAAAATGTATTGTGTGACCCTGTTAGCATACTTTAAGAGCAATTTCATTTCATGTGGGCGGAATTTTGTGACATGCTGTAGACAGGAGGAAAATGACTTTTATTAGCACTAAAGGCTGGTTGTTATATGGCTGAATATGTTTTGGCTCCACTGAAATTTAAACTTGTCTGCTTGAAAAATGTTCAGGTTTAATATAACTGATTCAAACTTTCAGTCAAAGCTCTGTGTAAAATTCTCTTGTGGGACAAGGATCTTGGTTTACAGCATCTGAAGAATGAATCTAAACACCCTCCAGCTCTGAAGACAATACAAAGGTGACAGTTTCTGCAGAGATCAAATTACTACAAGTGTCAAAATTTCAAATCAATGTCAAATTTGATAAATAAGTATTATCACCAAGGGGTTCTGCTGGGAATTATTAGCCAGTCTTTCCTTAGCGATATTCCTTTCATGAGCTGAAGAACATTCCATTTCATGCAAAGACAAAGTACAGCAGTGACAAAGTGAATTAATAGGAATTTGAAAGGAAAACAGAGGAACCAGGCAAAGGATCTTTTATAAAATGCTTATCTTGGTTTATATAATTTCATCTCATATATTGGAGGTTTTAAGGGCAGAAGTAATCACTGTGATCACCTAATCTGATTTGCTGAGCACAGGTCTGAAAGCTCACTCTCTTGAGTTCGGCCTCAATCCCAGAACTTCTTGTTTGGGCTGAAGCTATCCAGAGCAGGGAACTTGACTCTAATTTATTTTTTTTTAATCTCCTGTACTGCATTCTGCCCCCTAATAAGTCCTTTTTAAAAGCTAAAGCCCCTAAGGCCAGACAGCGTTTTGTTTCCATCAGCATAAATCAGAGCAGCCTCAGTGGAACCAATAGTTATTCCATATTTTCATTTGGGGAAATTCTGATCTCATGCTATCCTCAGTTACGAGTAAAAAGAATGGAATTAAATTCTGAATTGCCCTGTTATGTGACCACGTCTCCCTCTGATGCTTGATCTCAGTGATTACAATCCAAATGAATGCAAAAAGAATTTTCCTTCTCAAAAAATGCCTTGAGCTGTGGTGTTGATGGCTGTAATTATCGCTGTGCCCAGAACACTGTTGTTTACACACCACTTGTTCTGTGCCCAGTTGTGCTATAAATTGCCTTTAATTTGAATCAGGAATGTTTAAAGTTAAAATCAAATAATGTTGCATCTTTGTGGAAACTGAACAGAAGGCACCTTGCACAGAAAAGCATTCATCCATTAATAGAGCCAGGGCAGAGTGGGGAATCAGGATTCATTGGCTACTGAATAAAATGTTTTCTTTTTTGGTCAGAGCAATCTAGTTTTTAACTGACAACTCTCAGAGAAAGGAGTTCAACTCAGAGTCATCTGCAGTCAGCCAGGAGAGGAACAGCTCATTACCACAGGCACAGCTAGAGTTCACCCTTGCTTATTTTTGGCTTTAGGCTCCTCAGTTGTGGGAAACAGTTTTTTCATTCTTATATTTTTACCTACATGTTGTTATTTGCTTTGCTCTGATGAGGGTCTGGATTGATGTTGTGATGTGATGTTTGCCAAATTTGTAGCATTCTTTTTAATATATTTATTCTTCTTTCTGTGAGGGCAAAGGATCTTATTTTGAAACCCCAAAGACTTTCCCAACATATGGGGGATGAATAAATACTCAAAATGTCTACAACTGCTGTTACTACTACAGCTGCCAGGTTTAGAACTGAACAAAGTATGTGTGTGCGCCCGAGCATGCGTGTCAGTGCGAGAGGCAGAGAGAGAAATACAGTGTGGGCACTCTTGGGGTCAGGCGAGATCTCCTAATAAGAAACACATTTTACAGGCAGCAAGAGAGTGATTTTTACTGTCTGCATTTACAAGTCCTCAGGCAGTGAATTTTGTTGTACGGATATTTTTAAGGCTAATTTTTTATAACACACGGGCCTTAAACATTCAGATCTTAATTTGGCAAAACTCCTGTTCACTTCAAGGGGTGCTCTATATGGTGTACCCAATGTAGGGGAGAGGGGGATGGGTGATGGGCACATGCTGGCTGTGAAGAGTTGTAGAAGACCCTGCTAACTGCAATGAGAAATGAGCTTCTGTCTCCAGTGACAGTTTTACATTAATATGGGATCTGTGGGGGTGACCAGCCCCGGGGAGGGTAGCCAAAAGAAGAGAATGGTTTGGAGGAGGATTTCTTTGCCACCATTCCCATACAACTTGCTTGATTTTTAACTCCAGTTTTGGCATGACACTTTAAAGCAAACTTTTATGGGATATCCCACACTAATTTTATGGTACTTCCACACAAACCACACTGGTTTTGAACGTTTCAGTCTTTAGATCTTAACACTGTGATCCCGAAAGTCATCCTCTTACACGAGAGGAGAAGCAAACTCTGATGAGTTTCCATCCAATAGCAGCTATTTTTCATTGAGAAACAGAATTCAATCAACACTTTTAATTAAGGGGATTTAAGAAGCATGGCACAAGAAGAGAAGGACTAGGAGCACTACTGAAGATAAGCCTTCTGAGTCCAAAACCAATTTTTTTGTACTGTACTGTGCATGCATGGCATGAGTGAATACTCTCCAAGCTGGATGCTCCTAGGCAATTCTGAGGATGGGATGCTGGCTGTACCAATCACTTCACAGGGTTTTTGTCTTGCTAAATACTATTTGATGATCTGAGAGCAGCTGGATGCTTTCAGCTTTCAAGGAGCTTTTAATGGGACAATTTTCACTGGCATGGGCTTGTGCAAACCACATGCAAATGACTATATTGCTCTAATAATCAGCATAGAGAGAATTTGTATCCACCAGCAAAAAATTGATTAGTCACAGCTAATCAAGCCAGGTTGTTTCTCTTTAGCCATTAACATTTATGTTAATACCCATTAAATCAAGTTAGGGAAACAAAATTAAGTCTATGCCATTACTTCATAATTCCCAATCATTTGGCCGCTTTTAGCTATAAAGCACTGATATACATATGACTTTCAGGAAGAGAAGAAGCTTGATTATTTTAAGAGTGAATCCAGCTCATTGTTGTATTGTTTGGAAGAGCAGGCAGATAAAGTGCAAACTACAGACTTGAGGGGAAAATGTCCAAGGTGAGGTCTATGGTGTCTTAATAAGGGAAGTTATTGCAAGGGAAGCAGGGCCTTTTCTAATCTTAATCTTTATCAGACCCTAAACAACGGAGAAGAAAAACCAGAAGGCTGGCTAGTGAAATTGTTTCTTTTATTTATTTTTCTTATCGATAGGGCATGACTCTCATGATTATAAGTATAGCAGGCAGTCTTGGCTTGTATTTTTGAGTGCAGCAAGACCTGTTTTGCATTCAGCAGATGGAGATGAGACTCACTTGTGCTGTGAGAGGTGGAAAGGTTATATCCCACCTAGAGCCCAAGGACCTCACAGGACTTCTGGGGAACTGGGTAGCCTAAGGCCAGTGATTCTTTCTTTCTTTTTCCTTAGGAGAAATGTAGAAAGTGCAGGGAATGCCAATGAATGGTCCCCCTCCATTGGAAGGAGCTGCCAGAGAATAGCCTGAATATAGAGTTTAGCTACTTTTCATATTAAACATATGAGTTTCTCAGATCACTTTAAAAATTTAATTTATATATATTTTCAAATCTGTTGAGTCTTCCAGCTCCATTTGTTTTGTCTTTCAGAGGTATGAGGTCTGGAGATGACCTCTTCTCTCTCCCACAGGACAGTGGCTGAATGGAAGGTTCATTCTCAGGACTGAAAATACTAGGACTGCAGAGAATACAGCCACTTAGAAAGGCAGCCCACCAAGTTAGTGGTCTCTCTCTGTGGTCTGTTGGATACCCATGGCAACTTGCTTTCTCTACTCAAGTTTCCAGGGATAACAGGATGCTCCCATGACACAGGGTTAGGTTCCCACTGCCTGCATCCATGTTTCTATTGACCTAAGAAAGCTCTCTTGAAGGTTGAGGTTTCCTATAGAGGTTTGAGTCTCACTACAGCTTTCTTCTCTCACATGGAAGCTGTAATCATGAAAGGGAAGATCTTCTCTGGAGTGGGGACTGGACATATTGCTTCCAAGAGTTGCTGAAAACCTGATGGGATAGAGTCCCAGAACCTATGGTAAGGGTTTTTAATTCTAAAGAAAGAAAATAATCCTAATGATGTTTTTTCTGTAATGACTGAGGCTCACTCTGTCTCACACATTACATCCTAGATGTCCCAAGTGCTTCAGAGTCCTTTCAGGAAAGAAAAACTGAGCCAGATGTGAGTTTTGAATCCCTATAGGAGACTGCCAGAATGATACCTGAGCCCTCTTCCCAGTCCTCTTGCTCTGGTCTGAATGAGAGTAGTCAATGCAAGGGAAGTCTTGAGTAACTGCAGGGTGAATGTTCCTGGCTGCTGCTGCTCTCCTGGTCTAGTTCTGTTACTGTTATACTCACCTGAAATATGCTCCTGGTAAATCTACCTACTTTTTAAAATTCTAGCTGATGTAAATATTTGCAACAGAAAGTGGAGTACAAGGAAGAATCAAAAATTAATTCAAATATGTGGAAAAAAACTTCTTTTGTGATTTTTTTTCTTATTTTGTAATGACTCTCAGGTATAGGGTGTCAAGTTAGTTTCTGTATTAGCAAAGTTGCCTCTGCACTTTGTTTTTCAGGGCCCTGAACATCCTAAATTTAAAACTTTGGTGAAGAAACAGGTTACAGCACTAAGATGTAGTATTCTGTCCCCATTTTAATAATTGCTATTTCTGCCCTTGTAGCACCTATCATTTTTAATCAAGGTTAAAATCCTCCTTCACCAATGGCAATATTTATGTTCAGAATATACATTTGTAACCTCACTAGTATAATAATGAATGAGTTGAAAATAATACTACATAGTCTTAAAAGTGGGAAAGAAGGCACATGCCTTGTTAACTAATCAACCTGGGACTCCACTGCAGCATCCTGCTCCTCTAATACTGTTGATCCTAAACAACTTGTGCTCTTACCTCAAAGTTGACTGAACAACAGCTTTCTTTCCTTCAGTTCCTAAGGAAAGCTGTGCAGCTTCATGGTGAAAGGCCTTCTATCGTAAATGATTTCTTTGGTTTTGATCCATATATCCAAGGTCTGAGAGTTAAGCGCACTCAAAATCAACTGCTTCAATGTCAAAACAGAGAGTTCCTTACTGTTCTGACCCAGAGCTATAAAACAATCCAGTTTTACTCAGCTCTGTTTTGGGGGATGGGGGTGTCAACTGAAAATGCCCATGAATTTCGAAGAACTTGATATAAATCATGAATCTATAGTACAGCTTCAATGACAGTTCATGATAAATATTTCCTACTGCTGTATTTCTAAGATACTCTGCCCACTGCAGGAAACAATACTGGAAGAGTATTGTTTGGAAAGTGTTTCCCCTTATCCTCTCTTTGTAGAATACAAATTCATTTTTTGTAAAGAGAATGGCATGAACCTGTAGACAAAGACTGCCTTAGAAACAGGTGGCACATTGGACTGGAATAGCTGGATGGAGCAACTGATATCTAAAAGAAGACAGATAGTGTTTAACCTTAAAATACAGTGGTGTTTTGCTTTAGGCTTTGTAGCAGAGATTTGCCACCAAATAACAAATCCCTTAGGATTCAGCATCAAGTGACTTTTACCAATGTGTGTTCTGCTTTCTATTACAATGCAACAAACCCATTGTCTGCTGTACTTGCAGAGAGAGCGTGCATGTCCTTATCTGCAAGTGAAGCTTCTTAAGACAAAAGCCTATCTAGTGCAAAGGAGATCAGACCTGTGATCCAAGTCTCCAAGGTCAGTTTTCTGCCCTGAGCAGTCTGTGAGGCTTTGACTGTGCCATTTTTCTTTCTCTGTGACCCAGTTTGCATTTTTTCATCTGAGCATGACAGGTTAGGAATAATAACATTAACAGAATTTTGTATGTCGCAACAGCAGACTATCAGAAGCAGTTAGAATGGATCATATCTTAATAGATCTACTGTGCCATTTCTAGTTGGGCAATCTGGAAAGGCGTCTCAGTTGTGAAGAAGGCTGTAGTTGGTACATATGAGCAGGGTCATGCATATTTGGATCTTTTTACCATGACTTGTATGTGCAGTCCCTGAGCCCTCTGCTAGTGTCATAATCATCAGTCATATCAAAGCTGCATAAGCCTGTTTGGTTTTTTGTTTTTGTTTTTTTTTTTCCTCTGAAACCAGTTTGTTTAATTTTGGGCATTTGATTTCACTTAGATGGAAAATGCCATGTAAATTTGGGATAAGGAGGCTACAAACAAAAATAAAAACACTTCAAGAAGCAAAACTCACACCCTTCACACAAACTCCCATGCTCCAAGAAACTTTGGCTGCACACTCTGCCAGAGGAAACCTCTCATAAACCACTCTATGTTGGTTTATACACTGCAAATCCCACAGAATGTATTAGAAAAGGTAGAGTCCAAGTCTGAGAGGTTACAGTGAGAATGAACCTCCAGAGAGATGAATATTTAAGCCTGTTACACAAACATCCCATGACACTGTGCTGAAAGATGGCAATAGGCAACAGCAGAGAAGGCTGGGTATGCCAGTAAAATTCATTGTAGTATCTTTGTGTGTGTGCCCTACAGCAGTTAGCAATCCAGTATTTGTCAGGAGTGATTGAGCAGAGGGCAACTTAGCACAGCTTGGGAGGGGGATTTCCTTGAGCCGTTCTTCATAAAGTTGCTGCCTATGGAGTTCAGACTTCCAGGTCAAATGTCATTTAGGTGTTGTAGCATGCAGGTACTTACTTGTGTGCCAGATGTGGGAGGACTTGGCTAATGACTCTCTCTGCACTGGTATCCAGCTTCCAGCCAGCAGACATATAACATTATCTGAGAAAGTAAAATAGTAAATGCAACCTCAAAGGCACTTGGCACTGAACTGGGAGCCAGCAAGGTAATATCCATGTATTTGTAATATCCTTGCTGATGCAGGCCAGCAAGTGTGACTTTAACTGCCATATCTGCTTGCAATTTCATGAAGAGGAGGAGGACCTCCAGCCCAGTAATAATTGTGCCTGTGGCTGCTAAACCCACGAGCAAGGGGGAGTGACAGAATACATGTTGGGCAAAACAGATCTTCAAGCACTGAGGTCACCAATATTTTGGGGGTTCAGCATTGTCCTACATTACCTAATATGCCTGCTTACTCTCCTGTACATCTGCCTTTTGAAAGACAGATGACCAGATGGCAATTGCTTTGCATTTTCTGAGAGGTCAAAGGCACTCCTATTACAGGACAGCTAGTCCTGTAATAGGAGTGCCTCATATTTACATTGAGAGCAACAGATTGGTTTGAATTCAGACAAAATTGGTCTGCTTGCTAGTCTGCTTCAGCTGAGAAATAAAAACCCCTCTCCAATAGTGTTGATGCATGAGGAAGCCCTTGACTGCAGTGGCCAGGTTTGATTTGTGTGGGTTGACTGGTTGATAAATTACAAACTGGTGTGCTGAGATCTCTATCACTCTCACAGTTACTAGGTATATCCTGTCTGTTTGTGGCTGCTCCCCATCTTTTTGCTTCCACTGGTATAATCTGTAGCTGTACTGATTTTTCTCAAAGGAATTCTTTCTTTCTCTAAGCTCCTCGGTCTCCCTGATTTTGCCTCAAGATGCAGAGACCCAGATGCTGATACTGCAGCAGAGCCCTCAAAAACAAAGCATGGTCACTGGAGCTCCCAGCAGTTGGCCTAACCGCAGGAGTTGAGCCCCAGATTCCATGTCGTGCATGGCCATAAAGCATGCTGTGCACACCTATGGTGCCCTAGAAACAATAAACATTAGCCATAAACCAAAGCTGAGATGGTAACCACCTTGGATAATGCTGTGGTTGTCATAGATACTCTATAACGCAGGTAACTTCTAGAGCTAGAGGCACTGTCTACAGAATGAGTGAAGTTTCCCAGAACGTGTGAAATGCTGACATAAATCCCCAAATGGACTGAACTGAGCCTTTGCAGCCTAGCCAAAGCCCTCCAGCCAGATTTCAATAGTATAAACAAGACTGGGTCACCTCGTCCCTCATTGAATTAGAGATGGTAATAATCCTGGCAGCAGCAGATTGTATGCTATCAATCATTCAAGATGTTAATTTTCCTGAGTTGGAACCAGAAAGAAAGCAACCAAGGTTGGAAAGGAGTCTAGGTTGCTGTTTTGCTCGTGTCACACTGCTTGTGAACAATTCAGCAACAGCTTCATGCCACAATCAGTGCAGCTGTTAAGCCGAGGAAAAGCAGGACTTTACTGAAAAACAGATGTTTTGCACATGAGCTGACTTACACCAGTTAATGAGCCAGAGAGAAAAGAAAACAAAGCACACATATATGCACACACAAACAGTCATAGTCAGTGATTGAAACAGTATTTAAGAAGTGCAGATATGGATGGTGAGGTATATTGAGAAAGAAGAATTCTTTGGTTTCACAGTTACTCAATATACTGCTAAAACTTTTGCAATGCCAGAATGGCCTTTTGGCATATTTTGGCTTTCAAGGACCATGCATAAATATGTGTGCATCTACATGAAGGCACTTGATGCAGAGTGACAGGAATAGCATTGAGGCTGATTTACATGAAAGTGTTGCAAGTTCCCAGAATGACAGTGGCACATTCTTGTAAAGTTATTTTTATCAGTGTCTTAGATCATTAACTAAGAGGGAGGTGATTTCCCAGTATCTGTTTAGGAGATTAGCTGAGTTGTTGTTTAGAAAATGGTTTCTAAAAATAGGAAAATTGACTATATTTTTATTCATCAACCTTATTAGAGACTGCTTTCAGGACTACATAAAGCCCATGTGGTGGTGATTTTGAATGTCATGATATTTGTGTTTCTGAATGGGGATACTGCAATGAGGCTGATCTCCAGGGCACGACTTCTCGGCACTTTCTGAGAGTTGGTACAGGGGATATGCTTTAAATTACACGCCCCTCGGAATTTCCAGTCACTCTAAGAAAAAGTGGCTGCAGATTCTTCTTTGGGCTCTTTAGTGTCTTTGGGATCCCTGACTGCTTCGTCAGAGGTCAAAAATATGAAATATAAATAAACAAAGAGCTTGCAGCTATTTCCGTTTAATACATCAGAGTTCTACACAGTGCTACTGAAGAAGTGAGAATTAGAAACTACTTGGGAAATTGTTTATTCCTCCTCCCTCCCCACCTCCCTCCCCCCTCCCTCACTGCTTTTTTCAATTTTCTGGCAGCAATTACAATACTTGATGATGATCTCTGTTTAGTACTATCTGATCTCACCTTTCTAAAGCATCAAGAACAAGGATGGGAACCTCCCAAATTGTAACTGAAGATGTGGTCATTAAGTGTGACTAAAAATCAATTCTTGGATCTCGGCAAAGTTTTCTGGGGTGCACTTATTTTCAGTTTCCTATTTGTTCTTCAGTGATGTGTATCGGAAAACAAAAAAAAAAAAAAAAAAAAAAAAAAAAAAAAAAGAACCAGAAAAGAAGTCTGAGAAATGAAAATCATCCAGAGCTGCTTAAAAATGCAGAGCTACTTCATCGTCGATCTCTTAAAACTTAGTGTTGTCTCAATTTCAGCAAAACCTGATCAAAGGTGAGATGCTTCAGATGGAGCGCTCAAGGAAGCAGTGCTTACTGGTGGAACTTCGTTTAGTCGGAAATTTGCAAACCAGCTTTAGTTAGAGCCTTATATCTCTCACACACAGACTTTTTTCCTTACAAACATATTCACATACAGCTTGTGTTAAATAGATGTTATCAAGTATTTACTTAAAAAAAACAATAAGTTTTAAACTGTTTGACCAAAGAGCCTTTTCCTCCCTTCTGATGCTGCCAAAAGGATTTATATAGGAGCTAAAATACATGTGGAAAGGGTCATGCCTGGAATTTTGCTGTAATTGAAATTTTTGATGCTAAAAAACAGCTGCCCGTCAGTTTAAGTGGATCGCTTGAGAGTCATTCCATGCTCACCAGTAACATGACTGACTCACTGAAACAGGAACTCACTGGTAGATTGCTTCTTTATATAGCTCTTCTTATCTTTGGCACAAGCCACCCTGGTAGTTTCCAGAAAGTGAAAATTCAGCTCTGAACCTGAGGGGCAAAGCTAGAGTGCACCAGAACAAGTTTGCATCCAGCTCTGCAAAGCCCTGGTTGCCCAGTTCTGCCTGCATTGCCATGATGCCCACCTCCAAAGCAGAATTTCATGCTCTTTTTGACATTTCTGCTTCAACTCACAATGCAAGGTCAGAAGTGAACATTAGGACAAAGGTGGTAATAGGAAAAAAAAGTTATTTTTCAGTATCCAGCACTGCAAGGTCCATATAAGGTCTCATGAAGCTTCTGGGAGTGTTGCACACAAACAAAAGTCTTACTTCTAATGTAATCTTGCTGTATTTGTTACAACATTTTTAAGTTAGCATTATCAGTTCATCATGTGGAAGCTAAGATCTCCATGTAATCCACTAGGTCAGCAGGATCTCAAGCCACTGTTTCACTGATGATCACTAAAGCAATGCCAGCAAAGAAAACCTTGCTGTGCTTACACTGGGCAAGGGTTCAAGTACAGCTATGTTGACAGTGAAAGAAAGCATGGCTCAGTACAAAGAATGAGATCTGCAATCCCAGAACCTTAATCAAGTGATTAATTAGCATTAGAGTTCATTTTACTACATGTTTAAATGAGCACTAAATCTTGGGTGTGTAATGTGAAAGTTTGCACTATTGTATGTTCATGGTGGTCATTTCTATGTGTTCCCAATGAAAATCCCCGAGGTAGCTAATCAAGAAACATGAGTTCACCAAGAGACAGGTACTTAAAAGCAATTAGGACTTACCTTCCATGTGAACTGCTGGCCCTCAGGCAGAGAACTGTGAGAAGACGAATCATAAATGACCGAGTACTGTATCTTGACAGGAAGATGAGCCAGGAATTTCTGAGAATATGTTTCTTTCAAAAAGCTAAACCCTGAAAACAGAGAAGATGTAGAGCCAAGCCAGAAAACCAAAGTGAGATGGAGAACTGAGGGCTGGTTTCCTTGGGGGTCTCCTGGCAGTTTTCGCCTGTAGTATTTTCTGCAGGGGAGGGGTCACCAGGTCAACTGTATTGTTGGCAAATTAGAAAATGATCAGATAATTTAATAATTGAGAATAGAGTGGTAGTTTTTTAACTGAGATAAATGTAACAAATACCTTGCTCTGGGGCTTGAACAAGCTGTCTCCTTTGAAAGATAGAGTGGGGTTTTGAGCATTACAGTAAGTTGTGATGCTATCTGTGCTGCTGCTGCTGCTGCTGCTGCTGCTGGGGCTACACAGGGCAGGACGGTTGCAGAGAAGCCAATACTCCAGCACTGTGTTTGTAGCATCGTGTCTGTGGGACTCACAGGGAGGCCTGGCATGGAGGTCTTGGCTGCCTGCCCCTGTCTTGTGCAGCAGCACAATGCTGGCTCTGGCTGCAGCTGCTCTGGGAGCCTAGTGAGTCTGTGACGGGATTTGCTCCTGCAGATAAACACTGTGCTATTGTGAGGGGTGTGCCTGTGTGGTACACAGCACGTGTGAGCGTCTGAAATGAAGAGGGTGTGAGGGGCAGGGGTGGCTCTTGTGTTCGCAGATCATGAAGTCAGACACTCTAAGACTGTAGGTGCCTTGAATTTGCATCATAGGGTCCCTATCAAGAGGTGAGCTGTCAGTTAATTAATTAATTAATTAACACGGATTTGCCATCATTGAGGGCTAGAAGAATGCAGAACAGCTAAAAAATCTGACTCTGGTATTATACCACTTTTTGGTTCAACTAGACTGAACCCTCTCTGTGATCTGGATTTAGGGAGCCCATAGAGTCCTATAGTGGGTTTGTGCTGGGAAAAACATCTGCTTCATATCAGGATTAAACAAAAGGCCATCTCCATTCATTCTAATCTTGTGCAGAGCCTTGTCCATGTAGCCCTCTGATATTTGTGTTTCTGTGTTCTCTTGACATCTCTCATATGCAGCCAGTGAATCACTAGCAAACCATGCTTATGCAATTCTGGACTGTGGATAAAAGCCCCAAACCCAAACAAAAAGAACCACCAAACCAACAAAACCAGGTACACTTCAGGCAACATGCTTGTCAGAGATGTAAGTTTGGTCCTAAAGTATATCAATCCCTTATGTACCTATCATCTTCCCTGCAGACTCATCATACTAACTTACAGCATCCTACTCACAGGCTTCCCTTCACATACTCTACAGACTGAATTTGCTTAGCACAACACAACAGGGTCTCTCATGCAAGCCTATGCGTTCTTAGCTCATGAGTTTTACCATAAGTCCCATGAACATTCTGTGAACCTCCAGCTTCTGGATTCATGGGAACAATAAAATTCTCAACATGGTTTTTAGATTTTATGATTGCAGGAAAAAAAACCACAAAAATATGATCTAAAAAGCCTTGAAACCAGAAGGCAAATAAAAATAATCCCAGAAACATTACTGTTGTGCTGATAAATCCAGTGAATTTTAAGCCACCTTCTTCAGGGGATCTCCTGTATGGTTTTGGAACAATAGGGTTGGCCACACTTGTGAGAAACATATACTTCTCCACACCCAGGTCTCATAACACTCTTTCCTTCTAAACCTCACACAGATGCTCCCTAGCACTCGCAGTTACTGTCTGGAGATCTGCTGTAGTATTAAGATGTCTGGGGTTGAAAATTGGTCTTTTTAGATTCAACCTGCCTAAGGCACAGCTCCAGTCATTACAAAGATTGGGGTGAGAAGTGGAGACACCAGGGAGGATGAGAAATTGACATCAGGGAGCTGCAACTCCACCTCATGTCTGATGCTTCTTTAGCTTAATGAGGTGTATGGGTTGCCAGAACAAACAGCCTGTTCCTGCTCATGCTTAACTGCTGAAACAGTGTGTCCTTCACTGGAGCAACCATTTATGTGAGGTGGTTCCCAGAGCTCACTCTGGCTGTGTTGCACCCCATCCCATTGCATGTGGAGCATTCAGCTCTGGGCTTGTAAGAAAATGTCACTTTAGTGAGGAGATATGACAGAATCCCTTTCTTGTGACAGCTTAGAAATGGGCTCTCTAGTCTGCTGACAGCTGCCTGGGCCATGCAGTGCCAGGCTGGGATGTGCAGCTTGCCATGTGTGTGCTTTATGTGCTTTCAGAGAGCGAAACTCACCCTTGCCTCTTCATTTGGCTGGTTTTGTGCCAAGTGGTGCCCTTGGTTTGAAGTTGAGATGGTTGCTCTTGGAGTGCCTGGGAGCAAGGAGTGAAGCCAAGGGGACCTTGCACATTACACCACAAGGCACCTTCAGCATCACCTCTCTCACCACTATTTGGAGATGTTGGAGTGTTGTGTAAAGCCCTGGCTCCATTGGTCTCCCAGACATCATTAGGTGTGGACAAGGAGATGATGTTTTTGGGATGAAGTTTCTTCTAAGGTACCTCTCTGTTGACTGCTGAGAGAGAAGAAACAGCCTGTTAGGTGCTTTATTTCAAATGGCTACAGCCAGGTCAGATGAATCCCCATGTCTTCCAACCTGATCTTTGGATGATTTAACTGGACAGTAGTCCCCATAGCAAATGTCTGTGTGAACAGCAATCTCTGCCTCATTTCCTAGCTTTGTGTGGTTCTAGCTCTTCAGACTGCTACAATGGCCAGTGCTGTGAAATGATGGGGGAGCAGAGACAGCATTCATCTGACCTGAGAAGTGCTTCAAACTTTGTGGCTATGTGAGCCTCTCCTGCTCCCACTCAGGCCTGCGGTAACCTGGAGTTGCAAAGGTGATGTCAATGAAAATCCTTTGAAGAAAACTCTAAATCCAAAGGGGCACCCAGTATTTTTCCTAAGGGCATGGGTGTTTTGCAATAGCTATGAGTTATGTCAGAGACATATTTTGCAGTCATGTCTTCTGGAAGTAGGTTGGGAGTTTTGGATGAGTGAGAATTGGCACTAAAGTTATGGATCTGACTGTAACAGCTCTGTGGGTGAGGCTGTCCCTAACTGAGATTGGAACTTCATGGCTGAGGCATGTGGGATCAAGAGCAGAAGGCAAAGGGAGTTGCCACCAGGACCTTCCATGGGCTAGAGAAAGGGTGCCCTGGGAGATGCATCACTTGGCTGCAACAGAGGCTTCCTGAGGAGAGAGAGGAAAGTGCAACAGGCAGGACTGAGGTTCACAGGAGGGTGCAATCTGTCTGACACGGTCTCCTTTCTTGTTGCCTTTATCCCCAGCACAGCACAGTCTTCATATGCTCTTGAATGACAAAAATCTATGCTTTTAGCACCCTTGACACTAGACCACAAAACTGAGATTTACAGAATGAACAGGGCAAGGGACTGGAACTAATAATGGAAAAAAAAACTTTTTTTCCTGAGAGACACTGAAAAGTCAAAATCTGAAATATATTGGTGAACTGAAAATCTGGAAAAGAGCAGTAAGGTTGGGGTCAACTGCAGCACTTTGTTTAAATAACATTCAAATGTTTTGGTTTAGTTCTGGATATTTATAAAGGGCTTCCAGCCCCTACAATTACCTTAAATTTGGAAATTAAAAGCTACTTGGAAAAGTAGATGTTTGAGAAATTTGGAGGAGGAAGAAACTTCAAGCTGGAAACTTAACAAGAGAAAACTCTTTCCTATGGACAAGAACAGTTTTAAGGAAGTAGTTTTGCATTATGAAACCATGAAAACAACCTGATCCTCGCTGCCTGACTGCTGTTTCAGGAAAGAGGTGATGTTCAGCCCTCCACTTCCGAGAATTACTTGGGGCAATGCATCTTGTCACAGGTCTCCTTTTACTGCCTCAATCTGTCCTTAGGACTTTCTTTCCCACTCATGGAAGGGTTCTGTGTTGTCTGATAAACACTGAGCAGAACCATATGTGAGCTGGGGTGGATTATGCAATAAGGGAGGATGGGTCAGTATCTACTTTTCAACTTGTGAAAGTTTTCCTTTTTGGCCAGATCTCAAAGGATGGAATTGAATTACACTGCATTTCATCTCTGATTGACATTGGATGCTTAAAACTTACTGCCAATGCAGACACAGATTTTTTTCTGCTGAAGGAATTCCTATATTCCCTGAAATTTCTGTATCAACACAAGCATACCAGTGCCAATTCTTTCTTTACAAGCAACTACTAGATCCTAAGGCTGAATTTACAGTATTATTTCCTTGTAAATGTCAGATGCAATTTTGGGAGAATGCTCAGATAAATCCAACACTGATCAACTCACCACTTTCATTATGATGTAGTCAAACCAGATGCAGCTGAGATCCTTACTGATACCCTTGGGGAAGCCCATTGACAAGGTTTGGTGGGAAGCTTTGGAAATAAAAGACATGAAAAAGTATAAATCCTATATTAAACTTTTATAAGCTTCATTATATAGTGATATTTCAATTACTCTGTGGGAGATTTGGATGAATCTACACAAATAAGGCAGATACAGGACTGGCTGAAATAGGAAATCTCTTTAGCTGAAGGGGCAGCACTGAACCAATTTGTATTGGAAATGAAGAAGTTAAGATGCTTTGCAATGATCCTTGATTCCAGTTAATTCTAGTAAGTTTTGAGGCTCTTTGCCACCTTTCTAGTCACTCCCAGGGAACAAACCAAAGAGTTACCTCCTGCTACCCAGGGGAGTAATCTCATGTTACCTGATAAAATTCCTTATTCAGTGTTTAATGCCTCCAAATGGGATCCAAATTAGAATTCGCTATTAGGAAAATGATGAGCTTTAAACCTCTGAGCTTTTTCCTTTGTACCAGTGTGCTACCTCCAAGGTAAGTTCAAATTGGAAGAGTGGAGAGAACATATCCCTTTTTCTTTGAACATACATGTGCAAAATGCACTAGTGCTGTGATTAGAGCAATTTGTAAAATAGATATGCTCAGAGACAAGACCAGATTGACAATCAAACCAGGAGAGGATTGATGGCTTGTGGGAAAGGGTGTTTGGCTAAATCCTGCTTATATTCACATCAAAATGGAATATATTTGGGGAGTTCAGAAGAGTTTGAATTGAATTATAATAGTCATATATATATGAAGATCCGTTCGTATTTTTAAATACACCCTTTCTAGTCTATAAGTAGTAAATATCACTTACTAAACCCTACCTCATGTTCCTGGTTGTAAGCTGTAGCCAGATTCACTGCTCTTCCTACTATGAAGGCAGCTGTGAAAGCCAGAGCAAGGCTCTGGAACTGAGTGTGCTAGCCCCTCTTTTTGTATTCATGCTGCTCCTTCTCTCGTTCTTTGCAACAAATGTATATTTAAAAATATGGAAGGACTCTTCAGGGTTTGTTTTTCTCTAACCATCTTTCTGGACTCCAATTGCAATCAGAACAGAAATGAAGCAAACTAGAACCTCATAAGAAAATGGTGTGCAAATTATCATATGCACACTACATTCATTCATTCATTTATTTATGAGAGAGCTTAGCAGATCTACAAAACAGATGTATCTACATGATGGTATTACTGCCTATTGTAGCAAGAATCTGGTTTACTTTCCCAGCCTTTGGTTCAAAATACTTGACCTTTATTCTCATATCTTCTGTCTTTTAAGAAGGCTCATTCCTCTCCCGTTGTAGGAGTCATGCTTACTGCCATTCAGTCTATAATTGTGTGAAGCTGTCCCCAGCAATGCAATTTCAGAACTGCCTTTTACTAAAGGGAACAATAAGGCTTAATATAGTGTCTGGAGTGATATTATAGAGTTAGAGGTAGATCAGAGATTAGTACATTGTTTCTGCTGCAGAGGATTTCTTGCTAGGACATTAATAGAAAAGGTTTTACCTAATCGTATTGTTTTCAGGCTTGTTTTGTTTTGCCAAGGTGACATGCAAGTCCCTGACTGTCAAAAGGGAGCAAAGTTCAACTTCCCATTTTCCAATACTGCTAAATAATGAGGTGTACAAAGTTTTGAGTTTGGTTTAACATGTTTTACAATGTAGACATGAGTGTTCTGTTCCTTGCAGCTGAATTCTGAGCTCTGAGGTAACCTGTGAGTTACGTTTATAAGTGTGGGGGCGAGAAGTCTCCATGAAGGGGAGGGAGAGTGCTGGATGAGGTTCATACATAAATCCTGGGATTTCACAAGCTGGACTTTTAAAAAATCACCAGATTTCACAATATCCACAATTAGATTGTGAGGGATAGTGACCCTTCAAATCTGAAAGGATTTTTTTTTCAGTATTGTTTCTATTGACTCTTAGTTCTGTTATTTTCCTTCCCTACCACATGTGATCCTCTTTTTCAGGGTCATGTATATATTGTATGCATTACATATAGGGAAGTCTAGTTTTTCAAGGCATACCACTGTCCACTGCCCCTTTTTCTTCAGCTCTTACAAGTGTCAAGGTAGCTTGCTCTCTGGAGCCCTTATTTCCAACCTCTTTCCATACAGTTTTGGAGGCCTGTTGAAAGCAGTACTTTATTCCCCCATCTGCAGTTAATCACCTCTCTCTTGTGGTCTCTCATTGCACCTCATGCACCCCCGCTTCAGGGACAAACTTTGTGAAGAGCTTGCACTCCACTATAGCCATCTATCGCCAGCTAAATCCGCCGCAAAGACAAACATCGCCATTCTCACTGTACTGCAGCTTGAACTTTCTGTGCCAAGGTTTGCTTCAGGAAATCCCCCAGATGAATTAAAATTATTGTTTTGCATTTGCTGGGACCTGTGCCCAGTGCTGCTTGCAGTGCACAATATGTGTTTGGTGCTAGCTGGGTCAAAATATCTCAGAAAAATCTCATGCCTGGGTATTGGCTCTTCTAAGGGTTTATCAGTCCAGGATACCCATAAAAAAGGCCCAGCACACATACGTGTGTGCGCATGTGCACACACACTGAGACACACACACAGAAACTCTCTCCTTTAAACAGGAAACTCAACTCAGCATGTGGTGAGTAACCAAATATCAGCAAAGACTTTCTTGCATTTTTTAAAATTCTGTTAAAAAAAAAAAAAGAGAGAGAAATTGGAGAAGGAGGGAAAAAATCCTGTGTTAAAATAAACTCTTGGGTGTAAATGGGTCAGCACAATCGAGAAACCTGGATGTTTAATGCAGAGATTCTGGCCAGGATTCATTAGTCACTGATTCAGTTGGAAGAAGTAAAGCTTCTTGGTGCCTGTCTGAAAATTTTTCAGAAGTTTGAGAAAAGTTAAAGAAAACAGTTGATATTCTGTGGAGATGGGATGCGGGTCCATGATGTAAGCAGGCACAACTCTCTTCATATGTGTTAGAGCTGTGCGAGTGGTTTGGCTTTGGCCCTAGAAATAACACAGGTGATAGGTTAAACAAGGCCTGATTCATTGTGTTTAAGGCCTTAGCAATCTTTATGGGTGTCTGGTTGGACCCTCTATAGCATACATCTGGGATACCCTGTGATTCATCTCTGAGGTCAGAGTTGTGGAGGAGTCAAAGTGCATTTTTTTAAAAGACAGAGATAAAAGTTGATGCAAAGTCTTTAAGAGGCTGAAGACCCACAAAGTCCTTTGGTTAGACTAGCCAAGGGTTAATTACCTCTAGTTGCCTGAACATGCATCATTCTTCTCACTGCTCCTCATGATTGCCCTCTGCCCCCATGGCGCGGAAGTAGGGTTTGTGTGCCTGCCTCTCTTCAGCCTCACTTGCCATATCACCAGCTGTGCTATTGCAATGTCAATGCTGCTTTTGTATCAGGGGTGATCAGAGCAGAATGAAAGCTTTGGACTGCCACAGTGCTTACAGCTCACTCAATGCCCAGTCTAAGGTGATGGGAATCTGAGCCTGATGCCCCGTGATGGGGAAGGACCACAAAAACTCTAGCATGGTTATAGAGTCTCCTGAAATGCCCAGTTTTGCACAGGGAAGATTTCACCTGTCCAACTATTTGCATATCATACTTTCATATTTGAGGAAAAGCTGCTAGGAAAAGAGCTAGAAAGAAGCTTTATGTAAAATAAGAGCCCTTTATGTTGCAACTTGAGATTGTCTGGTGATTGTATTTTAATTTATCTTGGCTGAAGCAGATGCCTACCATGATTAGTCAGAGTTCTACACAATGACAAACAGCCGAAAGTCAACATCAAGGTTTGGCCCACTGATCTTACCAAAGCAAAGGTATTTCCTAAGTAGGAAGCATCAAGAGAAATGTAGTTCATACAAACTCCTGGCAAGAGCATATGATGTTGCTGTTTGCAGAAAATCATTACCAGATGGTACAATGATGGTAGGTGTATGCAAATCCTCAGTGTGCAATAGAATGGATGAATACCGTCTCTCTGCGGCACATTGAAAAGTCAAGGTGATGGCAAGCAGGCATCATACTTCATACCCATTGGTCATGCTCCATTCTGCCTTTGTGCTGGTAATGGGTTCTGTGCAACAAGGAATGTGTGGTGGGAACAGCTATGACACCTAGGGCTTCAATCCTCCACCTTGAGCCTAGCAGAGGAGAGTAATAGCAAGGACAATTAAATGTTGGTTGGTCTTCTACTGCACTCAGCATGAAGGAGATTTCTCTGAGTTTGTTAACACAGCCCTGTTTCATAACCTTGAATGGAAGGAGGCCAACAAGCACAGCATGCTATTCCTCTGAGCTGTTCCAGCTAAATTGAAGCAAAAATTGCAGCACCTCCCTCCAAACTACTAGAGAGGTGCTCTGAAAGTTTCATTAAATTCTCTTTCCATTTTAATTTCTTTTGTGATAAAGAGTGGTTTAATGGTGGCACTCACATTGCCATGGAGTATCATATGTTACTATGGTATTTTCTCAAATCCTGGTTTCTGTTATCTGAGTGGAAAGCAAACAGGATTTGTGTCCTAATAAAAGTATTTGTAATGTAAAAAAACACTATCCTTTGAAGATGGCATGGGACAAAATAAAACTTTTTCAAATTCAGATTTCAAGAAATCCCTAAACCGAAGTCATGTACCTTCTGGAACAGCCAGAGCTGGGAGCTTGGGATCACATCCTTTTCCTGACTCAGCAGGACAGTTTCTTAAATGCGAGGTAGTTATAGGAGGATGACTGTGTTTCTCAAAGGCAGGCTTTTTCTTTTTCTGCCTGTGAAATATTGTTTTGCTTTTATTAGGACCTATGCCCAGTGCTGCTTGCAGTGCACAAGCTGTGTTTGGGGCTAGCTGGTTCAAGATATCTCAGAAAAATCTCATACCAGGGTATTGGCCAGCATCTTTCTAGATTGGTTATTTTCACATAATAGAATGGCTAACAGCTATGCAGATTCATTTGTACATGGCTTACCTGCTAAGTATGTCTGTGAAGGAATTTGGGCCTTACATCTGGCGAGTTAGGAACATCACAGAATTTTGATGGGGTCTCTACATTACAGCTACTGCTCTTCAGAGGAGAAACAACACAAGACTTTTAAGATGATTGCGAGCAGGGCTGCCCATAATATGCTGTTGTAGGAATGTCCACATATTAAAGCTATTTGTGAAATTTTACTCATAAAATGTAGGATTTGCAAAAGGCCTTAAAGGATCTCTTATGACTGGGAAACATTGATCTGGCTGGACTGGAGGAGGACACATGGACTAATTCACTGAGAGAGCTGCAGATAAAATGATCAAAAGAGATTTTTGTCTCCTGGCTCTTACACTTGCTGTAAATAAAAGCTATTTTTCTAGTTACAGATGAGTCTCATTCAGATTCCAGCTCCCAGAAATGCAGAAAATAAGAATTTCCTACTTCTTCCAAATATCAGTTCTGTACAACAATTGAATTCCATTGATGTGAGAGGGATTTAGGGAAAGCTTTTAATGTCCCATATGGCTTTTGGATTCAAAGAATTTCCATGTAATGAAGTATTGTCTTCTGGACTTTTCCTTTTTTCCTTTATACTTAGCAGGCGGTATTATAACACTAGCAGCTTGGGGAAGTTTAAATTTCATATTAGAACTGTAGGATCTGAACTGAAATCCCAAAGAGGATTTTTATCCCTTTTCTTTTCAGCATGTGTCAATGGAAACAATCCTCGAAGGTCAAGAATAAGCACTGTCCCTAAATATAGAATTCCTTTGGTTATCACAAAAGCAGTGTTCACCACAGGAAGGGACTGGACTTCTGAGAAGGGTGCAAGTTTTGATTTCATAAAGTTTATTTTGCAGCAGGGTCGTGGACAGTCTTGGAGACTGGTAAGAATCAGTGAGATATTATCAGCCCACAGCAAGGTTTTATGTTCCAAGGCTCCTGGCATGTAACCTGGGTTCTTATTTTCCATGCTACTGATGCTGGTATTATGTTGAATAAAAACAAGCGTAAAGAAGACTTTTTATAACAATGTTTTCCATTACAGACGTAAAGCAGATCATGCAGTTTTCTGTAAAAGGGGCAAGCATAGCTATAAAATTTATTTGAGAAGGACCTGGCTGAAAGCAAACTTATCTCAGCACGCTCATCAGGAATATTACACTAGTGCAGCAGCACCTTTTTATTACTAGGAACACAAAGAGCCAGTTCGCTTGATCGCATGTGGAATGGCCACCTCATAAATGTGTTGTAATCCTTGTCATGAGAAATTTTTAAAGGTTCTTGGCAGGAGCTGGTCACAGTTTTCTTTGTCACTTTTTTTTTTAACCCAAAGGTTACTTTAATAAAAATATTAAGGTACTGGTGTTATTTTTTCTGGTATTGTATAGGTTTTGATATTTTAAATTACGTTGTTAACATTATCTAGAAATAATGTATTTTGAAATTTTTGCTTTCTTTGCTTTTCCTGCTTTTCTCTTTTTTTTTTTTTCTTCGTGTGTATCTGGAAAAACTAATAGTGGGGGAAAAGACCACTAAGAGTAAAGAAAGATATAGGGAGAAAGACCAATTACAGGAAAAAAGCCTGGGCCCAGAACCCTGTTCTGCTCCACACCTACCAGGACAACATGATTGAATGATTCTCTGCTAGATTTCAGGCATCAATATGAGCATGCATTTGAACCTAAACTTGCCTAATGTCCAAACGATCTGGGAGAATATTTAAATGAGCTCCTGAGTAAAGCTGGGAATAAGCTTCAGCTCAGCCTTTAGGTCTGTTTGGAGCTGGCTCAGGCAGCTGATCTACAGGTGTGTGGATGCACCTTTTGGGTTTCTGGTGTTTTCTCTCCTGGTATGCGAATAGGGACATAAGACTTCCTTGCCTTAAAGCAGTATTTTGAAGAAACAATGGATAAAAACTGGGAGTCAGTGAGATGAGACAGTGAGGTAAGACATTGAGAAGGGCCATAAAGCAGCTATGACAGCTTCCTGTTGTCAGGGTGGTGAAAATGCTGTGCTGCAGTTACCTAGAAACCCAAGATGGTTCTTGTCAGTTCTCTGGGAGGTCCTGCAGGCTGGCTCTATGAGATCCTCATGTTCTTTTATGAAACACAGATGCTAATGCTTGGAACACTTGTCTCCACCAATTACCAAAATGTAGGTGCCATATGTCTAGCCCCAAACCGAATAACTATACTGTGGCAAGTAGAGGTTGAGGTGAGTCTTTCAGAACAGGTTTAGCCGGACAGTAGCCAGATGACAAGTGGAGGTATCTCAGCAGCAGAGCCCCTCCTTCCTTTCCTCATATGCTTGGGATGAAGTGCAAAAAATCTGTTCCAAATTTCTTTACAAGCCAAGGCTTCCGCATTTGTCAACAGCGTTGTTTTGTCAATGTAGAAAAATGTTGAGGAGCAGCTTGAACATTAGCATCCTGTGGTAGCTGAGTTACAGGGAGTGAGCGTGACACAGCGTGAGTGATGTAGTCCAGCCACCAAGGAAAGCCTGTGCAGGCAGGTGCAGGCAGGTGGGGATTGAAAACCCAACACAAGAAGTTCAGCCGGATGCTGAGAAGAAAGCTGACTGCAAGTGAAATTTTCTGGTTAGATTTTGCCCAGCATGAAATTCCTGTCATATCAATCTTTGTCTATCTGCTTGTGAGGGCCACTTTCAGGACACTGTAGGGATGAACCTGCTCTTGGCTCTTTCTTTGCTGGGGTGAAGCCCAGCAGTGCAGCAGCAGAGGAAGCTTTCTCCAGTGGTGGACATTTTGTGCTTAGCACAGGGGCAAGCAGATTCCAGTTTGTATGTCTCTCAGTGGGCTTTATTTTCACAGCTCCCAAAATTCCCACTAAACCTCACTGTAAGTGTTGAAATCAGCTTAAGAAAGGTTTTTTTTTAGTCATTGAGACTGTCAACTTGATATTGTGTGTAGTTACTCAAGTTCTAAAGGCCTGAAAAATAGACCTCAAAATTAGCAGCTGACCCTTAACTTCAAATGTCATTGCTTTTATACTATAATATGAATTATTTTCTGCATTGCAAACATGTGTCATTCACTAAAGATCCTGCTGTGGGCTGCAGTTTCCAGATATATTAATGATGAATTGTATGTGTTCTGTAAAGCCCCAGGGCTCGGTGTTTGTTAGGTCTCAACAGCTGCCATGATTTTCCTAAGATACATAAGAAAGTATTCTCAGGAGTTGTTGTGAATCACTGAAATTTGTTGAGAAGGATAAGGTTGGTGGTCCAAGGCCATATGTAAGGGCATCTTGATGAAATTCTACATGGGGGTCAGTTTCGGTGATAGTCAATTGTCAAAGGAAACATTTCCCTTGCTGTTGCCCATCAGCTGAAAAATGCTAATTGATTTTTGAAGTCTCAGTTGAGAAAGGCAACAGGAGGCGGAAAAAGGTTTTGTTGTCTTTCCTGGTAGTTCATTTTGCAGTCTTCAAGATCCATCTGCTTACAGGGAGTGCTGGACATTCAGAAAGAACATCTGTGAATATCCCATATCATTACACTTCCAAAGCCAATGGCAAAGACCTTGGCGAGATCCAAGGTTTTCAAACATGAGCCTTTTCTGCAAGTGTTTAGACAGATGGTTTGCTACTGTATAGAGCATCTTCAGGGAATTTATTCCTATTCTCAACATTGCAATTACTGTAGGCTCAGGACTGGCTGTCTCCTGCTGAGTTTCTGAACAGTGTTTGTTTTTGCTTGATAAAATTCTGTCTTAGATTTTTTAGTGATTATGCTATGTTGTGTTCTGCCAGGCTTTGAAATGAGATCAAATTGCTTCTCCCTTAGCATTTACTTACAAAACATATGTTGTCCAAATCTTGAAGTTCCTACTTGTGTACCAGTCACCCACTGAAGTCAATGGGACCTTTGCCTGAGTAAGCACTACTTGAAAAACAAGTAAGAAAGAGGGGGGATTTCTTGGCTGTGGACTAGCAGCTTGCAGAAGCAAATGTTTTATTTTCTCTGAAAGAGGTAAGTGGGTACACTGATGTTGCCTCTGATGAGACACTTTAAAGATAAGGGTTGGCCAGCCCATGGTGGAAGTGGGCACTAGAGCTGAACAAAAATGGGGTTTTCTGTTTGACAAAATGTTTATATATGTATTATTTTTAATATATATTTAAGTTGATTTCAGTCTGAATTAAATCAAACCCCAGAATTAGAAATATTTTCAGTGACTTGGAGACTTGCTAATACTGTATCTGCTCATCAAAGTTGACAGCTTCTGTGATTTTTGCTGACAACCTAGCTGTGAAATTGGTAAGAAAATCAGTTTCAGTGAGCAATTGTGTAGATCCCTGGTCCCAGATGGATCAAGAATGCATGTTTTGACAAAAATTCTTTAAACTGGAAGTATTTCATACGAAGTACTTTTTGCTCAGTCAATTTGTGCTTTTAAATTCAGCTCTTGTAATAGAAACATGCACTAATATATAGTAGACACAGAATGAATCACATCCCAACACTTTTGATCGCCACATAGTGTAAAGATGAACGTGAACTTTGAAGTTCTAGCCTTCTGTGAGGGTGCTTTCAGCATAGACCCTTGGATCTCACAAAGATTATTCAAAGAGTTGCTGTAGAACCGCCATTCTACCATAACCACTTCTCCTCTTCATAACTTCACACCAGGCAGACTTGACCGCACACAAAGGGTGAAACTCATTGCTGAGAAAATAAATAGTACAAGACTATTTAGATTCTTGAAAAATAAACTTGGTGGTCTTTGTGCTGGTCTATTGAGGAGGAAGAATAGTACATTTTCTTGCCTATTCCAAATATTTAGTAGATCTCTACACACTTCCATCACTGTTCTACTGTCTTTATTAATTAAAGAAAATAGAGCTGATTTTGTGTTTGTGTGTTATATATGACTACTGTGATGTCAGCAGAAATCACATCAGTACTAAGAAGGTGTGTTAATGAAGACAAGACTACATGCTAGTAAATGCTTAGAGAACATTGGAATCTTTTAAACTTAAATACCAGTCACTCCAATTTGCAGTTAACTATTGCAGTGATTTAATAATTTTAGAAGGCAAATATATTTATGTAGGTTTTTGTAGATATTTTCACTTGAGTCTGGGGAAATAAGCCCTGGTTTCTTGCAGAAAAGAGGATTGTGTGTACGTGTGTGTTTATCTGTGTGTGTCCATGACACTTTTTGAATCCATTGGCTGACTTCCACCAGATTTGTCAGAGAAGTAGAGATGTCTAAGATAAAGTAAGCTTCTAAAAACAGATGGCCAGGTGGAAGAGAATGATACTGGGAGGACCTGACAGTAGGGAAAAGAGCAGAATGAAAGTGCCTGTAATTAGAAATAAGAGATTCCATATGGGGAAAAACCTGTACAGATGTCTGAGTTGCAATAAAATTTTAGATATCAAAGTCATTCATCCATGAGACACAAAAGTGAAGGAAATGGGTTTAATTGATTCTGGTGTACATTTTTGCAGCATACCTAGTTTTATCTATTCAAGTATTTGGGTAAAATTAAGAAAACATCATTCTTTAGAAACAATTTTAAGCATATGGGTGATTATACATTCTTGGAAAGGGAGCAGTATTTTCTGCGGAGAGAACTGAAGCTGGCTCTAAATAACTGGAATTCACTAACAGTAAGTATCTTCCATTCTTCAGGCCTACTACCTGTGTAAAAGTGAGGTTAATGATGTTTAACTTTGAAAAGTGTTTTGACCACTGAGAAGACATGGTCAGTGAGTTAGGTGTAATTAGAACATAAGAAAGATATTTGAGTTATATTTTTTGTTTGTTTTTAAATGTATACAACAGTGATCACTTTAAATGATGCAAAAACTTAGAGTCTTAAAAAGACTGGGCTTCTCTTAATGCTCTCCTTTGTACTACTTCATGAATGTGAAGTCAAAAGGTACCATGCAAAGCATAAGGGACCTTTTAGTTTAGCACTTAAGCAAGTAAAATTTGAATATATATGTTGCTGATGAATACGAATATGCTTCTGAGTATGTTTTCTGGGTGAATGTGTCTATACTTTCTCATAGACTGAAGGGGTTTTGAGCTTCACTACACTTCTGTTAACCAGATTCATATTGGTACAAGGTGTATGAGATATTTCTGTCAGATACTAAAATATAGGGAGGCTTGGGACTCTATGGTTTATGTCTTTCTGAAACAGTCCATTATTTTTTTCTTTCTTTTGTTTGAGTAAAAAGTTGGAGTAAAATTCTCTCCAGAGCTAATGTTTCTGGAAGATTTTAAGGAATGCATAAAGCTTTGATGCCATCATTAAAGATATTAAAGATGAGTTTAAGTGAGGATTTCTGGAAAGGTTTAAGCCAAACTGTTCCCTAATCAGCTGTAGAGAAAGAATTGGTGGATATCTCTGTTGATTCCCTACATCACTTCAGGGAGACCGAGTTTTAAACCATGAAACCAACTGGCCAAGCCAACTGGCTTTGGCCAGAACCAAAGCATAATTTGCTCTGAACCTAATGCTCAGGTGTTAGATGGTAGAGCAGGGTTAGAGCTGAATGTCCTCTGAGAGATGTACTGTGGCTTTGTCCCAACCCTGGTGAGGTAGCCACGATGGCTTGAGGGTTAAATCACATAAACAATTTACTGGGTAAAAAGACCTACTCTAGTATAGAAAAATTATTCAAACAACATGTTCTGTAAACAAATTAATCAAATACCAGCCAGTTTTCCCCTGAATTATTGTGGTTACATTAGGGTCAACTGGGGCCTAATTAACTTGTGTTAGCTTCCCAGGGTCATCTGATCTTGGCAATTTTCATAGAATTTTCATCATTCTAATAAAATTTGGTTTGATTTCTGGTGCAGAGAGAACACCTGTGGTTCCCAGTCTTCAGCTTTGTCTAATTCCAAGGAGTATGTGCAAACAAACTAATCATCTGAGATCTCAGCAATGAGCACAGGGAGGTGTGACTTATGTGCATCAGTAACTTGTGCAAGGGAACTAATTAGGAGCAGATGCTTAAACTTTCCTAATGTTTATAAGAGAACAAATTGCCTGCTGGCAGAAAAAGCCATCTGTAAAAGGGGTATTCTATCCTGATAATTTGAAATGTTTTTATTATATTCCTAACTTGCATGTACAAAATAAATTGCAACTATTTATATGCAATTGGCAATGTGTCTGAGTTACATAAGGCCTAATGTCTGGACCGTGTCACTCAGAAGTTCTGTAGGACCATATCATATTCAGCTGGAGATTAGATGGACCACTGTCTAGAGAAAAAAAAAAACAAAATGTATTTCCTCAAAAAATAGCATGCATGGAAGATTTTACAAAATCAACATGAGTAAGAAATGTTATTCTCTCAGTCCCTAGAAAAGTCATAAGAATTTGCTGGTAAATAAATGTTTCTCTCTCCCTCTCTTTTATTTTTTTTCTTCTGTTCAACTAGAAAAGAGAAAATAAATAAGTCATTAAAACATTGGTCTTGTGTAAAGGAGTAATGTTCCTGAGGTGCTAAAACACATTCCCTGCCCCTTGCAGAATTCAGCTTCTTTTAAAAATAATGAATACTAAAGTGTTTAGGGATCCCTTCATATAAATTGTGTATGTCCCACACAGTGAAAGACCTGTCCATTCCCACAGATGTCAGCTGGGACATAAAAGCTTATTTTGGCTGTGCTCACCATGTCCTCCTGCCGTGGGCTAGAACGCTTCCCTCCACCACCTGTGCGCTGCTCTGATTGATTCAAAACCAGACCACAGACCGTGGGCTGGAGAAGCAATTATTTGTTTCTCTAAGTCAGTCTACTGTAGCTCTAAAATGACTTTCCAAAGACTTAGGAGGGGAACATTATCATAGTATTGGGGTAGTTATTGGGATAGTTATCCTTCTGGGGAAATCTTGACCCCACCAGCTGGGCAGCATAGGGGTGCTCAGCTGTATGCTCTTGCCTGCTGAAGACTGGAAAAAACAGTTGTCTTTATCTCACTGGTATTACTACACCACCAAGCCTTCAAGGGAGTCCTCCAGTCTGATTTCTTGTACATCATAGGCCATTTCATTTAGAAAAGTTACTCCCAGAGAGAATTCAGAAATGTATGTTAGCAAAAAGTGTCTTCCAGGGTGGGCTTCAGCTGTGATCTGAGTACTTCAAGAGATGGAGACATCCTCCAAATTTTTAGGTTAATTTGCTTCAACATTTAATGTCAGACATGAATTTTAAAAAAGTATGGCTACATTTCTAACTGGAATCTCTATGGCTTTGATTTGTCAGCTATTGGTACCTGTTACTGTTTTCCATTATAGATAAAAAGAATCTGTTAGTGACTGATGTATCTTCCATGTGAGGATACTTAGACACCAGAATCAAATCACCACTAAATCTTCTTTTTGAGAAGCTGAGTATGTGAAGCTCTTTAGATGCTTTGTTATGCTGACGAAATATTGGGGACTTTGCCTTCTGGTGACTTCTCTCGAGACCTGTGCTGGACAACATTTTCTGCAGACCTTAAATCATTTCACTGATACCTTTCTTCTTGCTTCCCAAATATCCAGCAACATTTTCTGAAAAACACTCAAATAGACAGTGGTGAGCCAGCATGTGACTATTACAGATATGGGGACATCTCTTTTCTTCCTCACAACTCCTCCAGTTGCATCTTGAGCCATTGCATTGAATGTTTTTTCTAGAGGAGCTGTGTGGAACTTAGACTGACTTGGTCTGCTCTGGCTGTATAGTCCCTCAAGAAAATATGTCTTTCTGGGATACTAAAGGGAATGAAGGTCCCACTCTATCAGACCTTGCCCTAAGAAGAACTAAGCAGTACTCTGGTCCCCAAGGAACTAGTAACAAGGTACACAAGGTTAGAAAGCACTTCCCTACATCACAAAGAGAAATGAAGACCTTAATTTTCCAGGTAGACTACACCCTGTGACATTGAGAGATGTCTTCTGCTATTTTTCTAACCTTTGACTACAGCTTTGCAAGAGAAAGCAGGTTCTCTGGGCAGTCTGCACTACTTGGAGCATCCCCAAACACTGCCTGAAATGCTGACAGCCCAACCCTGGGGATTGTGGTGGGGGAATCATAGGGAGCTTCAGGAGCATTGAGGTGAGCCCAGCATGTCTCTGAGCACCCATGGTGAGGGCAGCTCCTGGTACTCAAGCAGGAAGCTTCTCTCCTGTGGCTCTCCTAGTGGTTTTTGGTTGGGGTTTTTTTTGTTCCTTGTGGGACAGGTTAATGTTTTTTCCTTTGGTACTGACTGGGGAATACCTCAATACACATCCTCTGTGCAGTTAACTAATAACTTTAGTTAACCTTTTTTTATTTCTTTATTCTCCATTTCCAAATCTAAAGTTGGGGTGTTTTGCCACTGGGCTTCCAGGGATGTAGATCAGGCCCTTAATTACTGCTTTCATTCTTCACGCTTCTACAGCTCCTGAAAACACTGAAGTGAAGGTTTTCAAAGCCTCTGGAGAGATCTGTTTGCTCATTTCTCAAGTAATTAAATTTTTCTTAGGCAGTTTTGACATTTTAGCCTTCAACAATTTTTTTTTTCCTCAGGCGCAAAGCAAGGCAGCAGATTCTTGGGAGATATAAAGTGGCAGACATCTATTGAGTTTAAACCGAAGGAGCTTATACCAGGTCTGAATCTAAACCAATCTTTCTACCCTTCCATTCTTCAAATTTTTCTGTTGGCTTGTTTCTCTCCTTTCTTAGACAAGGAGGAACTCCACTGAAATCAATGAAATTTCTCTCAGATATTCAGAAACACAATGATTTTTAAAATGGATGATTGTCACATTTTGTGAAAGGTTGCAATGCAATGTAGTGGCTTTTGAACTCTTCGTATTTCAAAGTGTTTGAAAACCTGATACTTTGCAATTGATGTTCCTTGTATCAAAGACTTGTTTGTGGGTCTTATTTGGAAATCACTGTGGAAAATCCTATGGACAGCTTTGAGAAATTTGGAATAGACTATTATAAAATCCCATGCATTAAAATGTCTGAATAACTGTCACCAGCATGGATAGAATCAGTCTCAAGTAGAATTTTGAGTGGAAGACATTTAGGACAGGACACATAACTATTATACTGCACAACTCTAAAAAAAAAAAGTGGTTGTGTACCAGCACCTCTAAATAGGTTCCAGTGTTATCTAAAGCCATGTCCTAGACCACCTTGAAGTCATTAAGTTGGGTTCTCAAATGTCTTGCCTCATTTTAGGTACTTTATTCATCTCAGGACATTGTGGTTCAGTTTTGTCATATGTTCATGTTATTGTTTTAGGCAAAGAGAAGAGTTGGTTGTCTAAGGGTTTTCTGACCTCTGTAAATACAGATATGGCTGAAGAGCATTAGCTGCTGAAAAGGCCAAAGGCCAAAGACAAAGCAGGGTAAAGTTCATAAGTTGGTCGAGTTTAAAGATCCCAGATGTGGGGTTTATGGAATCATGTTTTTCAGTTTTAAAAGATTTTTATTAAGTTTTCACAAAATACAAATGAAAAGCCATAAACAAAACCCAGGATCCTGCTCAGAGTTACCCTGAAATAAATCTGGAGTAACTGCCTTGGAGTCAAGCAATGACTCCAACTTTATGTTGTTGGGGCTAAAAGGAGAGCCTGACCTCATGAGTATTTTCAAACGTGCAGTTATAAAGTATGCAATGTTCTCTTAATAATTTACTTTAAGAAATTTACAGGCTGCCATTCACTAAGGACTGAGTTTAACCAGTGATGTTTTGATTTAAATGGTCTTTTGGATTGAAGTGTCATAAGAATGGAATGTGTCCAGTGACCCACACAGACTTTCCTGTGCCTGTTATCAGTGTCACAGCTAGTGGTCCCAAGGCACCATGAATTTCTCCCCATGACACCTCTGTCAATCAGCAAAGCATTATATTCTCTGGAGAAACTGAGGTACACAGTGATGACAGACTTCCTCAGAGTCACAAGGGGAAGTCTACTGTAGGGTGAGGATAAATGTCTTATGAACTTGATCATAGCCAGAATCTCACTTGAACTTCCCCGAGGCCCTCAGGGGACTTAGAGGAATGTTGGGCTGGAGAGGAGTCATCAGGGCAACTATTGTCACGATGTCAGGTCAGGTTTTTTCAGTTGGTGAAATCAAAGGAGGACTGGAAAACCTGTGTCCTTGTCTTTCCATCTCTGCTGCTGGAAAGAAGCCTTCCTCAGACATGAAATGTAAAGACATGGGCTACTTTGGCTGTAAACATCTCTGTTTTTAGACCATCAGGTTCTGGAACTGACAAGTTTTGTCCTTGCTGATCTGGATTTGGTTAGCATTATTAGGGTTTGTTTCCCTTTTTTTTCAAAATTGCATAAAGACTATCATCTTTTCCTTCCAGTCTTTTCCTTGACACTGGGGGATCTGCAATATTGCGGAGGATGAGTCTCCACACAGAGTTAAATTACACATAGAAACTGAACTCCTGGCCCTGCTGCAATGAAGGGACGGCTTGGCAGCCAAACAGGGATTTCACCCAGACACCAGTCCTTTCTTCTGAACGCTCTGCTCTGCAGGATGTACTGTTTCCATTACAAGCTCACTCCAGGACTCCACAAGGGCACTGTGAGAAAACCACTGTTGTCTCTTATATCAGATTTAGGGTCTGCAGTGCTCAAGCCATGAAAGCTCCACAGAGGCTGGTCAGTCAAATCCACGGAAATCAAATGAGAATTTGAGTAAAGCCCCTGGTTAATAAGTCATTCCCAAGTCCAATAAACATAACTGGAAATAAATTGCATCCATACATTTCACAGTTTGATTTACATTAAAATGAAAACATGAGAAAGACCTGCCATTGATAAGTTCAAACAATGCAAAACTCTGCACAGTTTGTGTTTATTCAACCATAATTTATAGCTCAAATAGTCCATTGAGATATAAATAAATCAATAGTAGTATACTACTTATGATTTATCTTGGAGACATTTAAAAAAACCCCAGATGATTGTTTTCCTATGCTTGTAGTGTGGGCCTATCATAAAAACCACCACACGTACAACATTTTGCTATTCAAGGCCCAAGCAAAATGCCTGCTGACAAATGGCCTCTTTTCACAGTTCAGCTTCACTTCTGTTCCAACCTCAAGCTAGCCAAGTTACTCATGGTAGGGACATTTAGGATAAATGAAACTGCCACTCAGCTCTAGATTTAATCTCTGGATGGATTTTTGACAAATGGGGTTCAATCACTAAGCCCTTTAGTACCAGCATCATGCAAAGGAGATTGGTTTGGAAGCAGTGGAGTAGCACGATCATGCACTGCCTGACTGCTGACAGGAGCAGTGATTCAGAACTGGTAGCATTGTTATTCAATAAATATTATTGGATGCAGAATAGAGAGGAATTCTTCCCCGGTCCCTATGGCTCCTATGGCTCTTGGCAGCTTTTCTGAGGTGAGTCATTAGCAGCTGCTGGGGTGGGGAGGGAAGGTTGAGCAGCAGTGTGCCACAGCTTCTAGCTTGGCTCCTCCACCCTTCCAGGAGTTCAGGACTTTTTTTCCAAGTTTCTGAGGTTATAGAAGAAACTGTGGTCCTTCAGCTTGTGCACCAGCTTTGGGCTTGGCTTAGGTCAGAAGTCTCATTTGGTATTTGCTAGAATGGGGGTTATTAGAGTCATAGAATAATTTAGGCTAGAAGGGACCTCTGGAATTCATCTGGTCCAATTCCCCTCTGGAGCAAATGAATTCTGAAGATCTATCTCCAGGGATAGAGATTTCAGGACATCCCTGAGCTTCCCTCTAGAGTTCTCCCCGGGTTGTTCCTACAACAGAGGACAGAGAGAGGTGGATTTATACACCTATTCTGATCAGGAAATCTCCTAAAGGGACAAAGAAAGAATGAGAGCTGAGCTTGTTCATCCTAATGTGGCAAGCTCTGGCCTTCCAGAGGGACGTTCTCTCTACTATCCCTCGGCCTATGGTGGATATCGTCCCACTGGTTTTTGTTAGGAGGGAAGAATTCACTGGGATGATTCAGGTCCACTGTTAGTATCAATAGCAAACTTTATCAGATCCAGACTGACTTGGACCTTAGAATTCCCTTAGACCATTCCAACTAAGGTCAAATCTTTGCTGCACTTGGCATTTGCCACCCTGGGCCAAGATGGCTCTGATGACCCTGCTGGGTTTCCCATGCTGTCTGCTCTTGCTCACAGAGCACCTCGACAGCAGGTCCCAGTTGTCGGGGTACCAAGTGTACTGCTAACACAGCATTCTGTTCCAGTGTATGCATTGAAACACTGGGTTATCAAGGGTTAACCCAGCTATCAAGCTGTGTTAACACCTTTAACACCCTTCATCTCTGTCACCCCTATGTGATTTCCAAACACTGGGCAATTTTTTTTCCAGGTGGTGCTTGGTTTCTGCCCATGGTGCTCCTCTGCTTCTCTTGTGGTCACTGACTCTCTTATCACCTCTCCTTCCCTGAGAGCCTGCCAGCATAGGAATCGGGCAGGATTTCCTGCTGCCTTTCAACCCATTCAGAGCTTTGAGGGTGTGAGGGAACCAGTTTCTTCTATGTACTTGTCTCCATGCCAGTGGAAGCCCTAGGGACAGGGCTGACTCTCAGCATGCCTCTGATATTCACACCTCTGCGCTGGGTCTGTACACCCTCACAGCCACTGCAGGCATGGTTGGTATTTGCAAGAAAACAAGGTAACCCCCGATCCCAAATAAATGACTTGCCCTCTGATCAAGTCACTGCTTTGTATTCAAACACTTACAGGGAATTTGTCTGCTGCCTTTCTCCCCCTCCTTACAGCTTAATGCCCCTGCAAGGCCCACCAATACAGCCTCTACCTGGATCTTTGCATTAAAAGTCTGTTTCTCAAATGCACTGGAAAATGCATTTCTCCACCTCTGTCTCATACCCGTGGTGGACACTTAGCCTTTTATTTCAGCCTGCCACCAAAGTGGAGCAAAGGATTTAAAAGTCTGCTGAAAACTTCCCAGCCCTGGCAGCTCAGACTGATGTTTCAGAGTGGGACTGAACTATTTTTCTCCTTCACATGCTGCAATCAGTGACAACAACTTTGAAATCCTCTTTCAGGGGGAACTCTGCATATTGCATGTTAGTCCAGCTGAAATAGCCCCTCACCTGTCATTACTGTGTCCTGCTTTGGAGAGCAGTTATCTAGATTTACAGCTACCTTATGAAAAGCTGCATTTTTTTCGCAGGTAATTAGTGACCACACCAAGCTAAAGTTGCCCATGATGCTGTTCCCTTTGATTTAGGTCTGTTTTGCAAGTTGATTCTCATTGATTCTACCATATTGACAGTGAGCTGAAGCTGGCTTGGGATTTGGGCACCCACTGGATCTTGTTGAAAACATTCTTGGTTGTCCTTGAGTAGAAGGAAATGTCTGAAAAGGGACAGAGCAGCATATCCAATGCATCCTCCAGCAGCTCAGCAGAATTCCAGGCACATCAGCAGCACCCCAGTGCTTTCTGCCCCATTCTGCCAGCAGCCTCTCCAGATCATTGGTTGTTCTCATTTTTCTTCCCTTAATTTCCTCGGATATTGTTGACATATTTCAGATTCTCCTTCAGTGTGGGAAAAGGGAACTTGGGCCCTTGCTCAAGTGAGCTTAATCCAGGCCCTGCAGGCAAGGAAGGTGCCTCCAGCTGAGGTCACTGGGTGGGATTGATTAACCCAAAACTTTCTTTTTTTCCTTTTCCCCCAGCCCCAAACCATCACATAATTACCTATGCTGTGATCACGGGAGTTTTAATTAACCAGTGCTTTGCAAAGGTCTTTGAAAGTTTATTAATAAACTATGAAGCTGGATTCTTTTCATCAGAACTTGTTGCAAAGTTAAATATTGAATTTTTGCTTTAACTGGACTTGCTTGCCTGATGCTACATTCATGACAAAGAGCAAGAGTTGGCCATTGGCAAGGACTGTGCATTGTGTCTCTGTCCCAGCAGACTAATTAATTAGATACCTACATCTAAGTATAAGCATAGCCCTACAGAAGATAATAGGACTTGCTTTGTATTCAGACAAATCCACATATTTCTTGCCAAATTGAGATCCTGAACCAATCTTGTCAAGTGAATAACTCATTCATTTAATAGGTTTAGTTTGACTGTTGTTTCTATGTCTTTGTTTCCTCTGAATTTTATTTGCTTTTATTTGCTCTTGCTGGTCTTACTCTGCATTATCCAATTCAGTGTTGCCTGATTTCCACCTCCAACCTTTTCTGATTCTAGTGCTGCTCCCTGTAGTACAACTTCAAGAATTATCAGCATTTACATTTTGCATCACTAAGTCCAGTCAACTCAGGCTTGCTTGGGAGCTGGAAATTTGATGGAATGCTGTTGTTTGAGCAGAATGTTTACAGTTCTTTTCTGGAGTTCCCCTTTAACTAGAGTCTGTCCAACTGCCTAATTCCAGCTGTGGCTAAATAGTTAACAATATAATTAACTCTGACCATTGCAGATGATTTTTACTCTGTTAAATTTCATCTGATTACCCTATAGAGTTTTACCTAAATAAGCTTCATAGCAGCTCTCTGTGATGGGTGAGAGGTTATTTGCTGTGGTGCAGAACTGCAGCTGCTTCTAGTGAGGAGTACAGCAGTTGAATAAATTTATTTGGCACTCAGTCATTGGAAATACAGGATATGGGTCTAACCAAACCATAATAGAGACTTTCTGGAGGAAGAGTACAAACATTTAACATCTTGTGTTACACTCTGGGTAGAACCTCATGTTCTTCCAGCACTTAAGATAATGCCATGAGATCCTCAATGCATATAAAATATCTGCTTTATACCTCCATCAGACAGGTGACTCTTCAGTAATATAACACTCTTATGAAATATGGCAGAGCTTATGATCTATGCTAAGGAAAAAGATCTCTTGGTTTTAACTACATTTATGTAACTTGTCCATTAAAAATAGAGATCCAGCTCTGTTAACGGAAGCTGATATGATCACAGCCGAAAGTAATATGCCTGCAGGCAGACCAAAAAAATATTTATAGCCCATCATTAAGATGATTTGGGAAACTAATATGTGTTCTGTGTATACATATTGTACTTAATTTTTCTCCAAAACAGATGCTTATCTTGATTTTCTGTATGTCTGTTGCAATGAAAAAAAAAAGGCAAGGAAAAAAATCTCAAACTGACATTATTTATTATATTGCCATTGAAAAAAGATCATGAAAGTAAGTTGTAAAAGCTATTGGGCAACATTAAACTTGTGCTGCTGAGTTCACAGGCTGTCTCGGGGGACCCTGTGAACTCCTGCATATTCCAAGAGCTGAAATCTCTTGCACAGATCTTGGGCACCGTCTTTGTTTTTGCAGTTTACAAATTAGTAGGCTTGAGGGTAAGATAAATTATGAATGAGGGGAGATTTCAGAGTAGTAAAGACTGTGGGTCTTTGTGGTGAACTTCGGGATCATTGTTTCTCCTGTCATGGCTAAGATCTTTTGAATAACGGAAGCCTGAGATGGGGAGATGGGGGTAAAATTGCCACCAGGATGGATATGCAAATAGAGCATGTGAACTTCTCAAACAGTTGGGCTTTTTCATTGGCAATTGTAGGCTTCAAGTGGCTGAACTATATGAGTTGGTGTCAGACTTACCAAATTGTTTTGTCCACGTCTCTAACTTTATGCAATAATGAAAGTATCTCCTTCTGGTATTTTAATTCTTTCATTAGAATTGTTCTATGTCAGTGTTTAAATTAGTTTGCTTTAAAATATTTTAAAAAATACAACAGGAATTAAACAGCAGGTGGTTTGGGGTCAATGCCAGCATATTTTCTTGATTTTTAATTTTCATCTTAAAAAAACCCCAATAATTGTCAGGTGGATACACGTCATGTTAAAAAAACGTGCTTAATTATCTACTGGAAAAGCAAGTGATCCAAAAGTCTGTTATTCACTGACTTTGTGTGCAAAGTGGTCTCAGAATTAGATCAAATGACACAGCAAAGAGATGCAAGTCCAATCTTCCTTTCTTGTTTTACCAAACAGAACAGCTCTGCCTTCGAGGCAAGAGGCAGAGGGGAATTTGAGGCCAGTTTTCAAAGTGTTTATCGTTGATGGTTACACTGGGACAGCTAAGTAAGAGCTGAAAATCAGGCCAACAGAGTCATACAGCAGGAAAAATGTTTATTGCATTAACAAAGGAATAAATCAGAGCGGGCCAAAGCGTGTGAAATCACAGAATTCTCGGGGGAGTTAAAGCTTTTAATTTTGTTTCAATAAAGACAACAGAAGTAAGGAAAGAAGACGATTCTTTTGAAGTCACGACCTCCATTATTTTTTTCTAGAAATTATGCAGGAGAACCAGTCCTACGCAGTTCCCCAGAGCTGGAAAGGGGCAATGACAGAAACCTCACTTACTCAGCTTTTTAAAACTCTGCAGAAGGTAATTTACATTCTTATGCAATGGAGGCAGCAGAACCACATGTTGAAACTCCGAGGAGGTATGCTGTCATAGTAGTTATCTGTTATGGAACAAAACTTTCTCCCCAAATCTATCCAGACAGCAGCTGACTGGGGAAAAATGAAACCAGGCCTTACTGAAGGAACAAATCCCATCAGGGACCATTGGTTTGTGTTGGTGGTTACCTAGCCAGTCCAGCATCGTTCTCACACCTTGACTGGATTCTCTACACTTTGGAACAGGCTGCCCAGGGAGGTGGTTGAGTCCCCATCCCTGGAGGTATTTAAAAGACAGGTAGATGCCGTGCTTGAGGACATGGCCTAGCGGTGGACTTGGTGGTGGTAGGTTAATGGTTGGACTGGATGATCTTAACGGTCTCTTCCAACCTTAACGATTCTATGATTCTATGATCTCCAGAGGTCTCTTCCAACTGCTATTGTTCTGTGATTCTGTGTAATTAAGTTTCTATTTACGGCTGTGGGTTTTTACCATACACATTCTGTGGTGGCCCACGCTGTAAGTAGAGCAAAGACCATCTTACCATCACTATGCACCATTAGTAACATGAGTGTCATAGCAATCTTGACTGGGGCTTCACATGGAGAGAAAGAGTTGTACTTTGCCCCTAAAATCGTAATCTGAGCCTCCTATACAAGAAATAGAGCATGGCCTTTGCAAATTCAGCAGTGTTTCTGCAGTCAAAGGATGTTTCTTCAGAGAATTTATAAACAAATATGCTGAATAGTTTATACGATTAAAGTAATTAAAATCTGAGTCCAATAAGTGTGCAGTACCTACATATTCTGCTTTTCCCAAGTGTTCCTAATAATGGAAAGATATCTGACTCTCAGAACTTCAGATTCATAGACACTTGTTCACAAACTATATTTGGAAATATACAATTGTAACTACACTTAACAACAGCTATACCTTGTTGCTATGAGGGTTATGAGAAGGCCAATGTCAGTAGCTCAGGTGAGTGTAGTCATTGTGTCTCCAGGGCTATATTCAGAGCTCAGCAGCTCTCATCCTGGCTGCTTTGCTTGTAGAGGCCACCAGTTGTCATAGGAAGTGACAGCTTGATGTTGTCACCATCATGTGAAGGTGCTGGGAAACTGAGTCAGCTCAGTGTTTCATGGTGCAATGGGCTTGGCTGGTGAAAGCATTTGCTAGGTGAAAGTGTGATAAATAGCACACAAAGTCAGCAAGCTTTCCTTGAGCTGTTGGTATGCAGCAACACTCTTGCTCTAATCTAGATGATCTTTTGAGATCCCTTCCAACTCCTAAAATTCTGTAATCTGGCTATGGATGTGTGTTTAGCACCAAATAAATTCTCACTTGCTGGTTTAGTTTTTTGTTTTTAATTCCCTGCAAAAGTCAATGGTCCCTGAAAGCACCCCAGAAAGCATCTTTCTAGGCCCTCATAAAGACTGAGTGTTGTAATGCAGTGCATGGCATTCAATTCCTGGATATTGTCAGGAAGCCATAAGTACCCAAATATTTCTTTGGGCAGCGTGAGCCTGTAAAAGACACTACTTGAACTGTCACTGTGATTGGGACCTTGATCTGCAGTGCTGAAAGCACGAGTCTGCATTGTTCCAGAGGGGAGACCAAGCTTAGTGCTTAGAAATTTGCTCAGCTTTTTCTGGATTTGACCACTAGAGGGAATGATGGCAAAGTTTATGGGTTCTGTTTGAAGTCAGACTACCAGTTTTGTGCATCGAGCACAACTCAGCCAGCCTTCCACTGCCCAGAGGCGCCCTGTCCATGGGACCAGTAACTCACCCACACCAGACTGGTCTCACCCATGCAGAGTTGCTGAAGCTCTTACTCTTCCCTGTGCACCCAGAGTTTTGTGGTTACTTTGCATGTGAGATGATGCTAGGAAATAAAATCTTATCCGCAGTGCTGGAACATTTTTATTAGTGAAGGCCAGGGATCTTCCAAGAAAGTTTTCTGTCTTTGCCATCTCTGTCTCTCTGGGTTTATCTCACTGTTAGGAAGGTCTCATGCATCCAGAGAAACGAAACACTGTCGTGAAGCAGAACAACAGGATGGAGGAGGGATGTGAAGCAGAGAGATGAAGTGGGGTGGTGAGGGACCAGATGTTTTGAAGCACATCTGTTTCACCAGGAACAAGTCCTGATTTCAGTTATCCTGGGTCTCAGAGTATTTACCAGAAGGAATATTCAGTGGAGAGATGTGTTATATTTCCAGCAGAATGAATGTACATCCACAGTAATACAAAGCAGCCCTAAATGTCATAAACATATGAATAACCAAGTCTCAACACTGAATGCATATCTAGATCCATGCTAATGGTGTAATGAAAGCCAGCTTTTTACTATATGCTTTCTATATATACAATAAAGCAATCCATATGTTTTCGTGTCTCATAATTTCTTCCAAAACAAACATCTTAAACACTGCAATATAGGTGCTATTTGAAACTCAAACTGGCCTAATAAGACAATTACACGAACATATAAGCCACATGCTAGGAAATAACAATATTGTAGCAACATAAAGCATGTACAAATGCATAATTACTTAAGTTACTCAAACATGCTGCCATAAACGGCTTTTCAATTTCCTGGGTCACAAAAGAAGCATATTCTACATAACATTGTGACCAAAGATATTGATAAACATAATAAAAATTAATTGCTCACCCCTCTACCAACCTAAAACATTAACCATAATTATGTTATAATTTTCCTTATTTCCATCAACTCTATAAGCTATGAAACTCCTGGGAAACATTACAAAATGGTTGTCTCTCTGGTAATAGGGTTATTTTAAAAAAATAAATATATATATACATATATCACTGGTGTTTTGGTTTTCTGGCAAGTAGTGTCTCTGGAATGACATCTGCAGTGAAAGAAGACTTTTAAGCTTTGGTTGGAAGTTTGCAATATCAGCTCATATGAAAAAAACTTTGAGTCTTTTAATTGTTCCTAGTCTTCTTGAGGAAGGGGCTTGAAAGGAAATGTGATTACTATTTGAAGATAAAAAGTACCCTCACATTGCAGGGTTCCTCCTAATTGCCTGTAGAACCTGGTGGAATTATTGCTCTCCGTGTGCTCCTATGTCTAAATTGTCGTTTCTGAGCAAGAAGGAGCCAGGCCAGTGTGTTGCAAATGTGACAGGGCTGCCCACAATCACATGTTGTTTCTGGTGTGCTTGGCACTGTGCAGAGCCCTGTGTCCTGCAGGGTTAGGTGGCATCACAGTTATCATCCACACCCTCCAAACCTTTTGTGTCCCTTGTGATTGCAGGCAGGAATATGAATACTTAAATACAAAGCCCACATATGTCTTCTTTATTCAACAGACAGCTCAGACAGACACATCATTTTCTGACCTCATATTTTAAGGCCAGTTGTATCCCCATTATCCCTAGCAGGACTTGGGGAAAAACCACTGAAACAGGAGTTTGCCTGAGATGCTGTGAGTTTGGTGTTTTACTTGCTGCTTTGATACTTTAGAATGATAACTTCTGTGTTACATCAAATGAATGCCAGTTCACTACTTCATCCTGTGATAGCAGTTTTACATGTCCATTTACTGAGAGAAAAATGCTGCCTCTGGAGGACACAGAGGAATACGTAACCTCCCCAGGATTCAAGATTTTGGAGCTACTAATTTTAAAAGGAACAGTTAATAACTGAAGCCAATTCCTGCTGCCAGAGTACCTTGCATAATAATTTCATGTGAGTTATTATTGAGCACTTTGACCAGGAAGCACCTACAGACTGAGTGAAGTTGGCCCCCACTTGCCAGGGGGATACCTGGGCATTGAGAATCAAGCCCCCTGGGCAGCCAGTCTGAAAAGCAGGACAAAAGGGTGAGACACACGGGAACCGAGGGAGGGAAAAGTAACTGAAATCAGAACTTTTAAAACTGGAGAAGTAAAATAAATAAGACCCAGTTTCAGAATGGTTGAACTGGTTTCCAGATTCCTGTTGAATTCGATTAGTGGTTTGGAAGAAAAACATCAGGGTGGGATTTTAAAGCAATAGACCCTTTCCCCTGGATAGCTGCAAACTGAATGTTTTTGGCTTTTCATTTTGAAAGGAGGTTTTTCATTTAGAAATAGGCAAGATAAAAAGCCACATTTACAAGAGTGAAAGAACATGAAAGCAAAAGGAGACCCTGGAGTTTTGATTTAGTAAAAATTACTTCACCCCTCCATTTATCATATTTTTATTCTTCTTGTTTCAGTCCAACCCTGCCACACCCCCTGCCTTTTTTTTTTTTCCCCAGTTGTTATTTCCCTCCAGCCAATCCCTCTCTCAGCTCTCTGTAGCCTCTCTCTCAGCTGTGTTTCACACAGTGTAGCTGTGGCCACCTCCACTCAGGAGTAACCAGCAGGACAAGCTCCACTCCTACCATCAGTGCATTAAAGCTAAACATTTCATGTGAGCTAGTTGCTCTCTGCTCCTGCTGCTGCTAAGAAGAGAGAAACTTCTCCAGAGAGTGTTTCCTCTTCCCTGTCCTTCTAACTCCCCAGCTGCAGTGGGAGGACATGTCCAGATGTCCTTGTGGTCGGTGGAGGGAAGCTCCATGCCCTGCTGCAGGCAGAGGTCTTGGAGACACAGCAGCCAGACACTGCGTCCCTCTCCAGGTAGTAACCCTGCCGAGATGGCAGGAGGCAGGAGGTGCCTCGAGGGGAAAACCTGGGGGAAGGTGATGTATCCAGTTTTTCTTTACTCCTGGTGTTACTAGGCTTTTGGAGAAGTGATAGAAGCTGGTTTTGCTGGTATAGCTCAGAGCCTTTGGCATGTTTCTGAGGTCAGGCAGGTGAGCCCAGGGCTGCTTTGGTGAGGAACTGGGGCATAGGGTGGGAATGATGCTGCAACTGGAAGGGACTGGGAGCTGAGAAGGGAACATTAAGTATGAAAGTCTTGGGTTTTTACTTGTGGTGTCTGTTGCTTAATTTTCAATCCTTGCTCAGGGCAAAAGAAGCAGTGGAATTCAATATATTTGGAGTCACTGGACACATTTTAGTCACAAAAAAAATAAAGATTTTCACCAAGCAGACCACAGCGGGCAGATAAGGGCACTTCTTCCCATGAAAGATCTCAGGGGAATTGCAGAAGAGATTTGAGCACATACTGTGGGAACTTCTGCCACCACATGCAACCACAGCACCAACCATTCATCTTCTGACTTCTGCACCACTAGGATGAGGGAATTGTGTTAAGGACCAGACTAGTGTATGAAGTCTTAAATCCTTCCCTGAACCCACAGCTGGACAATTCAGGTACTGTTTCATTCTGGAGTTCCAGAGCTGGGAAGAACCCCAGTCTCATAGCCCTGGGCTGTGTTTTGCAGGGGTTAAGGGGAAAAGGTCCCCGGAGCACCAACCCCTTGCTCTACTGCTAGTCTTTTTCTTCCTTTGTGGGTGACTCTGAAGTAGAGATGTACTTTTTTCCAGTGCAAGAGGAAAACAATATAGAGACATATGAGCTCTGTAGAATAATAATAATAATGATAACGATAATGATAATAATGATAATGATAATAATAATAATAATATCAATAATAATAACCATCATCATCACCAACAACCCTCCACTCCTAATTTTGCTATTCTGTGTTGTTATGACCAAGCAGTGCCTTGTGCAGGAAACTAAGAAACAGTCACCAGAATGTTTCCATGAAAGCTTTAATCTGCGTAATCTAAGGAGTTTTCTTACAATAAACCATTGAAATCAATTCATCTGGTCTCATTCTTGTGTTTAGAGTGATTCTTCCTTCACATGTGCCTGGGGGGGGAGGTATGTTGAGCTTGCCAGACACCCTGTTTGTTGTTTCGTGTCATGAGTTCATCCTCAGCAGGACCAACACTCCTGAGCCTTTCTGCCCAGTGCTTCTGTCTGCTCCAGGGACTGCTCATGTTTTTCCATGCTGCCGTGACACATCTTTCAGCTAAAACCCAAGCTGGCCAGCTGGGATTCCTGTTTGGACTTGAGGCCTGACAGATGGACCCCACTTGCACCATCAGAATGACATTTCACTGCCCCCTAGCTCAGGACAAGACATTTGGCTGTTTGCACTTTGCCGCTGTGGCACAGAGCTGAAGATGTGGCTCTTGCTGGAGTCAGGCAGGGCATGGTAATACACAAAGTATGAAAAATGTTAGTTATAACTAGCAGTACCCTAGCATAGTCTGATGGGCAGGATGCTCAGGAAACCCTTCAGCTGTGTCTCCAGAGGGTGACTTCTGGACTGAACCAGACAAATAACTTCTGGCCTGGGCACTTCAGTGTGCAGTGGTTTTAGGCAAGAACCTTTAAGTTTTTATCTAGAGACTTAATTTGCCACCTGCCTTGCTCAGCAGTTGGCAGAGGATGTTTGCTGACCTGAAGTGAGATCATGTGGCACCAGCATAGTCTCTGCCTTGGATTTATAGTCAGGGGTGCTCAGAAACTCCCCACAACTATGCCAGAGCCATGGTGCTTAACATCCTTGTGTCACCTCCCTGCCCTTGCCAGAGGAGCTGGGCATTGCTGTTGTCTGGTGCGAAGAAAGTGCCTGGGACAGAGTTTGGGTGAACAGACCAGTTTCTCAGTGATTAAAATAAAGCCTGGCATGGTTTGGGGTGCCCATGTTGCTCTATCCTGCAGGAGCTCTGGGGCTCCTGGCTGACACTGAGCCCACATCTCTATGCCTTCATGAACAGGGACAAAAGTTTGAGCTCAACCATCAGGAAGGCACAGGGGGATGGATGGGGTGAGAAAGAAAAAGCCAGAAATCCACTTTTCCCGATATCCTGCCCCTTGGCAGCACAGAGAAGCAGGAAGTGGGCTTAGCTGTGATTTAGCACCGGGATACATGCCACCAGAGAAATGGGAAATTCTGCAGCTCTCTGCTGCTACAGCTCTGAGTGTATGTCATCACTTCCAAAATTGCAAGCCAGAAGGTAAAATAAGAAATACAAAAGTTATGAATGAAAGAAAGCATTCCATTCAGATTCACTCAATTTTGAAAGACTTTGTAAAAGAAAGAAGCGAAGAACATTTTGTAAGACTAATTTCCCATTCAAAAAAACAGTGTTTGACTTTTGCAAGAACGGAATATATTTCCCCTGATAGCAGCACTCTGTCAGTTTGGAGACTCATTTGTGATGCTGAATCATCTTTTCTTTGCTTTAAAAGGAAAAGTTTTACACTTTTGGATTTTTCTACATTAGAAATATAAAATATTGGGTGAAAAAGTCCCCCTCTCTTCTTTTCATGTCAAACAAACAGACTGTGTTTGCAGACTTCATGCCACATCAGAGTCTTGACAGTAGATCAGCTACTTCGGTCAAGTGTGAAGACCTTACCATGAGAGCAATAAATTCACAAATCAAAACTATCCTTCCTGAGACCAAAAGAACTTTATTGCTGGAAAACATGGTCACACACTGGTTTTCTTTCATACCACTGTGATAAAGTCCTTGAGACAATGAGGTATTTATTTCAGGTTTCCTTGGCTTAAGAAAACTTTCAATGCACAGACCTTGTACAGAGTGAAACACTGTTTATATTAGGCAGAGGCAATAATGGACTTAGATAAGGTGTACTCCCCAAATAGGAATGATGTGTAGTGCTCAGAGCCCCTGAGTGGGAGCAGGCCTTCAATCACCAAACTCTGATATTAAAAGCAATAGCCTGGCTGTGGAAACATCAGGCCAGTTACCAAGTGGCATGCTGGAGGCTTGAGGTAATGCTCTGTGTCCCCATTGTCCCCCATGCTGGTGCTGCACCTCACTGGCTCGGAGCTTTTGTTTTGCACAGGAAGATGACTGCATGGCTGTCCTTGCTTCGTGGCTCCTGGAGTTTAAAAAAAGCCTTCCCTTCATGAATCACAATATATGCTTGCCAGCCAATTATGTTTGGCTTCCAAACTGTTTACTCCATAGCTGATATATTCTTCCCCCCCACCCCCAGCTCTACCTCCACCCTCCTTTTTGTTCTTTTTAAGGAGTAGACAGGGGAAACCAGGACAGTGTTTCCAAAATTTGGCTCAGTAAAATAAACAGATATTTTTTCCAGGAGGTACAGCTTCATACTGGGCTGCCTGTCACCCCCAAACCCCAAAGCTGCTCAGGTTTGGCTAGCATGGCACCAGGTACAGTGAGACCTTACACTCAGGGCACATCTCTGGGCTCACTTGTAACATTGGTGGTAGCATTTTGAGATGACGGCAGTGCAGGACAAATGGTGCAGTGAGTTTCAGAAGCTCAGACAAGCAGTTTGGGCTTGGAGCAGTACAGATTGATCTCCTAAAGAGTCATAAGATAGAGAACTAAAGGACAAAACATTAGGGGATGAAACAGATCTTTTCTGCAGTGACTTTGTACAACAAATCATACTTTTTCAATTATAAAAATACAGTTGCATGAAATTCCTAAGGGGATTTAAAAAAAGGGAAAGCCATTTTAAACTGAAAGTCCTAAATGGCCTGTTTAGAAAGGAATTACTCTAAGTGTGTCTTTTTTTTCTTAAATGTCTTTTGTAGTACTCTTTCCTAAGTGGCCATGGCAAAAGAATTTCTAAGTTAGCAAAGCAGTTTGTGGACCCCAAACTTACATTTTTCTCTGAAAGAGAATGAAACCTATTTTATGGAATTTCATATATGAGCTCTGCCTGCACTAGTGATGACTGACATTTCATCACAGTCTACTCTGGAAATGCTTCTGGACTGCCAGTTTTGCCCAGTCAGTTCAAGTCACTTTCTTATCCTGAATCTTTGCCCTTGCTCTGAAAAATGTTGGTGCTGTCTCCTGGAAGTAGTGAGAGGTCTCACCATGTCTCAGAAATGAGCCTGCTTGGCCCCCTGTGGCTCCCTCACTGTCCACCGGCCCATGCCTGGGCTGCCCCAGCCACAGTCCCTGTGGGAACGAACACACCTCTGTTGCTCAGGCATCCTTGCTGGGGCTGCAAGGTGGATGGGGGCCTGACCTCACAGCCCTTCTGCCCAGCCTTCTGGGTAAGAAATGGGATGTTTACTGGGTCTGAAGGTCCCTTTCACATTGGGAACTGTATATTGTACTCTGGTTTCCTCAGTGGGGCACTGCAAGATATCGCTTAGTAAATAGTAATAGGGAGATTGGTAATTTACAGTCCTGGATGAGAGTTAGAAGTAGGTTAGATTTAGCCTGTGACTCTACAGATTCTGGGTAGATTGCACTCACTCTGAGCTGAATGTTAACGATGCTGACATCAAGGCAATGTTTTTTAATGGGGTCCAGATCGCGTTTTCCTGTGGTGTTTGGAGCACGTCTGGTTCAAGATTGGCTTGTTAGGATTTTTTGTAAGCTAGGAGGTCAACTGATTACTAGTTAAATGTGCCTGGAGGGATAGAAGTGTTGGAATACTGAGTTTCTGGGTGGTAAAGTCTTACTTGACTCTGTTCCTCCAGCAGCTCAGGTGGACAGTCTGGGGAAAGGAGATGCCATAGCTTTTGCTGTAATTATTTCCCAGTGACAGAATTTTTTGCCTTCCATCAACAAAATGAGGGGAAAGTGGGGCTCATTGTTTTTCAAAGATACTTTGGTCTTTTTTTGCCTCCTTCTCAAGATAATTTTGAACTGTCACAAAATGTTGTTAGGCTGTGTGTCCCATCTGGTTCATTTTGCTGATATTGCCCAGAGACATGCTGGGGCCCAGGGACCTTTCCATTGGCCTTCTCCTCTGTGACCTCCCACCAGCACAGTGTCTACTGTGCTGCCCCAGAGCTGCTGCATCACTGGAGTGGCACAAAGATGTTCAACTCCATCCCCCTGGAGGCACTGGAACACCCAACCACATGCAAATGATCTTTTCTGCTGGAAAAGAAAAAAAAAAAAAAGAAAAGAAAAAAGAAGGAAAACTTTCCATTCCATTTTGGTTATTTATTCACTCTTGACTGAAAGCCAAACTTTTCTGAAGAAAGTAAGCAGCTTTCATGAAAACTTTCTATTAATTAAAAAACATGTTTTCAGTAAAAACCCAGTATCAACAGTTTTGTGTCTGCCCTACTTTAAGTCTTTCAAAGGAGGAGACCTTTAAAACCTATATACTGTATTCTGGTGGGAAAATCTGGGAAAATGGATGAATTGTCAAGTTTTGGTGATTATCTGCACTTCCCACCACCCTGTGAAATAGCACTGGACCCAAAATGAATACAACGGCTTTACGTTTGTGGGCCAAGCAGACCAGTTTGCTATCTGTCTCTCTCAGCCTCTCAGTAATCTGTTAATTAACCACTGATAAATGGTGGACTTAATCCTGGATGGGGGAGTGGGGGGGTTAAATCCTACCACTGTCTGGTACAGCCCCCGCAGGCTGCACAGCTGTACAGCTGCTCTGGCACCAAATGTGCTGGGCCCCAGTGGCCGTGGGTGTTTGCCTGTACAAGGAGCAGGGATGACACAGCTTTACTGTAAATCCAGCCCTTAACTGCTCTAAAAGCTGCCTGTTCTAGCAGTGTCTAGATGAGAGACGTATTTGCCCAATTCAAAGAAAGTCTATTTTTTCCTGGCGATAAGCATCTAAATCACTCTGGTGAGTTCCCAAGGCTTGGCTCCACCTGGACACCCAAGGCCTGGGCTTGGGATATCTCTCTGCGAATGCAGACAATACCCAGCCTTGATGGCCTGAGTGGTGCCAGACCTGGAGCCTCTGCTTACTTCCCGCTGGGAGCTCTCCCAATAAACCCTTACTCACTCGGGAGTTTAAAACCACTTGTCAAATTACCTTTGTCTGCAGCTGAGACCGGGGTTCCTGCATTTGTGCTGACCTTGTTCCTGTCTCCTGCCTGTCCCTTAGCTGCCTGTCTCTGCCGGTTTCCTTCTCTTCCGGAGGGCTGGGCACGAGAGTGTGCATGCTGTGGCTGCCTCGTCCCCTCGTGCCTTCCAAGGCTGGAGATGTGCCGAGGGGCTGCTCCGTACCACCACCCTATGTGGGTCCTGCCAGGCTTGGTGTGACATCATCCCTCAGGGTGCCTGCTAGCTTCTATGTGGTGGGCAAGAAGAATGGTGTAAGCCCAGCTAAACAATAGGCTTTGTCCTGCACCTGCTCTCTCCCTAGAGCCACTCTCTCAATGGAGCAAACCCGGTCCTGTCCAACTCTGTTTAGGATGTAGCAGGCTTGGGTCACCTTCAGGTATAGGCTGATACACTTGTTGAACCACTTTCTTGTTTGAAGGTGTTTTGAGGGGCGGTGGTTGTGTTGCTCCCACTCCATCCCCTAGCTGACAGTGCCATCCCTGGGGGCACAAGTCAAGATAAAAGCTGCCAGCTGCAGGGATTTGTATGCAGTGGGGCTGCCGGTCCATCTTGGTGGGTTTTTTTCTGCTGCACATGCTGGCCTTGAAACATTGGTTTTGGCTGTTGTTGACTTAAGATGAGCTGCTTCCAACTGTGTAACCACTGAAGGTTGTGTTTCCATCTGAACATATTCCCTTCTCTTCTTTCCCTTTCCCCCTTTACATCTCCACATTTTAAATCTGTGGGGAGAATGGGAGTCAAATTCTGTGGAAAGCAGATCTTCAAAGCTCTCTCCTCTGGGGGAACTGCAGATCTGTGTCCTTTGCTGAAGTCCCATTTCTGCAGGTCCTGCTCCGCAGAGGCTGCAGCACTGCTTGCGGAGTGATGCAAGCAGCCTGCCCAGCTGTCACCCAGAGCTCTGCTGGCACGTGCAGTCAGCAGCAAGGTCATGATTTTAGAGTGACATGTACAAGTGGGATTCTCCAAGAGGATTTAAAGGTATCATTTAATCCTGGCTCTGTGATTCAGGACAAATCTCAGCCTTTGTCAGCAACGCTTTACTTCATCAAATGCGCACACCCTATGACTATTTTCAGGCATGTTTGGTATTAAACACATTGTATTTCACAATGGGTTTATATCTTTATTAAGTTAATTCATGTCACTATGATCTATACCACATAATGAGTTTTCTTCTGCTTTTTATTTCCCATTACTCTTGTGTGTATGTGCAGTTGGATCTGTATTGAGCAGCTGAGGACAGAAGAAGGTTTTACAATTAGGAAAGATAGTCAAACAATCAACAGGGCCTGAAGACTGCATGGTAGTTATGGAAAGTCAATTTTCAATTCAAAATTTTCTGCCTTAAAAAAAAAAACACCAAGCCATGACATTCCAGAGATATACCGATGATTTATTGTCCAGTCCAAAGTGCTTTGATTTCAGAAAGCAAATGCAGAATATGCAGAGAAACTCATGGCAATCACACAATTACCAGCCATCCACAGGATGAAGTGTGCCTGTGTGAAGCATTCATTAAGTTTGCTGTAATCATGATCTGATTGGAAATGGGTCAGGCAAACAAAAGGAGCTAATTTTGGGTAAAAAAATAATTTTCTGTGAGTAATTAGGATATGTATTCATGGGTAAAGCATTTTGCAAATGCTAGCTGCTATGTAAACATACTCATAATTGTTATTAATGGCATAAGGAAATATTTTGACAGACAACAGTCAAGATGAACTTTTTAAAGCCATGGTGTTTTCTATAGAGGAATATGAATATGGAGGGACCGTGAATACATACATTCATACAGAGAGGGCAGGTGGTGTTTGAGACAGCTGAAGTGATATCAGTATGGCTGCAGTTTTCTTCTTTGCTCCACATACCTCTCTGTGATCCCAGCAGGATCACGGCAGGCAAAGGCTTGCTCCACCATCTCCCTGTGGATTCAAGGACAAGCAAGGGGATGTCTGGATGTTGACAAGAAAGACTCCATCCCGTCAGACAGCTCATGGCTGGCCTGGACCATCAGCTCTCCTGACCTGCAGAAACTGGTGGATGCAGAGATCGGTGGTTGGCCTTCTGCTCTGCCCAGCCTCCCTGCCCTCAGCATGGATGCTGGTTGTTGGGCTCATCACCTCCCTCCTGCTCCCATGGGAAAGGGAGCAGGGTTTTGGTGTTTGCCAGCACTGACAGTTTGAGGAAAGCTTTCTTAGGAGGTATACTAATTTTATCAAAAAAATGGAAGCCCTCAAAATGTCTATCCCAAATAGACATCCTCTATCTTTCCACTTCAGATCCAATAGGAATTTATTTTTCCTTTTCTTTTCCTTGGAGGCTTGGAGAATGGGAAGGCTTCAATATATTTCTTGGGTTTTCCACAGCCTCTTGAGTTACTGTTTGATTTTTTTAGTGCAAAAAACATTCTTTCCTCTACAAGAATATTTTTTTCCCTGAACATCCTTAGTCCTGAGCATAGAGACCTGACTCTGAAGATCTCTTACTAAATAAGAAATGAGAAGCTACAAAGAAATCTCTGCCCATCTGCACTGTACTATAACAAAAAACCTTTCATGCAGGTCTTCTGCTAGAACAGGTATGAGAGCTGTAATATTAATTTCACTGGGATGGATCCATGATTTTCCTCTTGGGCTGATTTCCCTCTGCTGGCAATGCAACAGCTCTCCCCAACAGCTGCACCAAAGCGAACTGGTCCCACTGGTATCAGTACTGGTAGCTGAGAGCATGGGTGGAGGACATGCCTCACTGCCCCTCCTCACCAAGCTGAGAGAAGACAGGGTGTCTCACACGCCCATCCTGAAACAAAGAGCTTGTGAGGAAAAAAAGTGTTTTGTGTATAAACATCTCTGAGATATTTTGGGGATTCAAACTGCACAGCATTAAAAGAGATCCAGCCATGCAACACCTTGTTTGAATTGTCAAAAACTAACATACGAGTCTGAGATACCACAGTTCTAGGAAACCTCATAGTTTTAGCTGAGGATGAAATTTACTTACGACTTGATTTGAAAAATATTCCAAGTCTTGAAGTTGAGAAGAGGGGAATTTTTTCCTTCTCCTTTTCTTTTTTCCTTTTCTTTTTCTTCTTGTCTTTAGTTTTGCCTAAATCACTGATAATTCCTAGAATGCTTCTTTGACCTAAATTTTCCACCTCTGCTGGATCAAGGCCATTGCTGGAGATGGGCTGTGCGCTGCAATGTGCTGTGAGAAGGGTGGGCACAGGAGTGGCGGCAAATTTTTGAGGTCCCACCTTATAAATGTATGCAAAAGGCAATAAAAGCAGTTTTAAGAGTGTATCTGTATGTCTATACTTCAATCTGTGATAAAGCCACAAAAGCCCCATTTCCTGTTAGCACAAGAGTTGTCTGAACCCCAGAGCTGACGGAAAGGTGTTGAGTCAAAGACACTTTAGAGAAGTTTGTAATGACCATATAGGCCAATTTGGGATTGTGAGAGTCCTACTGGGGTGCCTAGAGAAGAAGCCTCCTTATCTCCCCACTGTGGTGACCTGCTGAGAAAGTCCAGCTGCCATGAATATGAAGCCAGAAAATATTTAGAATCATAGAATCATAGAATGATTAGGGTTAGAAGCGACTCCCAGAGGTCATCCAGTCCAACCCCTCTGCAAGAAGCAGGGACACCCCCAACTAGATCAGGTTCCTTTGTATATCTAAAATGAAAAGTTCCCCAGACCTTGTTAAAACAAGGTTGCCAGTAGGAGTCTGGCTCAGATGAGGTGTTCTTCTTCTCCTTCACTCTGCTTGAGCTGATGAGAAAGAATCTTTTTAAGTAACAGTAGCAATGCTTTTAAGGTTGGACAAAGCCACCTAAATATTAGTTCTCTACTTTATCTCAACATCTTGGTGCTCCCTGTAGATGGGATGAAAAGTCCTGTGGGGCTGTCTGTTACCCTCTGATTTTAGAGGGCCAAGAACTTTCACACTGGTGGAACATAAGGAGCTTGGAGAGTCTCAGCATCCTGATCATGGTTGGTCCAAGCAAATCACCAGCTATAGACTTGTCTGGGCTCAGGAGATCCCAGATGAATGCTTATTTAGGAACAGATTTAAAATGTAAATGGATCTAGAGGCTGTGTCACTTGATTGGAAAGTGGAAAATCTGTGTTCCTCTCCAGTAGTATATAGACCAGTGGGTGACTTCATCTGAATCCCTTTGGCTATGATGCCTCCCCGCCTTCTGAAGGCTCAGAAAAGTCCTGCTGGCCATGAAGCTTCAGTTAGCAGATTGAGCTTGATGGATGAGAAGCACCACCTAAGAACTAATTACAAAGAAAATTCCCACCTCCAGGCTGAGTCCCTGATCCAGCAGTTTGCTCTTCCAGAAAGCAAGAAAAAAGCTTGGCACAGGCAGTAATTAAGTACCAGCTTTCTAAGAGGACTGGTCACATTTTCACTTCTCAGAGGGGAGCTGTGGCCTTTGCTCAGCCTCATGCCCTGTGGTCCATCAGTGCAGCTCCTTGACTGTGTCTGCCCCAGCTCTGCCCAGCTGTGGGCTAGCAGCATACAGGGGAGCCCTGAGCTAAAGCAGCTGTTGGCTTTGCAGGATTTACCCTGTGAACCAGAGCTTGGGGACTTAGCTTGGAGCTCACTCACATCCTGCTGGGCAGGATTCACTCCACAGACCACCCGATTTTTAATATTGGGCTGGGGATTAAACTCAGATCAGAGCAAATCTGGGCCTGGGATCCACCCTCCCATAAATGCTCCAGGCTGTTGGTGTTGCCATAGCTTCACAGACGGTGCCTGTGTCGTGCTACTCTTGTCTGGCAGAGCAAACTGCAGCTCCTTGTGGTACAAAAATTTTCCTCATCACACCAACGTGTACATTTGGTGGATGATCCACCTGGCTCACATGCCTTGTCTCCAACCTTCCATGAGAGCACCACATGCTGCATGGGAGGGTGGTTCCTATTAACCAGCTTTAAAAGCTGCTGCTACAAAGACAGGCTGACAGCTGTTGGAGAAGTCTCTGCTTTTGCCCCCCTCCTCTCCCCTCTACTGTGGGCTAGCTGCTTGCTGCAAGGAGCCAGATTTGTTCTATTAAAAGTGTTTTCCTGGATGGAGGGAAGTTCTCATGCACTCTGCCCTGGCCACCCCTGACCTGCACTGGCTCTGATGTGAGCAGCCTTTTATTCAGCACAGCTCAGTGATTGGAAGCAGACCTGAGAGGGAGACCCATCCAAGCTCACCCCAAAGTGAATGACTGTGTGGAGAGCATTTGGGACAGGCAGAGATGGTCTTGGTCCTGGAGCTGCCAGGGGAGAGCCACAATCCTGGCCTCTTGGGACACCTGGACCCTTTGGGCAGCTTTCAGGGAGCATCTCTGGGCTAAGGTGCAGGTTACCATCTCAGAAAACCTCTCCAGCTGTCTGCTAACTCTTGGGAACAGCATTTGTTAGCAGGGAAATTGAAACTGGGGTTTTCCAAGGTCTGAGGGACAGATATTTAAAGCTTTGTCAGAAGCCTGAATTTAGCTCTGTGGGATTTTAGCTGCCCTGGTGTCACCTGGGTGAGAACTGTCCTGCTGCTGGCTGCAAAAATGCTGCCTCACTCTCCCACCCTTCAGCCACGCAGCAAGTCCAACCCTATGTATCAATAACGCCAGCAGCACAGGGATGTGTCAAATGCAGTCACAGAGCTCATGCCTGAGCTGTTTCCTCAGGTCTGGTGAAGGGTGGTGGCCCCAGAGGGAAGCATCAGGCTGGTGCACTCCCACTGCCCCAGAGCTCACACACTGCAAGGTGCTGCTGGAACCAGTTTTGTCATGGAAAGCCCAATGGGACATTTTGAATCAAGACTTCAGAAGAAAACATCTGGCTATGGTATTTTAAACAGAAGGATTTGGGAATAGCTAAACTGCAGTTAAAAAAGAAAAATGTCCAATTGCTGGGTCCCCTCTAACAAGATGTTAAGAAAGCTCCCATTTAAAAACAGCAGAATGTGTCACACCAAATCTGAAATACATGAATTATTTATGAGGCAAGGCTGGGCAGACAACATTGCATTAAGTTCAGTGAGGTACAAGCTGATGATATCCCAGGACAGAAGAGAGAGCTGCATAGATTGGCATCATCCACATGCCTGTTTAGGTGAGACACCAGCACCCCTGGCAGTGGGGTATAATTTTAGCAGGAGAAATTTAGAGGTAACAGGACAATGCTCCAGCAAGCATGTCTCAGATGACCAGTGAGCAGCAAGTCTATCTGGAGGCAGGAGGCAGTGGTTGGAGTGCAGGGCCAGGTGCCAGGAGCTTGTGAGGTCTCACGACGGAGGGAAAAGAAATTATTTTCTGCATGCCGCAGACTGCTGTGGCAGTGAGAAATCACTTTGTTTCCCTGTGTCTTTTCACAGCAAGGCAGAAAGATAGGCTAGTTTCTGAAGTCAAAATATTTTGATAGTAAAATGCCTAGTGTTCTCACATAATTTTGACAGGATCTGGATTCTGGGAGTTATTTTTCAGAGACCCTTACATAAGGCAGACTCAGTTTCTTCCCAGGGAAAGTTCTTATCAGGGAAACACCCCTCCGATGAATTTCCTGTGCAGTGACATATCCTGAGAAAGGGATTTGATTTTCCCGTTGTTTGTGACATCTAATTTAGAAAAAGAAAGAGAATTTTCCATCTGCTGGCAGTTATATGTTCCTTCACCTGAATAACTATTACTGATCCCTTTTCAAGACTGCCCTCTGATTCAGATACCTGGCGAGCAAAACTCTCTCCACACAGAAGGTGTTTGTTTGAACACCTCACAAGGTGTCCTGCTTCGATCCTCACTTGGCAGAGAAGACGGGCAGCACTTTCAGCCCTGGCTTGCACTTGCACAATTATGAGATTATTAAGGAACTTCACCAAGGTCATATGGTGAGTCTGTATCAGAGCAGAGTTTGTCATTCAAGATTCCCACCCTAATTTCTGGTCCACTTTTCTTCCTTCCCACCTTCAGTTATTGCTGCATTTTCCTCCCATATAAGAAAGACCAGATTAATTTGTCAGATAAATGTCTACTAAAGAAACAGTTAATTTTGAGTGAGAAGTCCAGGATGTGACACTTAAACCATAAAGAGTTTATCAGCATAATCCCTGTGAAATTCTGTGCTCTCTTTATTCCTGCAAGAGTACTCAAGACCCATTTTCCTCCAAAGGACAGCAACGTGTCAGCCTGTATGAGGTGAAACCACCCCCTCTGGTTCCTGGTGAGGCAGAGCTACTGTGGTAGCTGTGGCTTAGGTCACTCCCACAGCCCATGTTTAGGGTTAGTAACAAGCCATGAGCTGGTGCTTTCGTGACAGGGTCCTCTTCATTATGTTACCTGCCGGACGTTACCCTTAACAGTCCGCACATTACACGTAGTAACTGTGCCTCACACACCCCTACAAATTACCAATGTTTTTATGAGGTTAAAAATGTGAATCCCAGGGCATTTATATAAAGACTTTTACGCATCCTTTGAAAGAAAAATGGTGCACCGTGTACACATTAGTTTTATTTGTCACACCAAGTGAACATTTGACAGCCCAAGCAAATTCCTGCCCGTTAGCTAGGAACACGGTTACTCCTGCAGCTTTTTATAAACTCCTTTTGGCAACAGTACAAAACACAGAGAAGTTATGGAGGAACATTCCCTGCAGCTGTTGTAATCTTTACAAACTGATTTCTTATTTCACCTGGGGAATAAAACTAATGATATTCACAACAATAACAATGATGACAATGACATAGTTATTACATTTTCATCAGAAGATCTCTAAGCACTTTATAAACTATACCTAAGTTTCAAAATAAATAACCCTGCAGGACATATAAGTATTGGACTGTATTTTGCATGGTCCTGTCAGGCTACAGAAAAGATATAACATCTCCTAACTTACAGATTACCTTAACTTTAAACACTCTTCTAAGAATATTGTTAAGAATGGAAATATTCGGCTTCAATCCCCCGACACCATTCAGAATTAGTATTTCCATCTTGAAATAGTTTACAAAAGTATAAAGATGAGACAGAAAGCATGAGAATATGGGGGAAACCTCAAATCTGTTTATGTTGTTTCAACAAATTTACTTTGAGTTTTGAAAAACAGGCAATTTCTTATTTTTGAAACACACTTACAGTGTTAAATAAAAGTATTTAAAAACAAAAAAAAAGAGCTGTCCANATACACTTGTGGACAGCTCTTTTTATCAAAAAAAAAAAATCCCATTTCTATTTAGAACTATTGGAAATTTTAGATTTTTACAAAAAGATGCAGATTGTAACTTGCTTACCTCCTTCACTTTGGACACAATTATCTGCTAAAGAAAAGCCTGTCATAATTCATTCCTCTCACCCTCAAATCCTCGAGGGATACTATGTCTATTAAAATTATTAAATAAGGCAATATTTCTCATCTTGTCATGTATTTGTCCAGTTTGCCTTTCATTTACTGTTTACTGATCACATGAAGACATACATATGCAATTAAGTACTACAGTAACTGGAGACATGCTATTCAAATTCAGTGCTTAGGGATATAGTTTGCAGTATATGCAAACCTAATTTTAGAATCCAGATTATTAGTTTTTCTCTGCTGGATTGTTTGGGTATTCCATACATTATGAGAGAGAATTGAAACCTGTTAAGCCCTTTAAAACACAAGAAAGTGTTTGCAAAAAAGAGACTCCTTCCAAATCATTCCAACAAAAAGTAGCAATTTCTGTAAAGCCATAGACAGTAAGTGAGGCTGGCCAATTGAAACTAATAATACGTATTTCCCTTTAAACAACTTGCTCAAGGTCACACTGCAAATCAATGGCAGATTTGATAATTTAACCCAAGAGTCCTGAAACCCAATATCCTGCTTTCACCACTAGAAAACCACAGCACAACTGGCTTCCAAGCTGGGAATGATACATGATGTAAGGAGAAAAACTATAGATGTTTAAGGTTTTTTTTTCCTTAAGTGTTCATTTATATAGAAATTCTGTTTTCCTTAGTCTAGGATAGTAAATATTTAGACACATTTTCTGTAAAAATGTATTTAAATCTCAGAAGCTTCTGGGTTTGAGCTGAAAATGACATCTGGGGCTGCTGTGAGAAATTCTAATGTGCATGCCTCCTTTCCTTGCTCCCAAGAGTAATTTCTACATCCAACCTGAGAAATACTCAAACAGTAAAACTAGAAAGTTAACACTTTCCTCCAATGAGGAAATTTGTCAAATATTCTTTTTCAAATCTGCTAGCAATATCTTGACATGGACATAAATTTACATCAGACTATTCGTAGACTTTTAGCTAATTTGTTTCAAGGATTCAAAATTTCTAATTTTTTTTTTCTGTTATTTTCTAACCTTAAATTGCAATAGAATGAATAAGACTGAGGGGCTCTAATTTAATTTTCACCATTTTTTCCACTCTGTATGTTCCAAAGTAGAAATTTGTCCAAAGCAAAAGTGTTATAGATATAAAAATTAGTGTCTTTGTAAATAATAATAATAATAATTTTAAAGTAACTTCTAGTAAACATTAACTTCTGGGTTTCCCATTAGAATTTTAAAAGAAAAGGCAAATTTTTGCATGAAAAATTCATTTGGTGTGTAGAATGGAAAAACAGTACATGAGTTCCCTTGGGAGCCCTTGAAGCAGTGAGGGAAGAAGGATCCCTCCACAGTGGTGGGAAGTGAGGACCTGCCCTGCAGCATTTCCAGTGTGCAGAGCTGAATGGAGCTGCATCCTGATGACACAGTTCCTCCACTTGAGCCAGGGGACTGTTGCCTCCTTCCACACCACCAAGGCTGTTTGGAGATAACTGTACTGAGTTTGCTGCATGTTCTGCAAGCTCCAAAACCCAGACCAAAAGTTTATCCTTAGGTCCCTCCTCTAGGTGTGTTCTGCAAGGTCGTCATCAATTTTCCTGACATCCCTGCTCTCAAAAAAGCCTCCTACAGCAGGTGTTTGTGCACCCATCCTCTTGGAGCCCACCAACTAATTTTTCAGCCTTGACTGCAAGCAGCAAAAACTTCCCTGCCCTTCAGAGAGTACATGTGCAGGGATTTTTAATTAGAATAGATTTTATTGTCAGGCAGAAAAAGGCCCCATTCAATTCTCCTGACACAGGGTCCCCGGTGGCCCTGGTCTAACAAAGCTTCAAGGGTGCTTTGATGGTTAGATCAGGAACCTGGTGCTGTGCTTGGCTGGTGCACATCTGTGGGCTCCCTTTTCAGTCCTTGCCCTGATGGTGACCAAACTCTGTGAGCTGCTCCATCTATGGATGAGGAGGAGCTTTTTGTCACCTTTCCCCACATCACTGGCACTGGACAGCCTGCAAGGTACCAGTGAGCTGGCTCAGTGTTTTCGCTGTTTGACAACCAAAGGGAAAATCGTCCTTCTGTTTTTTGGATGCTCTGCCTTCATGACCTTAAAAGAGTGTCAAGAGAAGGAGTTACGGAGCCTCCTGACACCCTCTGGTGCAGTAAATCACCAGGGACAGATGGAGAAAGCCTTAAGGGAGTAGGTGGTAGGGTACCAGTGACACTGACAAACTATCATCATATGTGCTCCTGAAGGGTAGAAACCCATGCTCTGCAGTTCAGGTTGCTGCAGTGGCAGTGAAAGCAGGGTCTAACTACACAGAGAACCTGGGTGATGGCCATTTGGGGAGGCCAGGTCACCCTGTACCTTGAGAGGAAGGCAAGTGCCTTCCTGACCTCTTCAGGTGAAGCGAGAAAGGCAGCATATTGGTTGTGGTTTGGAAAGATGCAACAGGGATCTATGACTGACTGTACTCCTCTAAAATGTTTACATGTTGCCTATACTTGCCTTCAGACATCTGCTGGCCTGTTTTAAGAAGGCAGTGAACACACAGGACTCCTCAAGATGTGTGAGTGCAAGATGCCTTGTGACTGAGAACCTCAAATCACCTGTCATTTCTTAAACTCTTGGCCATACTGAAAAAAGTCACACTGAAAATGTAAAGTATATGTGTAGCATTTCCCAGGGACAGAATCCAAAGTAGGTGCAGGACAGCAGAAGAAACCACAGATTTGCTCATGCAGATCACAATGAGCAGATATTGTCTGCCAGAGTCAGGATCTTCATGTTCTCCATGGAAATTTCCCACTGCTTGTTCTGTATGAGCCAACATCATTGATTTCTTGCACACCAAGTTCACTCACACCCAACAGGGGTTTGTGATCTTCTTGACTTCTGGATTATGGGTCAGCACTATGCCATTGGGGGAGAAGATCTCTGGGGATTTTATTGTTAAAGATGGTCTTCAGTGCTTACCCATGCCAGATATACTGTGAAGCAACCCCTGGTGAGTGAACACAGCACATTTTTGTGTGGCTAGATGCACATCTTGAAAGAGGGGTTTGATTGCTCCTGTTGTCTTCCAACATTGGCTACATTAGCAATCATTATTTGCTCCTTTTACCACCTTCCCACTCTCCCAGTTAGAATGACCATTCCAGTGCAGAACACAGCATTTTCTGCGGAACATTAAAGGGTTATGGTAGGGTCATTTGAGATGTCAGGTGATAAGAAGTAGCAGAGCAGTCAGGCTTTGGGCACAGGTCTCTGCCAATGCATATATTTTGCTAGTTTTCAGAGTAGCAGGAGTCTGGGAAGCAGAGTAGAATTTTGGTCCCTCATCTAAGACTTGTCGGTGTGCAGATTTGCTATTGTAAGTAGCATAAGGGCTGTTCTTTCTCAATCTTGATGTAGGTTTTAAAACAGACATTATTATCCCAGTCCCATTAAAACTCATAAGGCCAAATCTTGCTGCTGGTTAAGTATGCAGATTTCTCACCCATGGTAAATGGCCACAGAGATCTTGAAAGAAGCTGTGAGAAAAAGGTTGGAGATAAATACGTAGAGATACTACAGCATTCGGAAACAGGACCTTACTCACACTTCTCTTTTAATCTTTGGGAAAAAATTAAAAAAAAAAATTGCAGTCAGTCAATGAAATTACTGGTGTAGAAATCCTATCTGGGAGTGAAAGATCAGGTCCCTGGGTCAAACTTTATGGCTTCACAGTTTGGGGGTAGTTCAATCCGGGTTGAGGAGCCCAGATTAAGACACAGCAATCTAGTGTTCAATCTTTGCTCCAGGGCATATGGAGATGAAATCCTCTTCAGGCTCAGTTCTCTGAGCCTGAAGAGATTTGAAGAGATTTAAACATATCTGATTTTATCATAGAATCATAGAAT